>OZ024903.1:95769745-96322245 GCA_964017125.1 Flabesymbios commensalis | reverse complement strand
ATATCCACAATGCTTGTCTCTTGAATGTTTTCATGTGGATCGCATTGAACGATGTCTTGTGTGAGTGTACAGAATATCCGACCTATCCAAACTGGGCTCGTTGAGCTTGGTAACTGGCTTTGATTAATGGGAGAGTGGTTATTGAATGAGTATAGCAAAAATATGTCGGCTTTTTAGACAGCAAGTGTCTTCCTCTTACTCTGTGGCTGTTCAAAGAAACACAAGGGGAACTGTAAAATGCTGTAGGATTAGTTTTGCTAGCTAATCTATAAGTCAGTAATATAGGTAAGTAAAGGCAATTTCGTGTCAAACTCATCAGCAAAAAAACCCTTTTGACAAGAACTGAGACGTTCAAAAATCCTATTTCAATCGAATTGTCATCGAATGGAACTCTCTACCACTACTGATTCGTGAATCATCCTCACTTTTTTTTATTCAGGGACAAGCTGATGCATCATTATGTAACTAAATTACAACAATCGTTTGATATTATTAATGTGTGTATTTGCATCTACATCTACTTGCAGGTGTCAGCTGTGTGTAAGCAATAGGATGAAAAATACGTTTTTGTGATATTGTTGCCATTCTTTTTACATATTCATATTTTAGTCTCAATTATCTAGGATTATTGTGCTCATTTTTATTTAAAGTTGTTAATTAAAAAATATGTTCCTATGATATTGTTGTGCAATACTATTTATTTGTATAATTATCTAAAACTGTTTGCACCTATTGAGCATTTTATGCTTATTTATTATTACATTTATACTTTTAGCATTGTTTGCTTATCTTAATGGTTGTAACGTATTATTAATGTTGTTAACACAACCCTTTTTGGATTTTTAATTGTATTATAATGCTTGTTTGCTTGAAGGTGGTGGCCTCGCATAGGTGCTGGTCACCTGTCGCCACTTGCCTCTATATGTACATTGTATGTATAGAAAGTCTAATAAATAAATAATAATAAATCATTGGAACTAAAGGCAGCATTTAATACATTGTTTCCAATACGATTATAGCTGTTGCTAACTGGTCTATGTTCTCTAATCTTTAAATATCTTTAAATTTTGATATGGCAGTCCTCCTTAGTGGAGTATCAGGGGAAGTAATGGTGCTGAGCGACCGACCCGACCAATCGCTGTTATTGATCTGGATTCAATAGCAGCTGGTGGAAGGTGATTCCAACCAGGTATAGTTTTGTACAAAAAAGGAATTTTTCCCCAGCGTGGTGTTAGCTCTAATGTGTTTAAATGATTGTTTGTGTCCACCACGAGTTCTTTCGTCTGCTGGGGTTAAGAGGTCACTGACAGGTACAGCGATTAATCCATTCAAAATTGTGTACAGTTTCCACCCTCCTCTATGTCTGTCTTGGCTTTAGGGCGGTCAAACTTATAGCTGTTGCTAACTAATCTATGGTTCACCCCTTTCCCTCGTCATAATACCCGTCCCATAGGGAAAAGTAAATAACCCTATATACCATTCTAACCATCAATCTGTTATCTTTCAATATACCAAATAAAAAAAACATGTGAATGTTCTAGCTTTTCTGCTATTTTAGGCCATTATACGATCCTGTCTCGCTCTCCCCTGAGCGACATAGAAAAACATTGAGCGCGGTTTTGAAAAGAGCCTTGTTAAGCTAGCGTGAGGACTAACTGTTTTCTTTATCTTTTCTAATTTCGATGCTTTTGCCACAACAAAACATCACATCACACAAGTCTTGTATTCTACTCTCTAATCTAAATAACAACTGATTGCCGGCTGTGATTGACCGATCCCGCCATGTGACAGGCTGAACCACTCTCCGATTGGTCGGAGGTAGAATACGTAATATTCAACACCTAGCTAGCGGCTGCAATTAAAGAGCCACCATTTTAAAAAGAGACTGACTTTCTTATTCCTAAGCTATATAATGATATGCGCGAATGAGTTTGTGTGGTGAAACCATATGGAGGCCCCCAATTATCATGGTCAGGAAGGTAACAATTATTCATGAAAATGTATTATATGGCGTGTTTCCTCACAAGTGTTGATTTGGGGTTTGGAATTCACAGAAAACACAAAAGAAATACAAAGTGGCGTATTAATATGAGACCAAATCACAACCACTCTCTAAACCATGAGATTCACTGACAATGGCCTTTTCCCACCTTTTGAAGGTAATTATTTACTTCGGCTGCAAATAAAAAAAATGAAAGCGTTAAACACCCATTTTAAATATATTTTTTTTAATTCACACATTCTAAAGTCCCCATGGATAAATATGGTTAGTGGATTAGAGCGGTCCCTGATAGGTCTGTGGCCTCTAGCGTGTGGGTGATAATACATGTAAGTCTATGGGACTGTAATTAGTTGTGTGAGACCATGACGTAGATTAGAATCTCAGTTCCGGTACGCATTTGATTCATACGTTTGCCGGACACATGGGAAGGCACTGTTGCATGCGTTTACCAGATCCGGTGCGGCAACCGCATGTGGCAACTAGACACATTAGATGGCAGCCTTACGGTTGCGGATTAGAACACTGAAGTTTTTGTTTCCGTTGAGCTGATCTAGCTTCGGGTAAACAATACATCTAGCATAACTAGTAATACTCCTTCATATTATAATTACAAGATTTTTCCTCGTGTTTTAAATTACTGATGCAATTAAAAACTCAAACTGAGTGACAACGCGTGAGTTTTTGTGCGCTAATGGAGAAACCATAAACTTGCTGCTACCCCTAATCGTCATTGTCCAGTGCCACTTTACAGGTACATCATTAGTCACATATAAAATAACGCATTCTAACTATGTTGGTTTATATTTGGGATAAAGCATAGGCTAAACCAGCATTGTATCATTTGTAAGATGATAGCTATGACAGCCATAGCGTCACAGATAGTGATGCAACGTTAAAAACACAAATTTAATTTATTTTTGCAATAATTTGTTTTGTATAAGTGATAATGGCTAGTTACTCTCAAATGAGCATGATCCAGCATTAATTTTGCGCTAAAAACTGACATTTATCGATAATTTAGATTTTGATAGCCAGAATGTTAATTAATGTTAGGCCAGACGACCTAGGCCTACGTTTGAGTGAGAGAAGGACATGTTACAATAGAGTTGTAGGCCTGGAAGGTTGGGACTGCAAAGTCGCAGATACACCTGTTCAACTACAATGTGATTGAGGACATGTAAGTGATCGATCTTCGTACTTGACAAAAGTTGTTGCTTGAACAAACAGAGATGCCATATAAACAGAGAACCAACAGCTGTGATATATTGGTCCATTGTTGGTTTGATGCTGGACCAGCGTCTACGACGCTGGCCCAACATCAAACCACAATTGGCCCAATGTCTCGCGTCTGTTGGGGAGGTGGGCGTATGGGGGCGATTGCTTACCCTGTAGAAGTGATAGAACGTCTCCTGCGTGGCATTACCGCCGCCGTCAGTCCGGTTGTCCAATCCCCATTCCATCGAGATGGTTTCCATGGGAAGCGTCGTGGAGGCGTAGTCCGCGAGTCCCCCGAACCCCGGCGAAGACACGCGACTGCCGTCGTCCATCAGCGTGCCTTCCTCCTCGCGAAGACTTCTGTAATCCTTCTCAGGCATTGTTTGCGGGTTGGCAGCTGTGGATCTGATGATACTCGCCTACTCAATAAATCCGCAGGACTGCTAGGTTTCGACTGCACGTCTCGCACAATACGTGGCCGAGTCACTGAAAACAACACATGTATCTTGGTGTTAGATAGTCGTATCTGCTACTTTACTAGTGGATACGACCATTATCTTAATATTAACCCTTAAAGCGCTGAATTCTAAATGTAAAATTCATAGAGATCAAAGGGTTTTTTTTCATTTTAAAATCATTATAACTATCTTAGTTGGCTCTTTCTGATTCTTTTGAATACCTATGTTATAGGTCTACCTCCATTAGAAAAAAATACTCTTACAGTGCGGGAATCGACTTTAGAAGTCAGAATCTGACGTCTACAGACGTCAGATTCTGTCGACTAAAGTCGATCCCCGCGCTGTAAGGGTTAACCTTTAGAACACTGATGTCGATTACAGTGGACATTCTGTGTTTTTATTAGCACTAGGATTACCCCTGATAACTGGTTGTTAAAAGAAAAATATGCCTTCAAGATTGAAATACTGATATATGCTGGGACCTAAATTTCACAAATCACATACATTTTCTGTCACTTGAAGTTGTGGATCGCGGTAGCGAGACACAACTTCAAGTGACTGGAAAATTAAAATTAAATAGGTCAGTGTTCTAAGGGTTAAGATAACGATATGTAATACCCCCTGTGGACAGTATACGTGGGAAACAGGATAGACAATTGGGTTCACTGCAAGTATGGAAGATATTCATATTCCCTGAAACTCAGCAAACACGCGACATTTACCTCGATGTTGTTTCAATGTTAGGCCAGCGTAAAAAGTGTAATGAACTCCTTACGCGCTGCAGAGCTATTCACTTTAATTTTCTGTCACTTGAAATTGTGTATCGCTATCGCGAAACACAACTTCAAAAATGAAATGAAATGAATCGGGCTTCAGGCCACCTTTGTGCACATATGGGCTAAACTGGGCCAGGAGAACCTCTTGAGGATGGTGAGATGATTGAGATGACACTGTTCTACAGACACGGGATTCGAAATTCGAGCCCTGGCGGTCTGAGGCCGAGCACGCTACCTCTCGGTCACGGAGGCTCCCCGCAATACTGACTTTCACACGTGGATGGGGAAGAAACATTTTTGTTTATTTCAAACCGCCGAGACCGGGAACCGAGCCCCGAACTCTGGCGTGCAAGGCAGCGGTGCTAACCACTACCCTAGGGCCCCCGCCCGAAACACAACTTCAAGTGACTGAAAATTTATGTGATTTATAATATTTAAGTTTTAACTGATATAAGTGAAAAACTGGTTATACAGGTGCTAATGAAAAGGCAAAATGTCTACTGTGGTCGACATCAGTGTTTTATGGGCTAATATCCAAACAAAAGCAAACTACAGTGCTATATTAATGTTGATCAAGCGTCATAACCGGTAGTTCAACTGAAAACCAACATTGAGTCAACGACTTCTGTTTGGTGAGACAGGAATCCTAGGAAACACATTACTCGTATTGCAATAATTATGGTGAATACAACAGACATCACCCCGGCATTATATCGACGTCACTGACGTTAATATGCCGTATTGTTCTTGCAGGGAAGATGACATCTTCCCGTAATGTGTGTGGAGAAATTACAAAAGTCTCCAGCAAAACGAACCTCAAGTGCTTGATGGGTCTGTATATCAATATAAATTGAAATGCAAGTTAAATTTATTTCGTCTTCTTTATTAAAAAAATGCGCCATATTCACATATTGAAACCACTGATTATGGTAATTAATAAGTTCGTTTAAACATGTCGTTTAAACATGAGTTACCGTCATCACAAAATGGCCGATAAACACAAAGGTTTTTCACTGTTTCGCATCATTAAAGCGACACAATCAGGCTAAAATTATCTGTATTTTTATCTGGCGAGAACTACGTGAGTTTTTAAATTGTTGTGTTGCGCATTTACCAGTTAAGCGATATATAAAGACGAAATTCACGGCTTCTTATTTCGATGGAAGCAAAAAAATCGAAGTTGATCGTTTAAAATATATCACGTTCTTAACCGTATAGCTAGCCTTGACACTATTCATTTATTTGGATGTCATACCCTCTCGCTAAAGACATCTGCCAACCATGCCATTCAAACTGATGAGGCGGCCGTTACGGAATGCAATTATCCTATAGTGCAGCCGCAAATAGTCAAGAAACATTAAGACCAAGCATCGTACATGTACTCGTCACCATGACAGAATGAACTGCCGACTGTTGGTGAGCACAATATCATAATGGAAAATGGTATAGGTATAGAGACTTGACAGGTCAACTCTATGCGCATACAACATACTATACCCACACAACATACAACCCATTCAACGTGTGACTATTATTTTCTTTTAGATTACATTTTGTATGCTGTACCTTGGTAGAATAATCGACTGTCGCGCTATTATATTAATATGAAAGAATAGAAAACGCAAATCGCACCAATATAAAATGGTAGGCTCAAATGCTTCCCGATTATTAGTGATGGAATAACTTCAAATGAGTAGCTCAAATGACTCCAGCTGGTATGGGTCGATAACTACTGTTAATTTCAAACATGTTATAATTTCAAAATTGGTGTAATGATATTGTAATATATTTATTAAATACCATTGTTATGTATTTCCACAGTCAATATTTTGATAAGGTAAATTTATCGAAATAACAGCGTTGTTGTAAAACAGAAGCAACAGGGACATTGCATAACCAACGCTGCTATATGACAATATCATATTATATACAGATAGATTGATATTTAAAATAACAGCATTCTGTTAAAAGAAAAAGGCTGAGTCAATGTATTTATAAGCATCGATGCCACCAAGACAGCTTATGGGTGCCAGAAAAGGTGTCGGTCAATGGAAAAACAATGCTGTTATGCTAAAGTGCAATAAGTTGGCTGGTCATTGTAAGAACTGTGTTGCTATATACCAAAAGAAGCTGAATATACTAAAGAGTGAGGGGAACGTAGCGCATTGGTAGAGCGCCTGACTGCCTTGTCAGTAATGCGTTCCGAATTCGATCCCCACAGATCCCGCAAGGGTCTCTCAGAGAAATATCCTTGTTTTTTCCTTCACAATGTTACTATGCGATCACATTGATGGCGGTCTCGTCGATTTAAGATTGAAACCAGTGTATCGACGTAAATTCCACCCAGGGCCACTCGTTGCGCGCTCCTCGCGGTTAATGTAAGAATACCGATATTATGATGTCAATTGATCTGACTGATTGATTAAATAGAATTGTTGACAACAAAAAAAATAACATATTACCTGATGAAGCCGATCAGACAAGCAAGCTTCCTATCAAAGCTACTATATTTTTAATTGAGCTTGCTCCACTTATTCTATATTGTGAGAAAATCGACAACGTGCATGCAGGTAGCTTAATATATATTTTTTGCAGTTTCATTCTATCACAACAATCGATGTAATAGGCGTTTACATAGATATAATACCTTATATAGATATGCTACCTTATCCATTGATAGATGGTACATCTGTAAAGGTTTAGAGGTTTATTGGAGATCGGGGCATATGGCACAAGGAATGCGTTTTTTTCTGCGTGATTCCACCATTTCCCCTGGCTTTTATACTGGTAGATCTGAAGAGCGACACCAATAGAAATAGTTCTATTTCTGCAATGGTCTCGATGACGACTGCACGAACACTTCAAGTATAATTACGCTACACTGCCGCGATTCACAACTTCAAGTGAGTGAAAATTATTCAGATTTGACAAAATAGAGGTCAACTGTTTTCAAATATTGCTGATTGATTTCACATTTTATCTTTGTCAGATGTTTAAAATGTGGTACTTGATGTGCTAATAAAAAATGAAAACCTGAATATATGCGACATCGGTGGTTAAAGGGTTAATCTTGGGCCAGCGTCTGTGACATCAAGTCAACACAAAGTTAGCATCCATTATTCCTAGGCTAGCTCTTATAATACATCGTCCCGTGTCAGTCGACACGCAACGTCTTGCTAGCGGTGACTGGAAAGCAAAAGACTGCTGTACTGATTCAAATGAACAAAGTGGACGTTTGAATGAGTCAATGAATCAGGTCTTACCTAATGTGACATTACATGATGGCGGGATCAGGTAGATCAGGGGTGGTACTGCAAACACGCAACATTAACCCAATCCTGGGTCAATGTTGGACCCAATGTGTTGAGTGCTGGACCAGAATTGAACCAACATATGGTTAATGGCTTGTCTTTTTTGGTGGCGGTAAGGGCATTTATAATAATAATTAGGTCTATTATTAGGGCGGAGTGGATAAATTCGCCGAACTGCGTTACGCTGAAAAAATGCGGAAACGCGGGGAGGGGCTTCTGACTGCAAAAGAAGGAGGTGCTTTCTGATGTGGGGGCGTCCCGCTGAGAAGTTAAACTACGTCTGTGTCACTTTGCAATTATTTTGCATTGCATCATGCTCACAAAGCATCTCCGTCCACTCGTAGCGTAATTGATAATCTGATAATGTAAAAAAATCGATCATGCTTGGAATATTACATTTATCCCTACGTTACTACAGAATTTGTGTTATTTTATTATGTTTGTTATTTTATGTGTGAGCATAAGAATTTCAGTATGAGAGTATAGGGTTGTAAATGAAAATAACATGTTTTAGAATGTAATGGTAATTATTCCCAACTATAGTCAGTAAAACAGTCTACAGAACAATACGTAAAATACTGCGAGAAAACTTGACTGTGATGTTCATTTCGATTACAAGCTATGATACTATTTTATCTGCAAAGCTTAAAAGACTATTAATGGTTCTCCACAAAAGATGATAATAGCGCTAAGATTCCCCGTGTTCGTATGACTAAAACCTCCACAGCAACAAAAATTATTGAGATGCTACAGACAGGATAGGTCAGTGCCATCTACACAAGCAGCTGAAAATGGCCGGCCCGTGGACATAAGTGGCTTCTCAGCAGGCATGGTGCATGAATCTAATGTTGTTTTTTGTTAGCCCACCCTCCTCAATGTCGGCCCAGTAGTAGAAGTTTCGTGTATGCTGGATGCATAGACTATCCATGAAGAGTGACACAACGTAGCAAACACCCAATGTTGACTTCACGTTGGCACACCGTCTGCGATGCTGGCACAACATTGGGTCAACGATTTTTGTTTGCTCGGAGGTGACACGCACACCCCACGGCGCAGGTGAGACTCCACACCGAGGCTAATGCAAATGACGTCACTGCGGCACTTACGCAGACTCCGAACGTGGTATTTGATAGGCTGGGCCGCCACTCACGTGTGACCCAGACTTTGACATCAACCATATTAAACACTATTAATGTTTTAGAACACTTGTCCTTGTTCTAAATTGCCTACTATCGTATAACCAGTGGTCAGTGGGGTATGCATGCGTTGCATCTAAAACAGTTAGGTAGACTCAGCTATAGTGATAAACCTCTATGAAGAGGGGGTCAATATGCGTTTTAATATTATGATTAGTGACGACTAAGCCCATTTATTATTAGTATGGCAGGAGAAAATGTTCCATGGGCATTGGGTGAATTAACTGCTGTAACTTACATTTTTAAAGCCCTTATGATGGCTAGAAGACAGTACGAGATTTAGCCATGAGTGTTTTCGCCCGCCATCTTTGATTTGCGTCGAGCGAAATTATTGAACAACGGTAAATTACATAACTTTTGAACTTAAATAAAAGCATCTGTTTGATGATTCATGTACTGGTTAACTCATAAAACTAAAAGAAGACTCGAAAATACAAAATGTGTTTATTTAATCGAGCGAAAGTAGTGAAGAACGAAAAATTACATCACTTTTTGAACTAAAAGACATACATAAACAAATAAACCATTTTTTCCACATCATTTAGACACGAGGAATCGAATGAAAGTATCAGTTTTATGATTCATGTACTGGTTTGTTTATGAAACAAAACACTCGAAAAAAAATCAGAATGTCATTACAACGTCTGGCGCATTTGTGTCCTGTACCTGATGTGGTAAGCCTATAGTGATGGTCACCCCCTCTATGAAAAGACCTGCAGAGTTTTTGTATTAAAATGTGATGCATATACGAGTATGATCATTACTAATTCGTGTCTAATTAATTAATTTTTTGGCTAGTCCAGCCAGTATTAATACTTTTTCCCAACAGTTTTGATGTGTTACTAGTACCTCACTGACTTGTGCATGAGGAGCTATAGTTGTGTCACTCGTTGAAAAAATGGCCAACACAGACAGTTACAATTAATTTAGTAAGGTGATGCATATGCCTATGTGTAGAATGTCTTACTAACTCATGCTCTGGTTAGTCTTTCAAACTGCCCAACACTGTACCCTAACATGAGTGGCTGCTAGGGAGTAGCAGTGGTCACTCACTCTAAAAATTGACCAAACTTTGTTGTAATGTCATACACTAGGAATGATATTAAGTTGGGTTGTACTTGAGGGGTCAATTAACCTAGAACATATGTATCACATTCATGTTCGCTCTGTTTAGATCTAGTGGTGACAAAAATGCAAATAATCAAATAGTCAATAATTAAATGATTGTGACAATAAATGTGTAAATGAAAGTCAAATGAATCGGGCTTCAGGCCACCTGTGCACATATAGGCTAAACTGGGCCAGGTGAACATCCTGAGGATGGTGAGATGAATGATATGACACTGTCCTCCAGACACAGGATTCGAAATTCGAGCACGCTACCTCCCGGTCTCGGAGGCTCCCCACAATACTGAGTGTCAAACAAGGATGAAGAAGAAACATTTTGTTTCTTTCAAACCGCCGAGACCGGGAACGGAACCCCGAACTCTAGTGTGAAAAGCAGCGGTGCTAACCACTACCCTAGGGTCCCCGCCCAAATGTGTAAATCGTAATAGTTGTCTGACGTAGCCGCGCATGTAGTAAATCTAACCATGGGAAAAGCAAAGAAGAAAGGTGAACAAAGTTCACATGCATCTGAACCTTCTCTCAAATCTTCTTTCCCCACATAAGTCTTACTCATTCCAGACTACGGCACCTTTCCGTGTTTTGGTTCAATCAAAGGTAATCCAATTGAGAAGTTAGCATATTTACTATATATACGTGACATAATACTTGTCCACTGTACTTATCACACGACATAAGTGTGTGATCAACTTCCAGAAACACTGGATAGCGTTTGATCTGAAGTAACAGATTACTACAGGCGCTGTTACCAATACGCTTTACAGGTAATCTGAGCAGATAACAAAAACTGCTAAATACACATCTGAGCAGCCATCAAGCTCACAGCAACATTCTCCATGAAAACTAATATTGTACATGGTGCCTCAAATCCAAAACTCCGGCCAGAATGCAACTTCTGTGAAAAAGTTGAACTTCGTGTGGATGGGACAAAGAAAATACCAACCAAGTGTCATAAAACGGCAAAACAGGGAGCCGCCATGGAAGGATATTGAACATAAAGGTTTAGCCCTTGGTAAAACACTACTTTATTGCAATGCCGAATCCTGTGTCTGAAGAGCAGTGAATCATCCGATACATATCAATACGCTTAAGATGCACTTATTGCCCAGTTTATTCATTCACTAAAACGTATAAACATAAAATAACGCTGGCCACACAACTTACAATAAATATCTAATTGTATGGAGGTGATAACACTATAGGGCACAAAGGATTAATGATCCAGGAATTGTCGTGCTCTATTATTATCCCAAAATTATTCATTATTAATTATTAATGTGTAGTGTACATAATAGTATGATTTGTATGTACTGTAGTATTATAATCTATTGAGAACGCTGTGATAGATTATTATAATGTACACTGATGCATAGCCTCATAACGTCGTGGTCAACATTCATGAAACAACAATGTCTGTATAATTTCTGCAGTATTATTTTTGGTAGGATTTCATAGTGTATGAAAGCCCGAAACTGCTGTGTCTCTTCAGATAATAGACGGTACATGCCATAATTAGTCATTCGGTCGTCGTTTTGTTAATAGGGATAAAGGCGCAATATGAGCATTAGCATTAGCAATAACTCACTCCTGCACACGTAGCCCATAAATTATGAGAACATCTAGATATTTTATATATTATAATCTTTAGTAGTTTCTGGTAACAACATCTTTAACTGCTGCAAAGTGATATGTACGAGTTACATGATATACGTCATGGTAACTAGTTTCATAAGCTGTAAGCTGTGGGATCCAGTCAATATTATAAGATGTGGTACAAGTCAGTGGGCTCATTTCAATAAGCCTTCTGAATACGTTATTAGAAAATACATATATGTTAAATCTAAACATCAGCTAAACCTATACCATTCTTAACGAATGAATGAATGAATGAATGAATGAATGAATGAATGAATTAATGAATGAATGAATGAATGAATGAATGAGTGGGTGAGTGAATGAGTGAATCAATCAATCAATCAATCAATCAATCAATCAATCAATCAATCAATCAATCAATCAATCAATCAATCAATCAATCAATCAATCAATCAATCAATCAATCAATCAATCAATCAATCAATCAATCAATCAATCAATCAATCAATCAATCAATCAATCAATCAATCAATCAATCAATCAATCCAGCAATCAATCCAGCAATCCAGCAATCCAGCAATCCAGCAATCAAAAAATGAATGAATGAATGAATGAATGATTGACTGATTGATTGAATGAATGAATGAATGAATGAATGAATGAATGAATGAATGAATGAATGAATGAATGGTCGCGTCAAATTCACCATGTCTTCATACAGGCAAAACTGAACTACGCGAACAATGATAATCACACCACACTCTCGTCCCGACACAGGATTCTAAACATTAAGCACTCGGGGAATGAGCCTCCAGCTTTGCAGTAATATGCTTTAACTATAACCACTGCGCGTACACTAAACGATAAGTACTTAAAGGGACTGGCCCAGGCTAAAATCATCAAAAATCGGTGATTTTATTTTGGCTTCTTAATATGACCATATGATGTAAACATGTCCATAGACTAGAACTGCAAAAGTTTTTTAATTTTTCTGCTGGGCATTCACCAGTTAGACTAAATTTAGGAACGAAATTCCCGTATTTCTAATTCTTGACATGGTTGTCAATAATTAGAAATCAGGAATTTTGTCTCTATAACTAGCCTGACTGGTGAATGCGCAGCAGAAAAATTAAAAAAACTTTTGCTGTTCTAGTCTATGACATGTTCACATCATATGGTCATGTTAAGAAGCCAAAATAAAATCACCGATTTTTTGATGATTTTGGCCTGGGCCAGTCCCTTTAATCAACTCGGTCTGAAAAGTGAACGATTAATAATAATCACTTACACGCAATAAGTATAGTAAACTAGATCAAATTACTTAATATATTAGAAAGTGAACCTAAAAAGGTCGACCACATCATTTCTATCCATGGAACTGTTGAATGATATCAGTTTCATTGATATTAATATTATTAATGTCACAGATGCGTCTGTCTGTGATTCTTAATTCTGCCCATGACCTGATGACAGTCGACATGATAAGTTCAGATTTACCAAATGAGTCTATCCCCCACAGTTGTGGATTATTTAAAAATAGTCCTACCTTTTGATCGTTGTCTAGTCTAGGAGGCCTTTATTAGTTTAATTTAAGTCAATTAAATCAAGTTCAATAAAATGATTTGTGTAGATTTATAAAACATAAGATAAACGATACTAACATTAAGTGGGCGTGTTTTAACTCTTATCCTTCTAATTAATTAATTTAAATGTATTTACATTTTCACTGACTTGACGTTGTGTCTCGCTACCGCGACCCACAACTTCAAGTGGCTTAAAATTATGCATATTTGTTTAATTTGAGAAAAAACATTTGCTAATCTCGATGTTTAAACATACATTTGTTCCTAATATCAGGAATTTGATCGACTAATACAACAGGTTAAAAATGACTTCAATGTCGTGATCAGCAGGTTAAGGGCTAGCATATATAAACGTAGCAACCAAAATGATGTATGTGCCGCTTGAGTTTCGCATACAACACTTAGATTGCTGAGGATCAGATACCGTGTTTTGGTATCACCTGATCACAGGGCTACACAGTCGCTGAAAATGCGGTACGATTTTTTCCATTTGGAGAACAAATTAATCACCAGGCTGGCTTCATTAGTGGTGATAATTTTGCAATTTCTGTCCACCATCCTATTTTGTGAACCTCTCATCAGGCCATTCAGTTGTCATAGACGTCCAGATTCTAATAATCCCATTTTCTGCCAGTCTAACTTGTACTGTTCCACCATTGTCCACTCCACAAAGTAGTTTTCTGCGAGAGCTTCAAATCACCCAACCGAGCGTAATACGTGTATTTTCATATACAGGCTGTCACGACCAAATACTAATATCTCATAATGAGCTTGGTTACAATTAATTGTATGAATTTCCCAATGATCAATAAATGCTGAAAAATATGTAAATTTGAGTGAAACACAACCTTGGGAAACATTGTCAATACATTGGATATCTGGAAAATACTTTAAATTTAATTACAATAACGTATTATATTTAGACAATATTAATTTTATGCGTTTAGTAGAAGAAGAAGAAAGTTTATTTAACCGTAAATACATGGTTTGGAAGACATCCATTAAGACCACATATGATCGCTGGCATAGAGGCCACCCATTTGACAGCTCAGTTATTATGTAAATCAGGTATACAGTATGTGTTTAAAATGATTACATATATACAAAGTGAAACAAGATAATTATGCAGTATGTGTATCAAGTGAGGAATACTATAACCATTGATGAGAAAATACTATTACAAGAGTAACAATTTAAAATATCACAAATATACACAATGAAACGAGAAAAATTATGCAGTATATGTATCAAGTGAGGAATACTATTGCTATTGATGAGGAATACCATTACAAGAGTAACAATTTCAAATATCACAAATATGCTATGGGAAACGAGAAAAATTATGCAGTATGTGTATCAGGTGAGGAATACTATTGCTATTGATAAGGAATACTATTACAGAGTAACAATTTAAAATGTCACAAGTATGCCAAGTGAAACGAGAAAGTTATGCAGTATATGTATCAAGTGAGGAATACCATTACTATTGATGAGGAATACTATTACAAGAGTAACAATTTAAAATATCACAAGTCGTTGAGTAGTTGTCTATAAAAATGAAACGAGAAAATTATGCAGTATATGTGTTTACTTTTTCTATGATAGATGGTGATGTTTTGTTAACAAGAATAGGCAGTTCATAACGGCTGCATGTCTTGGCAAAATCATGTCTTACATAAGGCTCGTGTATTTTATTTATATTTCGTGTGTTATGTTGATGAACTCTATAGTTAGGTGTCAAATCAAATGAATCAAAGTAGACAGGAAGAATGTTTTGTTTACATTTAAAGTACAGTTTTAGCAATTGAAGGCGGTATATATCATTAATTTTCAAAAGATTTAGCTTCTTAAATATTGGATCTGTATGAGAGAGGCGACGGTCTTTATATATGATTCGCACTGCTTTTTTCTGTAATTTAAAAATCCGTTTATCTGCATGACCCCATAAAAGAAAACAGTAATTTATATGTGGCATTATCAAGGAGTTATATATATGAGAAAGGATATTTTGTGGGAGGATGAATTTCAGCTTATTCATAATACCTATAATTCTTACTATTTTATTAGATACTTTACTTAAGTGAGATTTCCAACTAATATTTGTGTCTAAATTTACACCGAGAAAATTAAAGGTTTCAACGTATTCTAATTCCCTTTGGTTAATTTTGATGACTGGTTTTTAAAAAAAAAAATGTGGTTTTCTGAACACCATAAATTTTGTTTTGGTTGTGTTTAGTGAAAGTTTGTTTAGTTGAAACCACATATTTATTTTTGACAGTTCAGCATTTAACATTTATTCTCTATTTTCTTTTTTAAATGCGCCAAGGTTAGATAACAAAGTAGTGTCGTCCGCGTAGATTATAAATTTAAATATTTTACTGCAGAGGGTAGTAGGTATCATACACCAGTTTGAAAACAGTTTGATAATTTTATTCATGAGAAAATTATGTTCAACCACACGCATTACAGCAATGTTAACCTAAAAAGCAGTTGATGTTTAATGGGTGTGGTTTAAAATGAGTGATCTATCATTATTTTACACAGTGAGGTAATTTTAACCAACTGTCTTCTGGTATTTTACATCGTGATTTTACGTGTGTTCAGACGAAAATGAACACCAAGAAAAGGGCAAGTAGTGTAATACCTCCCACTTATGATCTGCGAACAAAACGCACTGAATATCGATCACAATCAATCAGTGCAGTAGGGAACCTGATTACTATTTCAGAATAAATGCGGGTGTCAACGACCGAGGATGAGGCTTATACAGCACACAGTGAGGATGGTGACAGGGAATGATCGAGCGAGAATGTGACTGGCTTTTAGCAGAATTTGCGGCTCAGTTTGGTGCTCTGTCTGCTAATTACAAGTAATGTATGATCGCGGTACGGGTAATTTCTCGGCAGCCGGGGATTATGGGCCTTAGGCGCCTCCCGCCGTCTGATATCAAAACACACAATCAATGTGTGTGTCAGCATCACTTTGCCATGGTAGGGAGAGATTCATCATTTCTACAAAATGGACCGCTTTCCTTGTCATGTAAGAGTCGATGTTGTGGTTGATAATAGAAAAAACAACAAATAGCTTACAGGCATGCTCATCAAAAAACATGTTTAATTACATACCATAAAGGCCTTAATCAGCCATTTGTAACATTAACATTTCATAATTTGACATGCATTATGTGCTTGGGCATTGTGTTGTTTTGGGTCCGTTTGTATTATTTTGTTGTTTCCGTTGTTCCCAATGTAGTTTTAGGTTCAGAGAGGGAGCTGGTCGCAACGACCTGGACTTATAGTCCAGGAGCATTAGTCTGATAATTCACTATAGGGTGGGATAAATTCGTAACAAGCTGTTTTTTCAGGAAACAAAATAACTTGTTTCCTCTTTTTTATTACATTCACACAAAGATATATACGTTATTTTCTGTCCTCTGTATACCAATAACACGGTGCAAATTTCACTTATTTGAAACTAGACTTTGGCGGCCATCTTGAATTTTGATACTTTCCCGAGCTGGGATTCTTGGGGACATTTTGTATGTTTTCTCAGAACTGTATTATGAGTAATTCCTGGACAAAATCAGCTTGTTACAAATTTATCCCACCTCAAAACCTAATGTTCCTGGACTATTAAGTCAACCTGGACTTTATGCCAGCCTTAACCCTTACAGCGCGGGAATCGACTTAGTCGTCAGAATCTGACGTCTGTAGACGTCAGATTCTGACGTCTACAGTTGATCACCGCACTGTAAGAGTAAAAATATTTATGATGGCCGTAGACCCATAACCTAGGTACTCATATGAACCGGAAAGACCAAACTAGGCCATTTATGATAGTTTCAAATTGAAAAAAAAACATTTTGTCGTGTACGGTTGATACACAAATATCTCAGCGCTTTAAGGGTTAAGCTTAATGATTTGTTGAGACTTGATCACGTGTTGTTGTAGGCAATCTGGTGAGCCATTGTGAAACTACCACTGTTGCCAATGAATACATACAAAAAATTACGTCCCTGTAGACAATGTGCCCCTAGTGATTAGGAATTCCCCGCGACATCAGATTCATGACCCTTTTTCTATATACCCTAGCACGATTATTCGCCTTGTTCGTCCTGATAATGTTCAGGCTTCGCTCAACAGTCGTCAGTCGATTGCTCAAGAATGGCAAGGCAGTCTGAAATCAATTGTCAAGCTTCATTTGCTACGAGGTCGGACCATGGTCGAAATACAGTCACTGTATGACACCAATAAATTAAAGACTCGCAAGCAATCGTGTCTTGGTGGATATTCGTTTATTCGTGACTGAAAGGAGTGCAAAATGGTGCGGAAGAGGGGAGGGAGGGAGTCAACCGTTTATATGTAAAATTTATTATTTAAATGTGTTGTTAGATAGGTTACAGTATAGAACCTTTAATAGTGTAACAACCAGTACTGAGTTACTCAGATACTTGACCACCGACATTATAGTAAGCGAGGCAGAAGAGGAGAGATATTGTAATACACAGATATGACAAAGTTGAGAAGGTTGACATCAACAGAAGTCGCCATAGCAACGTTCTGAATATAAACTAATTTTCCTTTACCTTTGATGTTATCCATGGTAATTGACTATGGATTAAAGTTATTGTTCAAGTAAATGGTTTCAATAAAAGAGTGACACAGTAGTGTTTAGAAAAAAAACAGGTTTAGACGAGTCATTCATAAGAGTGACACATGCAACACCTATGTGTTAATTTCTACCTGCAACATCAACGATGATGTGTCTGGACGACGTGAACAGTTAATCATTTCCCCAACTGTCATTTTAACCTAAGACGATGTAATCTAGTAATGTCACCATTCTCATTTCACGTATTATTGGTGGCGATCAGTCACAAATGAGTGGGATCGTCTCTCAAATCGACACCAGCGGCTTCAAGGTCATAAAAATTGAAATGTCAAACATCCACTTAAAACTATGTCGGTGGCTATTGACAGGGTGACCCTGTCAATACTGCATTAACAAACACTGCTGACAGGGTGACCCTGTCAACAGTGAACATTTATGCATAATTGACAGGGTGACAATGAAAGCAGTGCATCAGAATATGTTTTTGACAGGGTGAATAAAAACCAATCAGGAGCTAAGAAATGCAACCAATCAGAGCATGTCTTACATCGGATTTACCCTGACAGGGTCACCTTGTCAGAAGTGGTTTTTGATGTCTTATTGACAGGGTCACCTTGTCAGCAGTGGTTGTTGATGTATTGTTGAAAGGGCGACCCTGTCAGCTGTGGGTGTTGATGTCTTATTGAGAAGGTGACCCTGTCAGTAGTGAGTGTTCATGTCATAGGAGACTTTGTGTATGGGTGATAATAGACGGTTTTGAATAGCCCTAATTTCGATTGATTGGGACGCAGTTCTGAACTTCGGCTCCTCGGTTTGCCTGAATGAATGCAGCCATACAGAGCGTTGGGTATTTGTGATCAAATGGGCGATGCACAATCTTCGACGATAGCCTTCTAATTGCCGCAGCAACGTTCTTGCTGCGGAGTACACACAATTCTACTTGATGGATAGATTTGAAGTTTTCCACCGTCTTATTACACTTTTCCCACTTCAAGAAGGAGGCACCAGACTCTATTCTCGCAGCCATTTTAACAACACGTGTGTTTTTTGCTGGGAAGATGGAGGCGTGATGTGTGGGAAGCACTTATTGGCTAATCATCTCCCTGTCAATAACGCGTATAAATGCACTATTGACAGAGGTGTCCCTGTCTATAGCCACTGCGTAAAACTATTGCATGATATAAATTAGTCATACAATGGCAGTGGCGGATATACTATTTTATTGGAATTATTTTGAACAAAAACAAAAAAAACAGAAGTTGTTTATTACTGAGCAAGCATGAGCATGACGTGCCCCATTACTGGCTAGATGGGGACATACCTTCCACAATTCTGATCAAACACAAACAACATCTAGTCACCATATCTTGCTTGCTGGGTTAGGACCACATTTTATTTAATAATCGAAATACTATATATAGGTTATTGCAAAAGGTGATTGCCAAAGTGAGAATATAATTTATTTAACGTACATTTAACACATTTCGGTTAGTTTATAAATAAATTCTCATAGAAATGACTTTTATAAACAAAACCTAATTGGAAGTCTTACCTAAAATTAGTAGATGGTAGATTTGGATTATACCTCGGTGAACTATATTCAATCATTCGCAGCGTATTCCAAACAAAATAATAAATCCTGAGGTTGTTCGTTTGATTAAAAAAACTGAATGGCATAATCTGGGAAAGGCATACGAGAACAACATGTAACATGGCATAAATCATAAGATAGAAAAGCAATATAGTACACACAGATTTGGGACACTTGTACATTTACCATCATCCTAACGAGATTCTGTTGTCTTGTTTTGCAAAAGTAATACTGTTTCTACTTTTAAAACGCGAAGACGACTTGCCAATGCAGAGCATATCGTTTGTTATCAAAATAACTATGTCGGGTATCTATCCGAGCCAGTGTTGATGCTAGCGAAAATGAATAATGTTAAGTAAATTTAACATTATAACTGGTGGACACTTTCTGCCTGAATATGTTATTATCAAAAAGTTGTTATACTGCGAACTGGTAAAAGCATCTTCCCACACAAGGCTCGCTGCTCCCGAGGTCGTAGACCAAGGCCTTGCTGAATCAGTGTTAAAACTATTAGTGGACCAGGCGACTCGCTCCGTTTAAGGCCGATCAGCACTATGTTAAAACCATCTATTGGAGTGGGGACTTTCAAAAAATATATTTTCTGTTTGATCCAAGTTTGACCTCTGGCATGAGTGCTGCTTTAATGCAGGGCCACTGTCTACGACGCCGGCCCGACATTGAACGACACATGTCTGGTGGCCGAGAATTTCACCGGAAGTATCACAGACAGCTCCCACCACATCTCACCAGACACGATACGTTACAAGCGTCAGGGTTGGATTAATGTTGAGCCAACTTTGCAGACAGTGGGCCAACATTAAGTTCCCATTTTGTTGTAAAATTAATAAATATTCAATATTAAATCATCCTCCCTACCCCAATAGGTAGATGATAACACTGATTCAGCAAGGTCTCGGTCTGCGACCTCGGGAGCAGCGAGCCTTGCTGTCAGGAAGATGGGTAAAAGTAATAATAATATCCAAGCCAAATAAAGCATCGGAGCCGAGGTAGATCATTTACTAGAATTCATACATGCGGAATTATTTTTAGAAATATTCATCCAATCCTAAAAATCCACTATTGCCGCCATTTCGACCAAGGTCAAACATTACATTGATTTAATTGTCGATAGAATAATACCAAATTAATTATTTTGGTGGGTAACATATGGTGTCCAGGTATGCCTGACATCGTAGTGTGACCAAAAAATAGTCTAGTGGGTAAACTCCAAGGTGGTCTCCAGTTGTGCGACAATTCACTTTTTTTTCTAACATATGGTTTTCAGGTATGACCGACAGAAAGATGTGTACTTTACTTAAGACATTGCATTATGGGTAAGACCTAACCTGGCCGTCATTAATTGTGCTAAACCAGGCGAGGGCCCTGGTGCAGTGGTTAAAGCTGCCTGCTTGGAAAGTTGGAGATCGCCGGTTCGAATCCCACTCCAGCCTTCAAGTTTCAAACAAAATGTTTTTTCCACCCTCACTCGTAAAGATTCAATATTGTGAGGAGCCTCTGTGAACCAGAGGTGACGTGCTCGGCCTTATACCGCCAGGGTTCGAATCTCAAATCCTGTGTCTGTAGGGCAGTTTAATATCATATCTTGGATTTTATACTCGATGCAATATCTAAACTTCTCGGTTCACACGGCTAAATCGGGTATGCCTGAAAAAATCTACTAGCGCACACTCATTTTATTGCTGTTTATATGACAAAAGGCACAATTCTCCTTCTTGGATTTTACTCACAATGCAATGTTTAAAATACTTTCTGACTGCCTCACCATGTCATGCATATCTGACAAAACCTACTGTAGAAAACAAAATCATGAATATAAGTTTAATCTGTTGAAAATAACACAAATTTATTGTTTCACCTTGTACAAATGGCGGCCATCTTGGATTTGTCGTTGCTTGGTGTCCTAAATACAAAATAATGATGGCTTCTATGTCAACTTTGACCAGGATACGCTACTGATCCCTCAAAAAATTGGTGCTTTTACCCGCAGGTAACGACGATCTTAAAATTAGATGATAAGTTACCTGACTTAAATATGAAGGGAGCATCCTCATATTAAGTGAAGTACAGTGCTGTTTTGCCACGAATTTCGCCCATTTGCCCACCTGTCATTGATATAGGATGTATCTACTTTAAATTTGAGTTTGGGTTGTGGGAACACACCTCACAAATGCCGAAGCATTTTCCATTTTCTGTGAAACGCAGTGACGTCACTCGGTGAAAAGAAGGTACTATAACACCCCCTCCCCCATACTTCAATCTGTGAAACGCAATTACGTCACTCGGTGAAAACAAGGTTATATAAGACCCCTCCCCCATACTTTATTGTATTAGCCAGCTCGGTGAAAATAAAGGAGGTCAAGGTCATTGAGTTTCACAGAATTGGACGAGCTTGTGAGGTGGGTTCTGGTTAAGAAACTCAAAATATAAGGAGGAAGTTGATGAGATGTTACGTACCGAGTCGAGGAAGGCATATTCGCCGTACCTAATACAGGCTAATATTTGGTATCAGAATATGCAAATATATCCAATATTTTTTTATTTTTCAGGTGGGGTAGCAATGATAAAAAGATATAGACTTTTCGTTCCCAGGTTAAACTGGCTCTAAATTCGCGTTACAGTTGTTAATATACAGAGTGTGAGAAGCAAGGTAGTGTTTCGGAAAATGCTCATCTGAATATGATTGGGAGAGGCGTACCACATTTCACCATAGATATTGGGGATGATTGACAAAATGCCTGGTAAAAGTTGATGCAAAATCCTTATGTAGCAGTGCCATACCTTCCATTTTAGACAAATAAAATGGTTTAACTAAACCAAATGCAGTTTTTTTAAATGTATGTAATGGTCTGCTTATTTGCATTCGAATTTTTACTAAATCCTGATATGACAAAACCATGATGAGATGTAAATACGATCATTATATTTGATGATTTATGTAAGCTTCAGGGCATACCAACATCTGGTATATCACGTAAAAGCATTAGGCAGCCATCTTAGAACCGCTTAGAATTGTATAGGGCCTACAGAGATTTAATAATGTATACAATATTAGTTATATATATCAATATTAGTTATATATTTATATTTATATTATATATATCAATATTATATTCCTAATGGTCTGTGTATATAGTCTGATGGCATATTACAAGACACGCATGGAACTTAATTTTTTTCCTCAAGCTAATTCTAGCGCTCCTAGTTTATTAACACCGACATTTAAACAATAATACAACTTTTTTTTTCAAAATAGTTTATTTTGCTGGCGGCCACTTTAAATTGCAATTGGAGTATTTGGAAGGGAGGTTTCGTGGAAACGCTAATAAGATAGGTAAGGACTATGAACGTAAAAGTAAACATCGTAAAAGCTTAGAAGTATGAACTTATTGTATGAACTTATTGTAAGAGCCAACAAATATATCGAGAATATAGCCAGGTCAAACGACGAAGTACCTAAGAAGCTTTCGTTTAATTTTGCTTTTGAGATATTTTTATTGTTATGACACACTCTGATTAACTAACTGATCGAACGACTGATTCACATTGCAAACGTTTAATGTTTATTTGTAATCGTACCTCTGTTTTCCGTTGAAGATTGGGTGCTTTTGACGAAATGCTTAGGCTCGAATAAGGGTAAATCCAAGTCTGTGCAATTCGTAATATCTGCCCCTGGCTTCTTCTGGTTATTTGAATAATTTAATTATTATATAGTATATAACAAATTCACAGTGTTCTATGAGTTTCCAACCTGACAGAGTGCAGAGCAAGGTGTATTAAGCGGACGATGTTGACCAGAAAGAGTGACCTCACTTCCTCAGCTTCCGTCTTTAGCCTGTAAGCCTGTTGATCTGACGGACGACAGACTCACAGTGTTAACAAGCTGGTGCCCTCGGACTCCGACCACCTTACTGCGTCACTGGTGATTCTTGCTGCTTCTCTCCTGGGGACAGGATTTGCTCGCCGGTGCTTCACTTTTGATCAGGCCGGACTCTAAGAAGAATCAGCAGCGGAAATAAGTTCGGTCACCGGATATTTGCGAGAAGACTCAGTGCCTGAGCTGCGCATCACATCAGACACGGGTGTTCTGTGGAGTGACGCTTGTCACTGCTGTTGTCTCCCTGCGTCGCGCCGTCAACCAGCAGCGACAGCGCCTTCAGGACATAGTCACTGCCAGACACTGCCCAGTAAGCACGATACATTGACACAATGCTGGGTAAATGTTGGGTCGACGTTGAAGACGGGGCCATGGTGGACACCAAAAATGGTGTTTAGATGGTGGGCCGGCAATGGGAGAGTCAAGCCAGCATTGTGTCAGCGTATCGTCCTAGTTGCATGGAACCCAGCAAATATGAGACCGTATGTTGTTTTTATGGTGGTTTAGCGTCGAAGACAATGGTCCAATGTCAAGCCAGTATTTGATCAAGCAAACCGTTGGTGAGCTGGAACCGTGCACAAGCAAACTACAGTAGCTACGAACATGAAAAGTACACAGCTAATGTTGCTTGCTTATTATTTCTTTAGTGCAGAGACTCGTTTCTGTCACGTGAAAAAATGCTTCCCACAACAAGTATTGCTTCTATGTTAGCTCAGTGTTTTGGCAGCGTCGCAAATGGTGGCCCCGCAAAATAGAGGAATTATTTCGTTTTGCATACAGCACACATGATAAACAACATTTGTTCTTTTACAGTAGATGGCCAAATTCAACAAGAAAATTCAGATAGATTAAGTGAAATGTAAATTAATAATAAATTCTGCAAAATACCATTCAGTTTAATGATGGATTATAAGAAACGTATGTGTTGCGGTTATATGAAATATAAACCGCCATTCCTTACCATATGAAATACGTCTAACCATTTTAGATCGACATAGTAAAAAATACTAAGAATATTTATTTAATGTTGGGTATCCAAAACAGGTGTCACTGTACCTGCATGCTGGGTTGGGGTGGTTCCTGCGTCGCAGAAGGCGAACTAGCGCTGGTCCGCCGTTGTGGTTGAGTGAAATAGTCTACATATTTACCTATGTACAGGTACACAAAAACATCTCAAATATTATTCTAATTAGGCTCGTACTCCAGAATTAAAAGTAGCCGCTGTGTGGGACATATATCGTCCGCTTGGAGTTAGAAGGTGCTAAACAGCCACTTAACAAAGTGGCAGTTTAGCACCTTCTAACACCAAGGGGACGATATATTTGGTTGCCGGAAATATATATATGCTCAGGGTGAACGTACAACAAAAGATGAACCCTGAATACTCTTATTCTGTGCAATTATATTGCTTTATCATACATTGTTATATAATTATTGTATCTTATTGATAAATCATTGCTTTGTATATAGACATTACAGACACAACATACTATTACACCCTTGAGGGGGGGGGGGGGGGGGGGGCTACAGGGATGACATTTGATGCAAGAGTAGATGTTTTGTATATGTATTTGTACCAAACAATATGAAAAAATTCAAGGGACAGGAGGTGGGATAATTGCGAGAATCAGCTGATATCCCATAAAGTCTCAAAACAAAGGAGATTTCGCCCAAACTCTAATTACCCAAGCGGAATCTGCATTATGCTAAACCATGGACCAATTGTCACAAAAAAGCAAACGTTGGATAAAAAATGGAGTGGGCAAGCTGACATCAACCACATCTACATTTAAGTAAGGACATGGTGTGTGGTCTACCCACCTCACGTATATCTCGTGTGTAAAGATATCCGTCATATTGACCGAGATATGACACAAAATAGAACTTTCGGTAATGCCGGGACATTTTGTCCCAGTTTGCCATTTTGAACAATTCTGTCAAAGCTACCCGCCTATAACTGCCTTTATAATGTTATTTTACGATCAAAACCTGGGTATAGAAACCTCATATGTGGAGATATCTGTAATATGGGTCAAAATATGTTACGAAACATGATATTCGTTAATGGCGAAACATTTTACCCGGGTTTACCCTATTCGGATAATTTTGACAAAAGTACTCCCCTCTAGATTTGCTTTGTTTTGGTACCACGAAACCTAATTATGAGTGGGGTTCGACGAGATTTTATTTGAGGTCCTTTATGTAAAACAGCCCACAGACTTTACCTGGTGCAGTGCAAAATTAAAGCGACACAATCAAGGCTAAAATCAAATAAAATCAGTATTTTGGCTTCCTAATATGCCCATATGATGTACACATGTCCATAGACTAGAATTGCATATATGTAAGTTTTTTTTTAATTTTTGTGTTGCGCATTTACCAGTTAGGCGAGATGTAAAGACGAAATTATCGTATTTCTTATTTTGGACATGCATGTCCGAAATAAAAAATTGGTCGTGGCTGCCACTTCTTTAAATGGCAGATACGATAATACCAAGGTGACGATATGTTCATATTAAACAGCGAAAATAGACATACCCTTGATTTTAGCCTGATTGTGTCGCTTTAACAAACTTATTTGTGTTTGTGTTCATGTATACGTGAGCATTCACAAAAAAATAACATTTGAGGAATGTTTGCCGTTCTTACTTGTATACGTATTCGGGCATATACTATGTCAACGGAGCTATATAACATATAGGAGCCGGTCGAGTTCCGTTACGGGACGTGATCGATTTAATCCTCATTAATGCCACTGAAATACAGTTTACTTGACCCCGCATAACTCAGTGAACATTTATTAATACTGTCAGTTCATTTTGAAACATTTTACCAGACATTATCGTATGAGTGCATTTTGAAAACACCTCTCCAAAAATCTTTGGAACATTTTAATAATTAATTTAGTTCTTTTGGGATATAATTACTCTGTCATACCATTGTTGGCTTCAAGTTAGGTCACTCTCCACGACGCTGATGCAACATAATTATGACCAGTGTGTCGTATATACTCAGTTGTTGGGTCTCTCCGGGCTCAGCTGGCAGAAACATTATAACGTGTTATATAATTCATTCATTTATTGTGACCACGCATGTGACGGACCTTGCTAATGTCACAACACCTGCTGGAAATGACATCACTTGTAATCAACTGAAAATGTCAAAGTTGATCCTGGCAAATGTTTTAATATTACTATCGACAAATGTCACATGAGGTGTTACCGCGATCGTCGTAACTTTACGAAATCGAAATAAATTAGATTGATAACAATTGTGTAGCTGTCACGATGTTTTCATCTCTACCATGCATTGAATGTTGTACTCTGTTTTGCAAGTGTCGATTTCCAGACACTTAGACAGTAATCAATACAAGATTGAAATATAGCATAGTAAATATAGTTGAAATTAACGGGTTGAGAACAGCATACATTTTATCAATGTATGTGGGATTGGAGAATACGGCGTAGCTAGTGTTCAGAAATGTTAGCGCCCAGTTCCCAGTGACCTTTGAAACGCTCCAGATTCTATGTAGTCCTAATTTTAATACAGAAACCCCCTACCTACACAACCGTGAAACCTTAATACCACTAGGGTTATCATATATCACAGCACATTTCTTGATATAAGTGTCACTGTTGTGTTTTCATAATATATGCCATTTAAAAAAAATCCCATCAAAACAGTCCTATCATTATATTTTAAAATGAACCAAATAATTATAATTATCTGCCATGTAGACCAAGCTGCAATTCTCCGATATGCTGCATGAGACAAAACCCTTTAACAGCCGGTCCCGATTATATTCGTTTTTTTATAATTTAAATTGGTTCATTGTGGACATCTAAACTAGTTCATATACAGTCATGAAAGCACACCACGGTGACCAGATATCGCTTCAATGTTGGGTCAGCGCAACAGATCTCTGTGCGATAATTTATGCAGTATTCCACATGATATTTGTTTTTTAAGATTTAACCATGTGTGGACGTTGTTTGCCATACCATTTTTTGAAACACCACCCAGCCCAGCCGTACATTTGTTTTTGTTCATAACTGTAGCTTTGTCAATATCGCTGTCTGCCGTGCGGTTTCGGGCCCCTCTTGGTACAGGCTTTTCAGTGAAATACCATATTTCTCCCCTGTCAATATTGGGAGATTATTTTAATTTTGTGTGATTGTGTAAGACACTTTACTCGCACATGCTTCAATTGACTCAGGTGTAAAGAGTACCTGGTAGGACAGAGATGACAATGTGCACGATACGCTCAATACGCCAAAATGACTGCAGGACTGTATGCTCTCCGTGGAGTTGAAATGGCACACGAATGAACAGGTCCAGTGACAAGGGGTAAAATAAGGAGTCGGCTGATGAGTCTCCAGACTTAACATCAGACTATAAATAAACCTGCGCATTTACCTTAACCTTTATAGAACAAATCATACATGTAGCTCGGATCATTATGACATATAAATTCGAATAATGTCTTCGAATAAAGTCTAGTTCCCTAGTTGGCGGTCAACTCTTTTCAAATCTTGTGGGTTGATTTGGTCACATTTTACCTTTAACATATTTAAAATATGGTACTTAATGTGTTAATAAAAATGAGAACCCGATTATATGCGGCACCGGCGGTTAAAAGGTTAACCGCCGGTCCCTATTATATTAGTTCCTTTATTTTTTCATTAGCACATTGAATGTCAGCTTTTGAAAATGCTACAGCTAATTTCAAAATCGTTGACATCATTTTTTGTGAAATCTAAATAATTTTCACCCACTTGAAACTGTGGATCACGACAGCAACACAAAACATCAATTGGATGAAATTCCAATTACACAAATGGTCGTGCTGGCCATATCATGTTACAGAAGCGTCCCTATTTTTTATTAGCACAATAAATACTTGTTATTATTTTCAGATAAAACATAACAATCTATCAACAATATTGACCACTATTTTGTGAAATCTGAATAATGTTAACCCGCTTAAAGTTGTCGAAAGACAAGCAAGACACAACTTCAAATGAAATGAAATGAATCGGGCTTTAGGCCACCTTTGTGCACATATAGGCTAAACTGGGCCAGGAGAACCTCCTGAGGATGGTGAGATGATTGAGATGACACTGTCCTCCAGACACAGGATTCGAAATTCGAGCCCTGGCGGTCTGAGGCCGAGCACGCTACCTCTCGGTCACGGAGGCTCCCCACAATACTAACTTTCACACGTGGATGGGGAAGAAACAATTTTGTTTCTTTCAAACCGCCGAGACCGGGAACCGAACCCCGGTGAAAGGCAGCGGTGCTAACCACTACCCTAGGGCCCCCGCCCGACACAACTTCAAGTGAGCGAAAACACGTCCGCCCCAGCGTGTATAAGGATGCAATTATGCAATATAAATATAGATGCAGACGAAGATCCCAAGCTCCTTATTTCCGGCACGTGGAAAAGAATAGCGGATGCAATTCTGATGTGTCAGTAATAGAAAACGAGATTAGCCTTCTGTGCATGCATAGTCAGACGCTGTAGATATTGTGATGTCAGGTGATGTCAGTCAAGTACATGACTAGTTATAGAGTGGGTCTTCAGCATTGATTGTATATTATAGGCCTATGTATGAGTAATAACATAGTCAACAACATATACTCATATTTTTATCTCAAGCTCACCGTGCTATATCTTATAAGCAAATTTATTATTATTATACCGGGAAATCTAAATACCTCTTGAGCACATCATGATCAAGGCAAGATAAGAGACATCATGTGAAATGAAGCAACATATTTCTGGTACTTCACGTCACATCACCTCACATCATCTCATGTCACCTCACATACCTTACAACACTTCACCTCATCTTGTTCACATCATCCCACATACCACACCTAGCATCACCTCACCTCACATCACATCACCCACCTCATATCATATCACCCCATCTCACCTCATCAACATCACACTACTCATCTACCTCATCTTACCTCACTTTATCTCACATTATCTCATCTACCTTACCTCACATACCTCACTTGATATACCTCAGCTACCTCACCTCACATACCTCATTTACCTCACCTACCAAAACTCATTCACATTACTTACTTCATCTCACCTAATCTATCTCACCTCATATACCTCACATCACTTCACCTACCTCACCTCGTCTTGTCTTGTCTTGTTTTTCTCCCTTTTCTCACTTCTAACCTCATCTCACCTCATCTACCTTACATCACGTGTCATCGCCTCGCCTTGCATTGTCTTGTGTTGATTTGATTTGCATTGCATTGCATTCCCCAGCCTTGCCTTACAGTGTACCAATGTCTTGCCTACCTTATCTTAACATTTTCTGATGATATATACCAAGTGGGATTTCTCTGCATTTGTCAAGGGCATTTCACACCATATACCATAGTATGTTGTTACATAAATTAAAATTGTATCGTCTTTTAACTAATGCTAATGATTAATTTGAAAAAAAAAACCTATTTCATACATAGAAAACAATATGTTGAATTTGGTGGCTAGTATACTACCGATATGTAATATTCACATGGCTTCAAAGCTTTTTATTTGATTGTGAGTTCTTAAAGTATAAAAAATAGTTCCTTATGGCCAAACAGGATTTTTTCGGCCAAACCTGGAAATTGTGTGTATATAGCTTTTAGCCATTGGTGATATGTGATATGTCATGTCTGACTAATATTGGGACGTATAACCCATTTCTAGCCTTAAAATTTGACAATAAGACAAAGTTTGATTCATTTCGTGCAGATGGGTCACATATGATAGGCATTGCTGAGGAAAAAAATCTATAACATGTAGTAAATAAAACCGGGGCAATCTCGCTGTTGACACAGCGTCTGCGATGATGGTCAAGTGGTGTTAGGTCACTAAAAATAATTTGTCGGTATTGGATGGGGAAAAAAAAAAATACTGAGCTCGGTCGGTCGGTTATCCCATATTAAAAAATGATATTTTCTCGGAAATTGGCAAACATACAGTGCGCGCACTGGGCAGAAAAAGTATAGGTTTTCTTGGTGATGTACGGCCTTAATCTAATTTGCGCTCATCTAAGACAATAATAAATAAACATTGGTTCAACATCTCATGTTGGCTGAGATTTCAGCGCCCGTGGAGTATGATTCTATTTTTTATTGTTTGGCAGTAGGTCAATATGCAACGCCCTTTTTGAAACTGCGCACTAAACCCAATCTGACCAGATGGCCAGCAAATGGAATTTCGTGCCTCTCTGGAACGGTGACAAATTGCCCAGTACTTTTTAGGTATCTTGTGTCTGCAGTATTTCCTGTTTATACAGAAGCAGCGGAATCGCATGACGTGACAAGATTTACTTTTTTCAACGAGAGAGCGTTGACTCGGCGCGGCCCAACTGTGTATTATCTGTGCCCGCATGGATTCATTTGTCGATATGGTTTCCTATTGTAATTTTCTATTACATGGTGTGTTTTGTTGAGTTTATTTCTATGTTGAGGGAGATATGGCTTGACGAAAGTTGAAAACGAAATAACTATTTTATTATTTTATTATTTTATTTGAGACTGCTTTATTTTCTATTTAATTTATTATAAAAAAAATTCTGAATGAACCATCAATTGGGGAAAAGATACTTAATATATCCCTTGATCGACTACACTATCACACAAGAACGTGATCGACTCGAGGCTTTTTGCTATCACATCACGACTTGGACAACACCTACCATAGACTAGGATATCAGTCTCGCACTGCTTTTCCAGGCAGGGAGCTGGATGTTGGTGAAAGATTACATAAATTCAGACAAAACTACTCGATTGGAATTTTAAATTATTTTTTGTTTATATTTCCTTAGCGGGACCAAAAAAATAGAAGTGGCTCGCAAAAGTTTTTCAGCGTCTCAAATTGATTATATGTCACAAATATTAATAAGTTCGATGCCGGCGGGCAAACAACTGGTCAATCGCGTCTGTTTTTACCACTATCATTAAAAGCTAAATAAATTATTGGGAAAAATATTATAAACAGCACGTGTGTGAAATTCATCAAATATATATCAAAGGACTGAAGAAGCATTCAGTTGACCCTGTCGGTGCGAGGACTCCGTATTTGAAGTCTATAGACGTCAGATTCTGACGCATAAAGTCGGTCCCCGCACTGAAATAGTAAAATATTTATAATGGCCGTAGACCCACAACATGGGTATTTAAATGAAGCTGAATGAGAAGATTAAAGCATTTGGGATGATTTCAAGTTAAAAATCCCCACTTTGTTCTCCATGGTTTATGCAAAAATAGTTCAGCGTTGTCATGGTTAAGTCGCCAGTTATGCAGTGCAAAAGCAAACAGCTGTAACCTGGTAACTGATTACATTTTAAGGAAGTATATACTGTTCTTTCTTGGTGGAGCTGAAAGCCATTTATGTTGCCATACATATATCCGTCTGACCATAGGCAGCCCCTTTCGATAACCATCCCTCTCCCTCTATCTACACTATACCGTTTGAATGTGCCATGTGCAAACACCTCCTAATATGCATGTTTAGAGGTGATATCCATATAGTCCAGGGCCCGTATTCTCGTACAAGTTACGATAAATCGTAGGCTTCTGATTGGTCGAGATGGTCCAGGAATTTTAGGTATGTTCAGGGGTAAAGATGGAAAAAATTAATGTAAAGATGGTCATCATAATGACCTGTGAAAAGTCCCAAAATTTCCCAGAAGCGGAACATGTTTTTTTTCGCGAAAATCCAAAATGGCCGCCAGAGGCCATTCAAGAATTATAACATACGAAGAAGGTAACATATATTCCTTTGTAATACCTCTTTTACAGTTATTTTTTTACGAGGAACTCATTTCAGGTCTTCTTTTTTTCAGTTTTAAAGCCTCATTCGTGTTTTGCTTGCAAAAATCCAAAATGGCCGCCTGATACAATACTGAAATTGTAAATTATGAAGAAATTCAAATATATTCCTTTCTAATATCTTTTTTCTGCATATTTTTTCACGAGAAACTTAATTTTGTTCCTATTTTAACATTGCGAAGCTTATGTCATTCCACAGTTCAAAATGGCCGCCATTGAGGAAGAAGAACAATTTTAGAAATTATGTCATGTGTTGTCTACATATTTTTTTTTTTGGAAACATAGTGGCGGTAAAAAAAGTATTTCTGGAATCAAGGGTGGTTATGCTATGTGGTTTAGTCCAGTATTTTGTCCTCGGGGTTGCTCCAGCCTTTCATGTGATAATAATAATTATAAAGTAAGATGCATGAAATTATTACGGTGACAACAGCGTGCATTGTGCCATTGTGCATGTCACAACAACTTACCACACCAAGATGGCTCAACGTGTCCCTGGTACTATTAATTTTATTTTTCAGGACTAAACATCGTTTAACAATTCAGTATATTTCAAAGGTAAGATTTAATAAATTAAATAATGTATGTAAATTTGTATCTGTTATTACTCAATATAAAATGATTTCGTCATTCATAACAGATACACGGGAAGCAGGGACACAATAAACATAGCTCACAGAAAAAACAATTTATCTAACGAGACAAATCAACTACACCCAAAGCGGACATCAATCAGACATGAAAAATGATTTGATAAAAAAAACAGATAGAGATTGGAAGAAAGAAATTGGAATGCATTTTTCCGGACATGTGTTCAGTGTGGTGACTGACAAGTATCTGTTGAACGGGTCAAATTAATAGCAGACATCTTTAAAAATAGCGGGCATTGAATTTTTTTTATGGAGAAAAAATACTATGTTATAGTCAAGCTCATCTAACGAAGAACTGCCATATGTCTTTAGATACACTAAAATAACTTTCATAATATAAAAATCAATATTATTTTTTGTGGTGGTTATTTTTTAGTTTGACATGTTTCATGATTCTTTTGATATAGAAACAAAAATGTAGCAGTTTAGAAATTGTAAACATGTTATAAACATAACAATATTAAATACAAACTGAACAATGGTATGAGTAACGTCAATAAAATAATTCAGGTAGGCCTATTATTACATAAGATGGTGGTCATATTGAAAAATCACGATCATTTTGGCCAAGGTTTGGCCAACATGCAATTCTCACGGTACCCTCAGCTGCATACATAGACCAATTTTGGTGCCGTTATCACCACTGATAAATTTATATTACACTTTATATATCCCCCATTGAGGTTTTAGAATATAGACCTACCCAGCTGAACCACACTACAACATATCTGTCATCTATACACGTGTCGTTATTTCGAGTGAATGTTGCTTTCTGCACAATCATGGCAATATCGCGAAAGAAGGAAGGGACTATGCCCTACTCTTATCGAATAACTCCAAGGGCTCTTTATAGTGTACAGTGCCATAGACATCACTGCACACTCCATGCCTTTGAACAGTTTGGAGCACTGTATAGGAACAACCTCGATGACTAACATCCGACCCGACCAGGATTTGAACCCAGTAGCTCTTAGTTTCGAGCCATAGCAAGATCAAATGGGCTATCGAGACAGCCTCGTTATTTCAAACACAAACAAACTTAGTTGGGACCCTATTAATGTTGCATCACGTATATATAAATATGATTAATAGAATATGGGACCTTCCCTAGGATTCTGCAGGCTCGGGTGTGATACCTTGCATTTGACCCTTATGTCCGCATTTGAGGTGTGAGATCTTGCCTAGAACCATAAGGGTCTTGCCTAGGACCATAAGGGCCTAGGTGTGAGTCCTACCCTAAGACCATGCGAGCTCATAGTAAAACCATGCCTATGACTTGTAGGCTCGGGTTTGAGATTTTGCCTAGGACGCTGCGGACAATTGCTCCCAACGAAACTTTAAATGGCGGCCATCTTGGATTTATTCTTTAGCGAAAACTTAAAAGTTACTAATAACTTCAGAAATGAATTCAGCATTAAACATCATGTGGAAATGAGGTATTACATTAAAATATATGTCTAATAGCTCAGGAGTTACAACTTCAACAATTTTGTCAAAACAAATATGTTCCGCTCCGGGAAAAACCTTGGGATTTTTTACAGGTATTAAAGGAGGACATAATGGTAGTCTATAGATTTAAAAGCTTATATGTATCTCAAACACTAATGACAATAGACTTGCTCCCAATTAAACATCAAATGGCAGCCATCTTGGATTTATTCTTTAAAGAAACCCTAAAAACTACTAGCTTCATAAATGAATTCAGCATTAAAAATCATGTGGATATGAGATATTACATTAAAATATATGTGAAATAGTTCATGAATTACAACTTTAACACGGCGCTTGGCGGCCATTTTGTATTTTGTCGAAAAAAAGGATGTTTCGCTCAGGGGAAACTTTCGGACTTTTTACAGGTAATAAAGGACGACACAATGAACACTTCATGAAATTTTCAGCTTTATATTATATTTTTCCATTTCAAAACCTAAAATTCCTGGACTATTATCATCTCCGATATCGACATTTGGCTTTTTCTATATTTACTAGAAAGCAGATAGCGTTTCTAAGTGTTGCTGCAAAATAATCACATATATGAGCTGTGCAGCACAGCTTCATGTATTGGTGATATAACCTAGAATTTTTGTGTAGTCATTCTTTAAAACACAGGGAAAACTCATTTTGACTGTTTTACTGCTCACTTTTAATGCTGTATACGATCTGCACTTCTTGCAATGTATCATCCTAAACTTGCGACCACTAACCCATGTAGATCTTTATACACTTCCATCAGGCTGAAAATAATATCGCTCCCCCCCCCCCCAGCATGTAAAGTGTCACTAAAATTAGTCGTAGATATGACATTTGGGTTTGTGACAAATGAAGAAAATATGACACTTGGGTTTCTGACAAATGGAGAATATCGCTCTAGAGAACAAAATAGATTAATGATTCCTGTGGCGGCTTGTTAGCTTAACCCTTTCAGTGCGGAGACCAGTTTTATACGTCTGTAGTCGTAAGATTCTGACGTTTAAATCTTTAAGTCCTCACGATGCATTAAAGCATCATTTTAATCCCTGAAAACAGACTTAATTTCCCTACAATTGGGGTTTTAGAATGAAAATTCCCAATAAACTGGTTTACCAATACATGGCAATTGTTTTATTTTTTAACCCACATCAAGTCATCTTCATCCACTACAAGTCGAGAATTGCGACAGCAATTCCCGACTTGTAGTGGTTGAAGATGACAATGTAAAGTCAGGTTTGAAAGGGTTAAAAACCGTCTTCGCAATGAATGAATTACAATATCTATAATGGCCGTAGACCCGTAACAAAGGTGTTCAAATGAAGCAGAAAAAGCCAACTAGGACATTTATAATGATTCCCAATTGAAAAAAACCGTTGGTCTCCATCGCTTATACAAAAATATTTCATCGCTGATTAAAGAACTGATATCAACTATAGGAGTGTTTCTGCGATTTTACTCTCACAGTCTTCTGTAACCGGTTTTGTAGTGGATGAAGATGACAATGGTAAACTCAGACTTGAAAGGGCTAAATATGTTAAACTGATCCAATATGTGAGCTAATTTTACATATCCGACTAGTTGGCAGTCACTTGAAGTTGTGGATCGCGGCTGCGATTCGCAGCTTCAAGTGACTGAAAATGTAGATTGAACACCTCAGATCTTCGGGGGTTAACGCCCCCACTAGACCATCATCATCATCTAACGCCTCGCTTTTCTGGCAGGATATCACGCTCAATGAATCCTGCAACATGAATCTACGGCCACCCCCACGGACCGAGCCACTGTTGCCACGGTGTTGGATGAGTGATGGGCTGACGGCCCACCACTTATCAATACTCAGCCAGAACTGTTCCTCCACTGTGCAGTGGCCTGATGTGTCAACGGTTGTTGCTGACAGAGAAAGAGACGGTAAGATGGATAGTTCACATGCAGTAAATCATCTGTTTAAAATTGTCATATTGTAATCTCGGGAGAGAGAGATGAAGCTCCATATGGTACAATCAGTCTAGTGACTGATCTAAAAGCTTGTCATGTTCTGAGACAAAATACATCACATCAGCTCTTAAGTGAACTGAGAGACTGCAGCGACTAATTTAATTGTGCACCAATAGGCATATCAAATTACGTAATCCTGTATCTAGCGGGCGGGGTCACCTGATTTATCTTCCCATCCTCATGAGGGTTTCCTCGCGGCGTTTAGCCTGTTTTGTATAATTGGTTAGAAGGCAACGTTATTCCATATATGCTCATCCTTTTATCGATCTTACCCCTTTATTCTCTTTAAATTAAATACTTTGATTTGCAAATTGTTAGCTGGGTTTACGACCCGTTAAATCGTAGCAGGAAATATCATGAATAAAATGCATAAAAACGACTATTGAATTAAAATCTCGCAACCTAACGATAATGGAAACTAGTGAAATGCTACTAAGCAGTATACATTCCGGTTTTGTACACAAAGAGGGCAGAAAACCACCTGCTTGACTTACTGAACAACATAGCGTTTGGGCTAAATCTAACAAAAACATACACATATATGCATGGATATATCTACATCTTACAATAAAATCTGCCTTCTATTTACATCAAAGCAAATTAGGATATATATATAGAAATGTATAGGCTACATATGTCGCTGCAAAAATGGTCTCAGTCATACCTGTCTGACCATACACACTATGTCGCTTTAAATGGAAGTGAAACATCCCGGGAACTTTGAATTGCAATCACAATTGCTTCATGTCCCTGCTCTATTACATTTTGAATATAGTGTATGCCTAAGAGGAGGGCCACAGTGTCAGTGTTGCTGGACAACACGGCTGCCCTTTCACATCCGTGTGTAATGCAATAACGTTTTCAGGGTGGCGGTAAAGACGAACTAACAAGGACATTGTCATATCCCTTCATAAGTTCACAAGCCAATAGCTGTGGGCCTATTCCCTGCTTGTTCTGTATTGATGCCCAAAATGTGTCTTGTTGCAAAGGTGTGGGAACAGTTTCGGTCATAGAGAGAAGGTCAATAGGAGTAATATTGCATTTGTCTTAGCTTTGACAAGATAACGTTTTAAAATATTATTATATACTGATGACCAACTATTTTGACTAAGATGCTGTTCTATCTCTGCCAACAGCCTAGATTTGTCTGCTTTGGCAGGTAGATCAAAATCAAAAATAGGAGAAGACTGCAAGAGATCATGTAAAATAATCTCAAAAAGTCCCATACCTCGTTATTTGGCAATAATTGCGCAATTGCAACGTCTTCCAAACTTCTTCCAAACATGTTTACAATGTACTTGTATGTCACTAGAAATATAGTGACAGTGAATGATCCAGCACGCACAATTGGAACCGCCAGCGTGGTGGATATCATTGAAGTATGGTTGCCACTGCATGAGACAAAGTATATGGTAGAACACTGGTAAAGCACTTGGTGCAAAAATAAGATATATATCTAGACACCACTAAATGCATTCTGCATCAATACGAATGTTGGTAGTAAGGTATTTCATATGATCCCAAGTCAATTGCTTCAGAACAAGCCTACGACATGGCAGTTGGCGGCCATCTTGGAATTTTTTACTCCAACGGCTTTACACCACCGAATTTGTGATAGACAATCAGTGGAGAAGGTGATTCTAAGATTAGCTCTGGTGAAATATCATTTATAAATGGCAATATCCGCCTTCTTGAATTTTAACAATGGGAAGACCTCCAAATTGTAATTTGTCCATAAAAATGAGCTTGGTAGGACAAAATCATATGGAAAGTTGGTATTACACATGTTTCTAAATTATTTAGTTCAAAAGTTAATTAAATAGTAAGGTCGTTGGCGGTCATTTTGGATTTTATGCTCTAGCGGCGTAATACCTCCGATTTCTCAAAATCACATCCTGAAATATTAATGTCCAGTGTGGGTGCATCACGAGTCAAACGAGAAGCTCTGTACAGTCGAGCAATTTTACGAGCCTGTAGGGCAGATCCTGGTCTGAATGTGCTTACTGGTCATTATTTAGTCTATCACTCTATACTTGGGCCTACTGCAGGTCAAATATTATTTACTTTTTAAAAAAGTTTATTTTTTCCCTCATCGTTATAAAACCTTGCTCTATCGATGTTTTTTATAATAAACACATACTACTGGATATATTGGTCGCCTGGATATGACAATTGGCTCGAGATATACATGTAAATATAATCGTATTCGTACTATGGGCTCTGGCGGCCATTTTGAAAATTGATCGTGGTGACGTCTCGCCCCGGTTTTGAGATGTCTACCCTGGTAATGTTTCATTGGAAGGGATCTAACTACAAGAATCCGAAGTGAAATGATCTATTTTGAGAGTTGTAAGCGGCTTTACATGGCAGAGTTATGATCAGCATGGACAAACCAGAGGTTGGTAAATGTTCACTGAAATTGAATGTCGATAACAAATAAGAAGCCTCCCCTAGAGTCTAGCAAATACATTCATAAGGTTAAAGGGACTGGCCCAGGCTAAAATCAACAAAAAATCGATGATTTTATTTTGGCTTCTTATTATGACCATATGGTGTAAACATGTCCATAGACTAGAACTGCAAAAGTATTTTAATTTTTGTGCTGCGCATTCACCAGTTAGGCTAGATATAGAAACGAAATTCCTGATTTCTAATTATTGACAACCATGTCAAAAACTAGAAATACGGTAATTTCGTCTCTATATCTAGTATAACTGGTGAATTCGCAGCAGAAAAATTAAAAAAACTTTTGCAGTTCTAGTATATGGACATGTTTACATCATATGGTCATATTAAGAAGCCAAAATAAAATCACCGATTTTTTTATGATTTTAGCCTGGGCCAGTCTCTTTAACAACTTTTTATGCGATGAAGTATTTGAACAACCATTCTTGGACCCACTCTAAGTAATTAACTGTCCTGGTCGGATCTTTATTTCAAGAATTTACACTGAAACAAATAGAAATAAAGCTATACAGAAAGCTAGTTGTACGAAAAACTGATTGGATTAACCCTTGTCTTGCTGAATTCTTTCAAATTATTTTTCATTCATTTAAAGCTGGGATTGCTGAAGCAATTTCCAGCTTCAAATGACGAAAAATATGGCTATTTATAAAAAAAATAAACATCTCCCAAATTAAAATATTTGATTAGCTGAGCATCTACCACTTACTATCAATTTTAGTGGCGTTTTATTTGGGTTGAAACTTTCTTGAAAACGTATATATCCGGGTTCAGCAGGATAAGGGTTAAACAGTGATTCTGCCAAACCTAAATCATATTATATCTAGGTCGTCAGATTACATCCACCTGAATAATCTGAATAAAATAAAACATAATGCCACTAAACTCTAGACCGTTTATATTTCCGAAGCGGCTTATATATCTTTCGGTGTACCCCAGGGCTCTGTCCTTAGACCTATACTTTTTACCCTATATACTGCTCCCCTCAGTCACGTCATCGCTGAGCATGATGTAGAACACCATCTCTATGCCGATGCCACACAAATTTATATATCTCTATCCGGCTCTGAAGCTTTAGAATCCCTAACTGATTTGAAATCCTGTGTTACTGATGTTTTACTTGAATGACAAATTCGAGGCTAAAGCTAAATCCAAGTTAAACCGCGTTTATCATCATCGGTTCTAAAAAACAAAGAGAAAAGTTCAAAGATATATTCCCTATATTATTACTTGACCATGACACACTTCCTAAAGCATTCGTTAGAAATTTGGGATTCATTTTTGATTGTGATTTTAACTTCAAACTACAAATCTCTCAGACTTGCAAAATATGCTTCTATCACATCCGGGACTTTCGGCGTATTAGGAAGGACCTTAGCCCTGAAGCTGCAAAATCTGTTGCATGTGCTCTAGTCACTAGTCATCTTGACTATTGCAATTCCCTTTTGTACAATCTTCCTGACCGGGACATTGAAAGATTGCAGATGGTACAAAATAGTCTGGCACGTGTAGTCTGTAAAGCTTCTCGTTTTAGCAAATCTAAGCCTCTCTTAAATTTTCTTCATTGGCTACCAGTAAAATACCGCATACGCTTTAAACTCTGTACCATCACTTTTAAAGCCTTCCTTTTTCACCAACCTACATATCTCTTTAATTATTTAGTACCACTTCAAAATTCAAGACTGCTTAGATCATCCAACACAAATATGTTAACTGTTCCACGTTTTCGAACAAAATGGGGCTCAAGGGCTTTTGCAGTTGCAGCTCCCTCCACCTGGAATTCACTGCCGGTTAATTTGAGAACTGCAAGTACAGTCACCTCATTTAAAAAAATGCTGAAGACTTTTCTTTTCAATTCGCCCCCCCCCCCTAATTCCTCGGAGATTCGGCGCCCAGTTGACGACTTACGCTTTGACTCTCGACATTGAGCTGGTTTCGATTTGGATTCTGCGCCTCTGAGCTCGCATCTCCGAGGATTTAGGCGCTATAGAAGTTACCGAATCGAAATGAATTGAATTGACCGTACTGAACCATCCAAATATTACTCACATTTCAAAATAAATACTTGAATTGGTATGTGGAACCCTTGAGAATAGATAAAACATTCCCCGAAATGTCGTTATTCGATTAATATGATAAACATGATTTTGAACATGAACGGGTCTCTACCACCGGGTTCCATCTCTTCAGGCGTGATTGTTATCGGACTACACATACTGAACTACAGACTGGACATTTTACTGGACTACACACTGGACGTTTTACTCAAGATAGATTTGAAAAAAGTTTACCATCATTGTCATCGAAAGGAATAAATCGCATCACCAAAATTAGAATATGTTATGCTAGTGTTATGTTGGCGACTACTAGTAATGTGTTATCAGCTCTAAGAGTAGAGTAGTCAATGCACTGTTTTGTAGTAATCGCATGTGTATGTAATGAGTGATACTATCAGCAATCGTGAGCATATTTTTAATTGCCAGAGTGAAACACACAACATAGAAATGACCTTATGATTACCTATTGAAATTCCCTCAATATAGTGGAAACAAGTAAGCAACAGTCAACCTCCGCTACGCGATCCGGATCATAATTCGGCGCGATCCGAATAGTAGTCCGGATCGTAGATCTGGATCGCAATGAGGATGATACACAAAATGTAATTTTCTTTGTCCTTGATCTGAGACACACCTCTGGTAAAAGGTTCATAAAAATCCTTTCACTACTTTGTACGTAATCCTGGTGACAAACAAACAAACAAACAAACAAGCAAACAAGCAAACAAACAAACAAACAAACAAACAAACAAACAAACAAACAAACAAACAAACAAACAAACAAACAAACAAACAAACAAGCGAACGAGCGAACGAACGAACGAACGAACGAACGCACGAACGAACGAACACGACATAAAACATAACCTCCTTTGGCGTGGGTAACTAGGGACACGTTGCCTTAACGCTTACATCCTACATGGCAACACTGTGAAAGCGATATTAGACGTTACAAACCCGGAAAGTACACAGATAGGTCTAGCATTTTCTAATATTTGACCTTCAGGGTCAATCAAAGTTAATATCACATAAAAACACAAATATTACTAATAATATGTTTAATCAGTAGGCTAATAAAGGCTACAAAATGTCGATATAATTAGGGGAAAGTATACTTATGATAGTAACAATATGCATTGTCCTGGACTTAAATTTGAATACCTCTCAAGGTCATACGAAAAGAGAATCGGCTGGAAGGCATAGAAGCTGGAAGGCATAGAGATGACGTGTGGAAATTTATGAACTCATGCACAATTCTTAAGCTATCTGCTCCACTACGAAGACATGCATACATATTGTGTTTCACACCAACTCAACCAAAACAATGTACAAATTCGTGAGTGTGCTTAGCCAACAATTACTTGCTTGCGACAAGCACATTTGATTGATATGGCAATCTTCCGATGTCCTCGTGTGTATGTTAATATGACGAGGATAAGTGATGGATAGAGTTATATAAATCTGAGAATGTGCGTCATGACTTGTCACATGACATTCAGCAGGCCATGTGTTTGTTTACGCCTCTATTGAGTGATATCTGCATTCTAGCTGTCTATTGATGATACATAGATACCTCCCAATATAAATTGCTTAGCTAACAGTATTATTGTTTGTTATAATTATGATATCGTATACTGATTTACTTACACTTCGCGGAGCTCTCACCGCTTCTGGTAAACTTCAAATAATATTACATAATTGTGTATTTTCAAGACGCACGAGATCAAATTAATATAGAATATTTATTTATTTATATATTAATAGAATTGTAAGATGTCCGTGAAACATCTTACACAAATAATCCTCAATATAAGATGAGTATCTGCTGTTGCTGCCAGTGGGTATATACGTCAACAACCAATCACCCTTTCCATGCGGAATACTTCATTATTTGCGAAAAAGTAATTTCAGTAGCTACCGCTAGGCTTGCAACACATTTTTAGAATAGCAACATGGGTATCATTATTAGTATGGAATGGGGTTAGACTCTTCAGGCTAGACTATTCAGGTACTCAAGGTCAAATTAAGGTCATTTCACTTCACATGATATTGGGGAATTGCCACACATACGTTTCCATACATTGCGCCTATCCAGAAGTGGACAACATGGCTTGGCTTGTATGCATTACTTTATTTGATTTTATGAAACTGTTCCCTTGCAATAAAGGTCACCAAAGGTCACCTTGAGGTGACATTTGACTGACGCAAACGTCACATGCTCACAACGCCCCTGCTGAAATCCCACATGTGTACATATGGTTAATACACCTTGTGAATCCACAGTTACAGTCACGATACCAAAAGTTACAGTTACCATACCAAAACGTGCATTTCTATTAAACCCCCTGGTAAATGACTACCATTATCCCTGGGTCCTGGCATGCCCTTAAAAGTCAAAAGGGCTAGTACAATTAAAGTTGAGATATGAATGGGATAGAGGTTGAATAAATAGTTTTTTAAATCATTATCAAAATAATCTTTGGACATGCTGGCCGAAATTCTACAATTTTAAATGTATTATGTCCATCTAAAGGCCCTGTGCATGTGAAATACTGGAATGGGAACAAAGAAGTCATATTTCACCGGCCCTCAGGGACCGTACCGGCGTGAAAGGGTTTCATTATACATATTACCCTGCTATCATTTATCGCTCGAAATATTCACATACACGCATATTTAAGTAGTTTATTTGTGTACATTTAATTAAAGGGACTGGTCCAGGCTAAAATCATAAAAAAATCGGTGATATAATTTGGGTTCCTAATATGACCATATGATGTAAACATGTCCAAAGACTAGTACTGCAATTGTTTTTAATTTTTGTGCTGCGCATTCACCAGTTAGGCTACATATAGAGACGAAATTCCTGATTTCTAATTATTGAAAACCATGGCAAAAATAGGAAATGGTTATGTGTAGTATGGAGCGAATTCGTGGCGTGAATGTTTCAGAAATTCGTTTATTATTTGATCCGAGCGCCCCGATTTTTTATTTTAGTTTTGCTAAAGCTTCCATTATTTCCTAGGGTGTAAAGGGTCTGTTTAGTATTTCATCAGGGGGTATATTGCTGAGCTCACCATTCGTGTCACTTACATCACCACGTTCATTCCCAAGCGCGAGTTTCTCAAAATGTTCTTTAAATATATCTAAGGAGATGTTATAATGAATTTCTGACGTTTTTTCACCTTTAATAATTTTCCAATACTTTTTGGGATTTTCCGACTGCAGTAGGCGTAATTTGTGAATTATTTTTTCTTTATATTACGCATAAGCTTTATGCACTATTTTTTTATACGTTGTGCTGGATTTTCTTGCCAAATTCAAGTTTTCCACACTTTTTTCACAGCACTTATTATACCATGGTTTGTGCGGTAGTTATCTACGTCTGTTTTTTAATTTCGTTTTTTTGCAAGATTTCCCCATACCCGAGTTATATGCAGCTTTCTTTAGTGCTTCACTAATGACATTTACAATATTATTAATATCATCATCTAACAGACTAGTTTTTACTTCTGCTTGGTGTATACTCTCTTCGATGTTGTTTTTAAAATTTGTTACATTTGCTTTATATATATCAATGAAGTTGGCATTCCATTTATATTTAATTCTTTCACCCATATTAGGTGTTTCACAGTTTTTAACTTTATCATGTGCCAATATCTGCGGAATTGATCAAAAAGCAGCAGAAATTGGGCAATGGATATCAGATAAAGTTTCGTCAAAATCCAAGATATTGAAGTCAGATATGATTGCGAGTTTTTCCGAAATAATAATATAGTTCACTATACTTCAATTTTTACACGTTGGTTTGCCAATTTCATTATCTGCACCATATCTACCATTCAGCATATGTAAATTAAGGATACGACACATATCTATTAGCCTTCTACCCATTTGATTTATATTTTTTTCTGAATTTGATCTTAATCTTCCACTTTGACTAGTGGTACAACTGGCATCATCATTATCCAGCATTACATTTTCATATTCATACTTAGTGTTAATCGATTCCATTCGATCTGATAATACACCTGTTCTTACACTAAAATCGCCGAACAAGCAAATTCCAGCGTTTGAATTTTGGGAGATAATAGCAACAATAGTGTTTTCAATTTGGTCAAAAAATGAGATGTCAGCATATGGCGAATTTTCTGGTGGGTTATATATTAAGCCGAATACAATGGGGATACTTTTATCCAGCCTAATCCATATTGTACTTTTAATATCAGTGTCAAGAACAGTTGTATAATCGGATAGGGAATTGTGAACGAGAACAGCAACACCACCGGATGCTCGTCTCTTAATTTTCCTGTTAGTTGTAAATATCTTGTAATTTGGAACGGTAACATCATCTAGTTCATCCAGTTTTGTTTCAGTTAGACATATTAGTTTGTATTTTTGCATAAATTCCTCAAAGTCCAATAGTTTTACTTTAGATTTGTGACCACACACGTTCAGGTTAATGATGTAGTAGGGCAGGAAGAAGGGTCCCCGACCACCCGAAAGATATATTTTTCTAACTTATATTTTTGTAATCCTTAGGGTGCCTGGTAAACGAATTTTGATGTTTCCATTGCGAAATATTGTCCCATGGTGTTCGTTTTCAAGGTCAAGAGGTCAATTTCAAGGTCAAGTAAGCAAAAATACCATTTTTATCAAATAAAGCTAGGAACATGTGTAATACCTCATTTTCATGTGATTTTGACTGGGCAATCCATTTCTTGTACTTTTCTATGATTGAAGGTCATCTTTAAGATCAAAAAGTCAATTTCAAGTCCAAGTAAGCAAAAATACCATTTTTGACAAATAAAGCTAGGAACATGTGCTATATCTCCTTTTAATGTTATTTTGACTTTGCAATCCTTATCTGAAACAATTTTGATTATTCAAGGTCATCTTCAAGGTCAGAAGGTCAATTTCACGGTCAAATAAAAGAAAATATCATTTTAGCATATGAAGCTAGAAACGTGTGAAATACCTCTTTTTCATGTGATTTTGACCGAAAAATCCCAATTATAGTATTATTATGGTGATTCAAGGTCATCTTCAAGGTCAATTTTAATTCAAGGTCATCAAAACGTCAATTCCAAGGTCAAAAATTTCAAAACAGCAAAAAGTAAAGTACTTCGTTTTGATGTAATTTTGAATTTATAATCCATTTCTGTTACTATTTTTATGATTAAAGGTTATTTTGAAGGCCAGTTTTGGTGCAATTGAAACTTGTAGGGGAGGGGGATTTGAAATGTAATGAAAGGGAATTCACGTTTCCCTGTGAATTTCCTTTCTCTTTTTTTCACAGGCGTTTTCACTAGTTTTCACGGTAGCCATTGGAGAAATCAGGGGAATTAGATTTGACCCAAGAAATCAGGGGAATTAGATTTCCCCAAGATGGAAATGTATTTCACACCTGGGAAAACGAGTGAAAACGAATGAAAAGCTTTTGGTCTGATTTCCCCAGAATTGTTCTGAATTCTCCTGATTTTCCCCAGAATTCCCCAGATTTATAAATCGTTGTCTCACATAATGTAGAATCCTCATTTTCAAAGATACATGTAATATGCATAAAATAGACCTAGTACTCAGAGACAATGTAGGCCTACACTTGTGAAGTTGTATTGAAAACTGCACAAGAAACTGGGGAATCAGGGGGAATCAGTAGGCATCATTTGGAAATCGGGGGAATTCGGGGAGAATTCAGTGGAAATTCGGGGGGAAATTAGGGACAAAATTGGGGAGTTGTGTCTTACCAATGTGGAAACAGAATTCCCTGAAAGGGAAATCAATTTCCCCCACTTCGGGGAAAAAGGGGGAAAATGAGAGAAAACAGTTTCAGAAATATTCCCATCTGGGGAATTTGTGTGTAACAAGTGCGGGAAATGCAAGGGAAATGAAAGGGAATTTATAATACATTGTTTATGTGTGATTTTGACTGGATAATCTAATTCTAGTAGGGTTTTAATTATTAAACATCATCCAAGTGAGATGAAGAGGGTAAAGGGTGATGAAGAGTCGTTAAAGAGCAACAAAAAAAGCGTAACAGGTCAACGAAGAGGCGTTAAATGCGACAGAGAGGCGTTAAGAGACAATGGGGAGGCGGTAAAAGGTGGCAACGAGACGCTAAAAGGTGACCCAGAGGCGATAAAGAGTGACTGAAAAGGGTTAAAAGGCAATGAGGAGGTGTTAAAGGGCAATGAGGAGCCGTTGAAGCGCAGCGAGGAGGTGTTAACAGGCAAGGAAGAGGCATGAAAGAGCGACGGGATGTGTTAATAGGTGGCGGGGTGGCATGAAAGGGCTATGGAACAGCTTTAGAGGGCGACAAGGAAGCAATAAATGACAGTAGAAAAGGCATCAACGACGACGGAGAAATGCTAAAGTGCAACGGAGAAGTGTTAAATGGTGACGCGACGACGTCTATTAGCGACGGAAAGGCGTTAAGGGACGACGAAAAAGCTTTAAAAGTGATGTGGATGAATTAGAGGGTGACGAAGATGCGTTAAAAGGCCCTACAGATGCGTTGAATGGCGATGAGAAAATGTTAAGGGGAGGTGGTAAGGCAGTGAATGGCGATGGGAAGGCAGTAAAGGGCGATGCATGGGAAGGTGTTAAAGGGTATTTAATGTATTTCACACCTGGGAAAACGAGTGAAAACGAATGAAAAGCTTTTGGTCTGATTTCCCCAGAATTGTTCTGAATTCTCCTGATTTTCCCCAGAATTCCCCAGATTTATAAATCGTTGTCTCACATAATGTAGAATCCTCATTTTCAAAGATACATGTAATATGCATAAAATAGACCTAGTACTCAGAGACAATGTAGGCCTACACTTGTGAAGTTGTATTGAAAACTGCACAAGAAACTGGGGAATCAGGGGGAATCAGTAGGCATCATTTGGAAATCGGGGGAATTCGGGGAGAATTCAGTGGAAATTCGGGGGGAAATTAGGGACAAAATTGGGGAGTTGTGTCTTACCAATGTGGAAACAGAATTCCCTGAAAGGGAAATCAATTTCCCCCACTTCGGGGAAAAAGGGGGAAAATGAGAGAAAACAGTTTCAGAAATATTCCCATCTGGGGAATTTGTGTGTAACAAGTGCGGGAAATGCAAGGGAAATGAAAGGGAATTTATAATACATTGTTTATGTGTGATTTTGACTGGATAATCTAATTCTAGTAGGGTTTTAATTATTAAACATCATCCAAGTGAGATGAAGAGGGTAAAGGGTGATGAAGAGTCGTTAAAGAGCAACAAAAAAAGCGTAACAGGTCAACGAAGAGGCGTTAAATGCGACAGAGAGGCGTTAAGAGACAATGGGGAGGCGGTAAAAGGTGGCAACGAGACGCTAAAAGGTGACCCAGAGGCGATAAAGAGTGACTGAAAAGGGTTAAAAGGCAATGAGGAGGTGTTAAAGGGCAATGAGGAGCCGTTGAAGCGCAGCGAGGAGGTGTTAACAGGCAAGGAAGAGGCATGAAAGAGCGACGGGATGTGTTAATAGGTGGCGGGGTGGCATGAAAGGGCTATGGAACAGCTTTAGAGGGCGACAAGGAAGCAATAAATGACAGTAGAAAAGGCATCAACGACGACGGAGAAATGCTAAAGTGCAACGGAGAAGTGTTAAATGGTGACGCGACGACGTCTATTAGCGACGGAAAGGCGTTAAGGGACGACGAAAAAGCTTTAAAAGTGATGTGGATGAATTAGAGGGTGACGAAGATGCGTTAAAAGGCCCTACAGATGCGTTGAATGGCGATGAGAAAATGTTAAGGGGAGGTGGTAAGGCAGTGAATGGCGATGGGAAGGCAGTAAAGGGCGATGCATGGGAAGGTGTTAAAGGGCAACCGCGAAGCATTAAATGATGATGGGAAAGTGTTAAAGGGCGATGGGGAGGAGCCTTCCCATACCCCTTTAACACTTTCCCGTCACCATTTAACGCTTCTGTTAAACTTTTAACGGCTCTCATTGCCCTTCAATGTTTCTGAATCGACTTTAATTTTTTCTTTGTTTTTTTAACACCTTTATGTCGCCCTTTAACACATCTCCATTGGCATTTAAAGACTTTCATTACCAAAACACCTCTTCGTTGCCATTTACCGCCTCTTCGTCGCCCCTTCACCACCTGCCTATCCCATCGCCATTTATAACTCCTTCCCATCATCATTTACAGCCTTCCCCACACCATTTAATGTATCTCCATTAACCTTTAACGCTTTTTATTCACCCTTTAATGCCTTCCCGTCGCGTTTTGATATCTCTCCGTCACCATTTAACGTCTCTCCATCGCCTTCTAGCTACTCTCCGTTGTCTTCAACGCCCTCTCCTTGCCCTTACAAGCTTTTCCTTTACCTCCTCCCCATCGCCTTTTAACGCGTTTCTATCGTCATTTAATGCTTTATAGCTTTATCCAGCCTAATCCATATTGTACTTTTAATATCAGTGTCAAGAACAGTTGTATAATCGGATAGGGAATTGTGAACGAGAACAGCAACACCACCGGATGCTCGTCTCTTAATTTTCCTGTTAGTTGTAAATATCTTGTAATTTGGAACGGTAACATCATCTAGTTCATCCAGTTTTGTTACAGTTAGAAATATTAGTTTGCATTTTTGAATAAATTCCTCAAAGTCCAATAGTTTTACTTTAGATTTGTGACCACACACGTTCAGGTTAATGATGTAGTAGGGCAGGAAGAAGGGTCCCCGACCACCCGAAAGATATATTTTTCTAACTTATATTTTTGTAATCCTTAGGGTGCCTGGTAAACGAATTTTGATGTTTCCATTGCGAAATATTGTCCCATGGTGTTCGTTTTCAAGGTCAAGAGGTCAATTTCAAGGTCAAGTAAGCAAAAATACCATTTTTATCAAATAAAGCTAGGAACATGTGTAATACCTCATTTTCATGTGATTTTGACTGGGCAATCCATTTCTTGTACTTTTCTATGATTGAAGGTCATCTTTAAGATCAAAAAGTCAATTTCAAGTCCAAGTAAGCAAAAATACCATTTTTGACAAATAAAGCTAGGAACATGTGCTATATCTCCTTTTAATGTTATTTTGACTTTGCAATCCTTATCTGAAACAATTTTGATTATTCAAGGTCATCTTCAAGGTCAGAAGGTCAATTTCACGGTCAAATAAAAGAAAATATCATTTTAGCATATGAAGCTAGAAACGTGTGGAATACCTCTTTTTCATGTGATTTTGACCGAAAAATCCCAATTATAGTATTATTATGGTGATTCAAGGTCATCTTCAAGGTCAATTTTAATTCAAGGTCATCAAAACGTCAATTCCAAGGTCAAAAATTTCAAAACAGCAAAAAGTAAAGTACTTCGTTTTGATGTAATTTTGAATTTATAATCCATTTCTGTTACTATTTTTATGATTAAAGGTTATTTTGAAGGCCAGTTTTGGTGCAATTGAAACTTGTAGGGGAGGGGGATTTGAAATGTAATGAAAGGGAATTCACGTTTCCCTGTGAATTTCCTTTCTCTTTTTTTCACAGGCGTTTTCACTAGTTTTCACGGTAGCCATTGGAGAAATCAGGGGAATTAGATTTGACCCAAGAAATCAGGGGAATTAGATTTCCCCAAGATGGAAATGTATTTCACACCTGGGAAAACGAGTGAAAACGAATGAAAAGCTTTTGGTCTGATTTCCCCAGAATTGTTCTGAATTCTCCTGATTTTCCCCAGAATTCCCCAGATTTATAAATCGTTGTCTCACATAATGTAGAATCCTCATTTTCAAAGATACATGTAATATGCATAAAATAGACCTAGTACTCAGAGACAATGTAGGCCTACACTTGTGAAGTTGTATTGAAAACTGCACAAGAAACTGGGGAATCAGGGGGAATCAGTAGGCATCATTTGGAAATCGGGGGAATTCGGGGAGAATTCAGTGGAAATTCGGGGGGAAATTAGGGACAAAATTGGGGAGTTGTGTCTTACCAATGTGGAAACAGAATTCCCTGAAAGGGAAATCAATTTCCCCCACTTCGGGGAAAAAGGGGGAAAATGAGAGAAAACAGTTTCAGAAATATTCCCATCTGGGGAATTTGTGTGTAACAAGTGCGGGAAATGCAAGGGAAATGAAAGGGAATTTATAATACATTGTTTATGTGTGATTTTGACTGGATAATCTAATTCTAGTAGGGTTTTAATTATTAAACATCATCCAAGTGAGATGAAGAGGGTAAAGGGTGATGAAGAGTCGTTAAAGAGCAACAAAAAAAGCGTAACAGGTCAACGAAGAGGCGTTAAATGCGACAGAGAGGCGTTAAGAGACAATGGGGAGGCGGTAAAAGGTGGCAACGAGACGCTAAAAGGTGACCCAGAGGCGATAAAGAGTGACTGAAAAGGGTTAAAAGGCAATGAGGAGGTGTTAAAGGGCAATGAGGAGCCGTTGAAGTGCAGCGAGGAGGTGTTAACAGGCAAGGAAGAGGCATGAAAGAGCGACGGGATGTGTTAATAGGTGGCGGGGTGGCATGAAAGGGCTATGGAACAGCTTTAGAGGGCGACAAGGAAGCAATAAATGACAGTAGAAAAGGCATCAACGACGACGGAGAAATGCTAAAGTGCAACGGAGAAGTGTTAAATGGTGACGGGACGACGTCTATTAGCGACGGAAAGGCGTTAAGGGACGACGAAAAAGCTTTAAAAGTGATGTGGATGAATTAGAGGGTGACGAAGATGCGTTAAAAGGCGCTACAGATGCGTTGAATGGCGATGAGAAAATGTTAAGGGGAGGTGGTAAGGCAGTGAATGGCGATGGGAAGGCAGTAAAGGGCGATGCATGGGAAGGTGTTAAAGGGCAACCGCGAAGCATTAAATGATGATGGGAAAGTGTTAAAGAGCGATGGGGAGGAGCCTTCCCATACCCCTTTAACACTTTCCCGTCACCATTTAACGCTTCTGTTAAACTTTTAACGGCTCTCATTGCCCTTCAATGTTTCTGGATCGACTTTAATTTTTTCTTTGTTTTTTTAACACCTTTATGTCGCCCTTTAACGCATCTCCATTGGCATTTAAAGAATTTCATTACCAAAACACCTCTTCGTTGCCATTTACCGCCTCTTCGTCGCCCCTTCACCACCTGCCTATCCCATCGCCATTTATAACTCCTTCCCATCATCATTTACAGCCTTCCCAACACCATTTAATGTATCTCCATTAACCTTTAACGCTTTTTATTCACCCTTTAATGCCTTCCCGTCGCGTTTTGATATCTCTCCGTCACCATTTAACGTCTCTCCATCGCCTTCTAGCTACTCTCCGTTGTCTTCAACGCCCTCTCCTTGCCCTTACATGCTTATTCTTTACCTCCTCCCCATCGCCTTTTAACGCTTTTCTATCGTCATTTAATGCTTTATAGTCGACCTTTAATGCCTTCTCATAACCTTTTACCGCCTTCCCATCGCCATGTAACGCCTTACCATCATCATTTAACACCTTCTCACCACCAGTTAACGCATCTGCAGCGCCTTTTAACGTCTTTTCACTTGACCCTGTTGTCCTGTTTCGTCTTAACACCTCTCCATCGATGATGATAATGTTTAATCAATAAAATGTTTAATCCCTATTAGAATTAGATTATCCAGTCACAATCACACCCACACAATGTATTGTACGTGCTCCAATGTGTAGCATATATTTTAAAATCATATTTAACCCTGACTTTCAACTTTCGACCTAGAGGATTACCTGTAATTACAAAACAATATCAGAAATATACTTTTTATGCTAAATCACAAATTCCTAGCTTTATCTGTTAAATATCGCTTACCTGACCTTGAAATTGAAAAACTGACCTTCAAAATGACATTTAATCATCAAAAAGTAGCAGAAATGGATTATTCATTACATCTAAAAGATGTAATATACTTCTTTTGCTATTTTAACATTTTTGCCCTTGGAATTGACTTTTTGATGACCTTGAATTAAAATTGACCTTGAAGATGACCTTGAAACACTAAGCTAATACTATAATTGGATTTTTCGAAATCCCATGAAAAAAAGGTATTACACACGTTCCTAGCTTCATTTGCTAAAAATGTTATTTACTTTTACTTGACCTTGAAATTGAGTTTTTGACCTTGAAGATGACCTTCAATCATGAAAATAGTACAAAGAATGGATTGCCCTGTCAAAATCACATGAAAATGAGGTATTACACATGTTCCTAGCTTTATTTGATAACAATTGTATTTCTGCTAACTTGACCTTGCAATTGACCTTTTGACCTTAAAAACGAACACCATGGGACAATATTTCGCAATGGGAACATCAAAATTTGTTTACCAGGCACCCTGGGGATTACAAAAATATAAGTTTAAAAAATATATCTTTCGGGTGTTCGGGGACCCTCCTTCCTGCCCTACTAATGCTCAATTTAGACAGCTCAATGTTCTGAGACGATTGTCTGTTATCGCTGGTGGATACATCACGAGAAAGTGAGTCCCGCGGGCCAATGTGGCCTGCCTGGCTAATGTCCTATTGTGTGTCTGTGAAGGTAATCAAATCCCCATTTACATTGTGTGGGCTGTCGTCAAGTTTCTGTTCCTTCGTGTTGTTGTCTTCTGTTGGGCTATGAGTTGAGCTGCTTTTTCGTTTTGTTGTTTGTGGGACAGGATACATTGTACTCATTATTTTGTTGATCAACAGTTCTTTTCCCTTTTTATTCAGATAGACACCCTTTGGGTCGTTTGAATCGTAATATTGTTTGATGGCGAGAAGCTCAGTAGAATGGACTTTGGCAACATCACAGTAGCTGTTGGGGAAAAAGATTGTTCCTTAGTCTGATTGAATTCGGATACAAGAACAAATTATGAGAAACGCATCAAGAAAGTAACATCTATGTGCCAGGGACGAGTGACTGTGTCCAGTATCTGCCCACGACTGAATATTGTAGACGTCCAAAGAAAAATAGAGCTGACCAACACAGCTTTAACCGCCAGTGCCGCATATATTCGGGTTTTCGTTTTTTATTAGCACATTAAGTAACAAATTTTAAATATGTTAAAGATAAAATGTGACATCCACCAGCAAGATTTGAAAAGAGTTGACCTCCATTTTGTCAAATCTGAATAATTTTCACTCACTTGAAGTTGTGGATCGCGTCAGCGGGACACAACTTCAAGTGGGTGAAAATTCAAATTGAATAATTTGGCGGTTAAAGGGTTAAAAGAAGGTGTGCGACACACATAACTGGCGATTTGTCAACAATGCCAATTTCTTCAAGCTGGCTAACAAAATGGTAAAATGATGAGAGACCTGGCAAGCCTGAGTAGTAAATTAGCACAACATCTACAGAAATGTATGTCGCTGTACAGATCAAGATTTAGACCAAGACACACTAGATATGCTAGCAACTACTAATAACAAAACAAGGCCAACAGAGAAAACATACCTAGGCTTAAACATACTCTGCAAGATGAACGTCAAAACCATTATTACAGACATGACCCCCACTATCACAGAGGTAACCAGAACAGAGACGACCACCAGATACTAAGAGAGAGGCACCAGCAAAGAAGTAACGCATATCATTCTAGAAAAAATCAACACGGATATCACATCAACATTCATGACACCAATAACCGTCAATGTGACCACTGCTGGCAATTCAAATGTGAATGCTACTGAAAAACACAGGAGGTGAAAGGAAATCAATACATAGGCCTCAGGCCGTCAAATGTACAGCAACCTTCTAGTAGAAAAACTAAAACACACAAATAGAAAGGAAACAAAAGGAGTGAAAATTTGACATTTGAACATACGAAGCTTAATAAAAAAAATAGATCAAATTAAGATTTTAGTCGAGATTCCATTTCCCAAACAAAGCCTGTAAAATTTAAAAAGTCCTGACGGACATCATGAGTAAATTGCGCAGACATCCTCATTCTTATAGGAAATTCCCAGTGGAATGCGAAAATCACTGTCTCCAATATCGTCCGAGCACCGTCAAATTAGCAATTTTCAAAATGGCCGCCACAAAGTTATTGTAAAAAATGAAATCATAATAGCCGGCCTGAAAATACTTAAAAACGCTATATTATAAGTAATCTACTGGTGCAGAATTCATTGTTCATTTAAGTTGTCCAAATTTAAGATGGCCGCCAAAATTGTTGACAAATCGTGTTTTTGATCATTCAAATCGCCAACAGGTAAAGGTGATTTCCCTAAACCAGCTGACCATGTATGTGTTTGGTAGGTTGATCTATCTGAGAGTATAAAAATGAGAGCTGTGATACCTGTAGTGGTGTATAGGGTCACTGGAGGTCATCATCCAAGGTCATTACAAAATAACTAAAAACTTTGAAAAATCGTGGTTTTGATTATTTATTAGGCCGGGTCTATTTGCCCCGTCACGGGGCACACAAAGCAAGAAAAGTGTGTTGGATAACCCGTGACGGGGCAAATAACAGTTAAATGCTCTTCCATGTCCCGTGACGGGGCGTGGAACCGCTGATTTTGTGCCTTCGATACACCGTGGCGGCCGAAATAAAGGAAAATTAGAGTTATACAGCCCGCTGCGGTGTATGCAAGATAATTAAAGTGTCCTTGGGCACCCCGTGAATGATGTAACGAGGTTTCTTATTGGTTGTCAAAAGAAGCAATACATTGGGTCCATTCGACTAGCACAAAAAATATGTTCGCATTTCTAATTTATTTTCAAAAGCAACTACATCGATTAGTGGAGTATGTTCCATCTGGCACTCCGAGGCCGACAGGCATGTACATCGATTATGAGATCATCCACTGTTACTCGTCATGCAGCCCCGAGGGGCCAATGCACAGGCCCACATCTTAGTGTAGGGAGCGTTTGATATTCAATTCGAAATAAACATATGCAGTGTGTGCGAGCCCCGCCTGAGAGAGGAGGTCTACCCAGTGTGCAGTGAGCCCCTCATCCCTCCTGAGAAAGGAGGTTTACCTAGTGTGCAGTGGGCCCTTCAACCCTCTTGAGAGAGGAGGTTTACCCAGTGTGCAGTGGGCCCTTCATCCCTCTTGAGAGAGGAGGTTTACCAAGTGTGCAGTGAGCCCCTCATCCCTCTTGAGAGAGGAGGTTTACCTAGTGTGCAGTGAGCCCCTCATCCCTCTTGAGAGAGGAGGCTTATACCTAGTGTGCAGTGGGCCCTTCATCCCTCTTGACAGAGGAGGTCTACCCAGTGTGCAATGGGCCCTTCATCCCTCTTGAGAGAGGAGGTTTACCCAGCGTGCAGTGGGCCCTTCGTCCCTCTTGAGAGCGGAGGTTTACCCAGTGTGCAGCGGGCCCCTCATCCCTCCTGAGAGAGGACGTTTACCCAGTGTGCTGTGGGCCCCTCCTCCCTCTTGAGAGAGGAGGTTTACCCAGCGTGCAGTGGGCCCCTCATCCCTCCTGAGAGAGGAGGTTTACCTAGTGTGCAGTGGGCCCTTCATCACTTCTGAGAGAGGAGGTTTACCCAGTGTGCAGTGAGCCCCTCATCCCTCTTGAGAGAGAAGGTTTACCTTGTGTGCAGTGGGTCCTTCATCACTTCTGCGAGAGGAGGTTTACCCAGTGTGCAGTGGGCCCCTCCTCCCTCTTGAGAGAGGAGGCTTATACCTAGTGTGCAGTGGGCCCTTCATCCCTCTTGACAGAGGAGGTCTACCCAGTGTGCAATGGGCCCCTCATCCCTCTTGAGAGAGGAGGTTTACCCAGCGTGCAGTGGGCCCTTCGTCCCTCTTGAGAGCGGAGATTTACCCAGTGTGCAGCGGGCCCCTCATCCCTCCTGAGAGAGGACGTTTACCCAGTGTGCTGTGGGCCCCTCCTCCCTCCTGAGAGATGATGCTTACCTAGTGTGCAGTGGGCCATTCATCCCTCCTGAGAGATGAGGTATACCTAGTGTGCAGTGGGCCCCTCACTCCTCCTGAGAGAGGAGGTTTACCTAGTGTGCAGTGGGCCCTTCATCCCTCTTGAGAGAGGAGGTTTACCCAGTGTGCAGTGGGCCCTTCATCCCTCCTGAGAGAGGAGGTTTACCTAGTGTGCAGTGGGCTCTTCAACCCTCTTGAGAGAAGAGGTTTACCCAGTGTGCAGTGGGCCCTTCATCCCTCTTGAGAGAGGAGGTTTACCCGGTGTGCAGTGAGCCCCTCAACCCTCCTGAGAAAGGAGATTTACCTAGTGTGCAGTGGGCCCTTCATCCCTCCTGAGAGAGGAGGTTTACCCAGTGTGCAGTGGGCCCTTCATCCCTCTTGAGAGAGGAGGCTTATACCTACTGTGCAGTAGGCCCTTCATCCCTCTTGAGAGAGGAGGTTTACCCAGTGTGCAATGGGCCCTTCATCCCTTTTGAGAGAGGAGGTTTACCCAGCGTGCAGTGGGCCCTTCGTCCCTCTTGAGAGCGGAGGTTTACCCAGTGTGCAGCGGGCCCCTCCTCCCTCCTGAGAGATGATGCTTACCTAGTGTGCAGTGGGCCATTCATCTCTCCTGAGAGATGAGGTATACCTAGTGTGCAGTGGGCCCTTCATCCCTCTTGAGAAAGGAGATTTACCCAGTGTGCAGTGGACCTCTCATCCCTCCTGAGAGATGAGGTTTATCGATTGTGTAGTGAGCCCCTCATCCCTGACTCTGCCTGATAGATAAAGTTTACCTAGAGTCCAGTGAGCCCCTTATCCCTCCTGAGAGATGAGGTTTACCCAGTGTGCAGTGAGCCGCTCATCCCTAACACTGCCTGAGAGATGAGGTTTACCCAGTGTGCAACCAGCCTCTCAACCATCCTAAGGATGAGGTTTAGCCGGTGTGCAGTGGGCCTCTCATTCCTCCTAATAGATGAGGTGTACCTAGCGTGTAGTGGGCCCCTCATCCCTTCTGAGAGATAAGGTTTTAGTCAGTGTGCAGCAATCCCTCATCCATCCTGAAGATGAGATTTAGCCGGCAGTGTGCAGTGAGCCCCTCATTCATAACTGGGCCTGAAAGATGAGGTTCACCCAGTGTGTAGCGAGCCTTTCACTCTCTCAGGGTGAAGTTTACACAGTGTGTAGTGAGCCCATCATCCCCAAGAGATGAGATTATCAGATTTTCCCTATATTAACATTCTGATGTCTAGAATATCACATATCTTATGTATTAGCACACTCCATTCTAGAGTATCACATGTATTAACTCTCTGGAGAGTATGGCATGTCTCATGTGTCAACCCTCTGTGGACTAGACTACCATATTTTCTCTACGTTAACCTTCTGATGCCTAGAGGTTCACATATCTTATTTATTAGGCCTCTGTGGACTAGAGTATCACACGTATTACCTTCTTTGTTCTAGAGTTTCACGTTTCTAATGTGTTAACCCTCTGTGGACTACACCATCATGTTTATCTTATTTTAACCTACTGATGCCTAGAGAATCATCAATGGTATTGATTAACCTTCTATAGGCTACAGTTTGACATGTATTACCCCTCTGAGGCCCAGAGAGTAGATAGTACCACGTTTCTCTAATATTAACCCTATGTGGACTAGATTATTAAATTTCTTCCATATTAACCTTTTGATGTCTGGAGTATCACATTTCTTATTTATCAACCCTCTGTTGACTAGACTATCTCAAGTATTAACTCTCTGTGGTCTCGAGTACATGTATTACGTTTCTAATATATTCACCCTACGTGGACTAAACTATCATGTTTATTTTAACCTACTGATGCCTAGTTCATCACATATGTTATTTATTAACCCTCTATAGGAGTATTGCGTGTAATAACCCTCCGAGGTCCAGAGAGTCGATAGTATCACGTGTCTTAAATATTAACCCTCTGTAGACTAGACTATCAAATTGCTTCTATATTCACCTTTTGGTGTTTGGGGTATCACATGCCTTATTTATTAACCTCTGTTGACTTTCGCAAGTATAAACCCTCTAGAGTATCACGTTTCTTATGTCTTAACCATCTGTGAACTACACTATCATGTTTATCTTTTTTAACCTACTCATGCCTAGAGCTTCATAGATGTTATTACTTAACCCTCCATAGGCTAGAGTTTGACATGTATTAACCTCCTGAAGTCCAGAGGGTCGATAGTATCACGTGTGTCTCGTGTATTACTGCGCTGTGGACTAGATTACCATATTTCTTTTATATTAACCTTGTCATACCTGGAGTATCATATGTTTTATCTATTAACCCTTTCCGGACTAGAGGAACACATGTATTAATCCTCTGGTATCACGTGTCTCAACTATTAATCTTCTGCGACTAGACTATTATATTTATCTAATGGTAACCTTCTGTTGCCTAGAGTATTACATGTCTTCTGTATTAAAGCAGACACAATCAGGCTAAAATCATCAAAAAATCAATAATTTTAATTAGGCTTCTTAATATACTTCCTTCATATGTGAACATGTCCATAGACTAGAATTTACGGAAGTCTTTTAAATTTTGGGTTGCTGTGGCAACGTAGCAAGGTTGCGGAAAAACCCGTTTATCAGTTATTTCTGTATTTCTTAATTTAAACATGCAAGTCTGAAATTAAATTGCGTATTTATTTCTCGCTCAACTGGTAAATGCGCAACACAAAATTTAAAAAAACATACGCAATACTAGTCTATGGACATGTTCACATATTATGGCCATATTAAGAAACCAAAATAAAATTGAGGATTTTTTTATGATTTTAGCCTGATTGCGTCGCTTTAACTGTCTGGAGGCTGGAGTATCAAGTGTTGTCTCATATAATAATCTTCTGGTGGCTAGAGTATGAACTTGCTCCCATATTAACCATGTTAACCATCTGGTGCTACACTGGCATGTGTATGATATATTTTCTTCTGTAGCTAGACACAGCAAATGCTACAAATTGAAATATTTTTTATACAGATGAATTTTAAAAGCAGATATTTACGAAACTTTGGCCTAACGCTATCTACGCTAGAAAAGCTAGGTGGATAAATGAGAGTTAGAGAGAAAATTAGCAAAATACTTTGATAGTAATCAAAGTTTTAAAGATCATTGTTTTATTATTGTGTTATTATTGCACACTGGAAAAACCTGGTTGCACACTGGTGAGCTTCATCTCAGGGAGGAGTAGGGGCTGTAGGGTGGGCTGGTTGCAGATCGGGTGAACTTCATCTCTCAGGCAGAGTCAGGGATGAGGTGCCCACTGCACACTAGGTAAACCTCATCTCTCAGAAGGGATGAGGGGCCAATGCACACCAGGTAAACTTCAACACTCAGGGGGTATGCGGGGCCAACTTCACACTAGGACTTGTAAACCTTATCTTTTGGAAGGGATGAGGGGCCCACTGCACAGAAGGTAAACTTCATCTCTCAGGGGGAGGGGGGGGGGGGCTCTTTGTCCACTGGCTACACCTAAACCTTAGAAGGGGCTGGTTCCACACTGATAAACTTTATCTCTCAGGGTTGAGGGGCCCACTGCACACTGGGTAAACATCATCTCTGATGCAGTGTCAAGAATGAGGGGCTGACTGCACACTATGTAGACCTCATATATTAGAAGGGGTGAGGTGCCCATTCCACACTGACTAAACCTCATCCTTACCGTATCCCCGCGCATAAACGTGCATGCACTTATAAGTGAAATTCGAATGTCATTTCTTCAAAAATACTCTTGTTCGTTTATAAATGCATGCACTTATATTCGAATACCAAGTGCATTCACTTATATTCGAAAATTACTACGCGTACCACGGTGTAGCTCAAGACATATAATTCAGGTGAGAATAATAATAATATGACTATATTGACTTATAGACTATTACTAGATAATGCCCATAATAATTTGAAAAAAATGTTGATCGTAAATACGAACTACAATATTATTTTTTATTATTTATTAACGGGTATATATTAGGAGAGAATTGCCCCATAATACAGATATGCGCCAACAGTTCAATGCGTCAAAGCGATAGGGTATGGGTATGATAGCTGTGGGGACAAATGAGGTGTGATATAACAGTTCAGGTAGTGTCAACACCTATTTCCTGGAATCACTCCTGCAAGGTAACTTCAAAGTAACTATCCCAATGATTACTAGCGTTAGCTCAGTTTACTTTGGATTGGAATAAATCAAAGAATTACGATTTTAACGAATTGAAATAAATTTAAAATTATCTTTATGTTCGAATATAAGTGCATGCACTTATTTTCGAAAACTAAGTGCATTTTCGAATATAAGTGCATGCACGGGGATAAAATAATTAGGATGGATGAGGAGCTGGTTGTAAACCTCATATTTTAGGCCCAGTTTGGGACGAGTGGCCCACTGCACACTGGGTAAACCTCATCTCTCAGGGATGAGAAGACGGGGCTTGTTACACACTGAATATGTTTATTTCGAATTAAATATTAAATGCTTCTGCGCTAAGACGTGGGCCTGTGCATGGGCCCCGAGTGTCCGTATGACGAGCGACTGTGGATGATCTCTCGATCGATGTACATGCCTGTCCACTCTTCTGATAATAACCAGGAATATGATAATTAAGTTTTTTTTTTATGTGGATATTACATAATATTATCAAAACTAACCAATATTAAGCGAGGTCAAGTATGTGTGTAGGCCTATTAAATAATATATCCTATCCGATTAATCTTCAGTCTACTCACATGTCAGTTATGATTTAAAGTTGGTGGGTCGTTATACTTCACTGAATCAAAATATTTACGTTGCGATAGACCCACTCCTGTCGAAGTTGACCTTATTGCGCATGCCTGCCTTTGTATTAGGCGCCCTAAATGTTTACTCAGCGAATCACAACGACCCACCTACACTATTCCCTCCATCCGTCTCTTCCGAGCGAACTCGACCAGTAGGCCTTTCTGCATCAGCAACGCCGACCACCCAATATTAAAGTAGGCGAGTCGTCACTATTTACTGAACACATGTTGTAGGGCCACCCGCATGCGCAGTATGGATCTAAGGTTGGGGTCGTCAAGGTAAATATTATTGATAAGTGAGCGAAACTTCTCATCTGGTTTAGTCTATAGCCTACTAGCTTTGACATACTGTCTTCTAGTTTTGGCCACTATACCGCTATGGTGGGGACGCTCGGAGCTTATATTTTACCGTGATATTTTCCCTAAATTATTCTCAACCCTTTCAGTGCGGGGACCGTCTATATACGTAAACGACCCCCGTACTGAAGGAATTAGCAAATTGTAATGACCATAGACCCATAACATAGATATTCAAATGAAGCAGAAAAAGCTAACTAAGCTATTTGTGAAGATTTCAAATTGGAACAACTCTTTGGTCTCCATGGTTGATACGCAAATATTTCAGCATTGTAAGTGTTAAACCATCTAGACATTAATGAATTCATATATATTTTGCCAACGTTCTAAGGTATGTGGGCCTTCAAAAGTGAATATTTTTAATCAGTTAGTGAAACGTCTGACCTGTTTTCAACTAGGCAATGTTGATGAGTTGAATCAGATTTTAGTCCTAAAGTATATTTTTTTTATATCACTTCATGGCGATGACTTTTTCCTGAGGTCACATAGTGAGCGCACGATATTACTGCAATACATGTTTCAAATTACTCTTATCATTATTACATTTAGTTATAAACAAAAAAAACATATTTGTGAATTAATTTATACTATTCGCCTTCTGTTTTATGATTAGGCCCATGGTTTATCCTCTTCCAGTCTGTGACGACTATGCGTTTCTGAGGGTAGTAACAATCTGTTCAATTTGTCCTTGTATTAAAACTGATTAAGGCAAAGTGAACACTATTATCATCGGTTGTTTAAATTAAGTTTTTATCGCCTTTATCCAAGGTACCATTTATGATTTACCAAAAAGTTTTAAAATAGCATTATGTTTATACTTATTTATAATAATATTTGAGGAACTATAGAATGTATGGTGAATTTGTTTTTTTTCCAAAAAGTCAAAAATACATTGTGAACGCTTGATCCCAAGTACCGCTAGTCCGTATTCCTCATACTTTTGTATGTAGGCACTTACCTGCCTGAGTACGAAATGAAAAGGTTTTGATCATAGCGCAATGATTTTTAGTGATTGTCAATTAAAATACTTGTTAGAGATGCATTCATTTTCGCCTCATAGCGAAAACACATCTTATTTTCCTATCAACAAGGGCTCAGGGGCACATATTTTCTGTATTTTACTTCTGTGTACATATACTAGTATTCTATTGGGTGGCGAAAAGTGTAGGGGGTAGGCCTACTATCCTGTTTAATTAATACAAATGGAAGTATTAGAATTGAGTGCTTTGCTCACAATTGTCCTGGAACGATATTATGGTAGTTGGTATAGCTACTAGAGAATTTGATAATGTACAGACAAGAAGTAGGTAATCCTTTTGTGGATAACTTTTGTGTTACTCTGCGACCATGTGAACACATTCAATTATAAAGTTAATGATGAGATAATAATAATTACAAATGTTGCAATTGCATTTATTAATTTTTAAACATAAAGAAAATCATATCACACATAAAATAATGTAGATCTTGTTTATGTTTCTTATACAGATAAAACAAAAATAGCCAGTGACTTTGAGTGTTCATATAGAGTGTCCATATATATTCTTCTAAAACCACTGGCGTCTCGCTGAAAATAAAATATTGAGTGGATCAATGAAACATTATTAATTTTTTTAATATGTTCTATTCGTGGTGATTAAATTCGAAATTGCATTTAATATGTTGATAATTTTTTTTACAATATAATAACTACAAGAACTTAAATATTTGTTGGGTAACACATAAATTAGGTAGATAGTCATACCTACATGTATCTCTCATACACATACACTACTGTATCATCTGTACACGGGGCAATCGTGTCTCCAGGAGAATGATCTAAAAATTGTATCGCTGTACCTTTATCCTGTACAAAGAAAACAAAAACAAATATCACTATAGCACAATTTAATCATTACGAGAACGAAATTCTGCTACGTAGGTGTACTGTGTAGCCACAACGATTTATGTTCTAGCGCTCATAGCGAGCATTTTGCAACAGATATACTGTATATTAACTTGCTCAGACATGTTGAAATAACCCTGCTGCTTTTCTGGGGTTTAAATTAGAAAGGTTGGAGTAGTTATTTAACCCAATGGATTTGATGTGGATTAAATACGAAAATATTTCTATAACCAGCTGTTTTTCCTGTAGGTTAAATAAGGTTTAATAGTTTAATAGCCCAGGTAATTTTCTGTGGGTTAAATTAGAAGGTTGGGATAGTTATCTAGCCCGGTGTATTTGTTCTGAAACCCAGCTGTTTTTCTTTGTGTTAAATAAAAAGGTTTTAATATTATAAAACCCAGGTGCATTGTAGTGGTCTAAATAAGGTTAAACTATGTCTGGAGGCTTTTTTATGTGTAGGCATAAAGAAGAGTGGAATTGTTGTTTAGCCCGGGTTGTTTTCTGTTGGCTAAATAAATATGTCGGTTGAAAAGCTATAAAACCTACTTGTATTGTTTGGGTTAAATAGATTTTATGTGGTCTGGAAGCTACAAAGGTTGAAATAAGTATATACAATGTAGTCCGGGTTATTAATTGCGGGTTAAATAAGAAGGTTTGAATTGTTATTTAGCCTGGGTTGTTTGATGTGGAAATAGTTATTTAGCCTGGATGCTTTGTTGTGGGTTGAATAAGGACATAGGTTGACATAGTTATTTATTCACGGTGATTTGATGTGGGTTGGAGACGAAGATTGAAATAGTTCTATAGCCCACTTGTTTTATATGGGTTATATAAGAAGGTTTATTTTGCTATTTAGCCTGGGATGTTTTCTGTGGGTTAAATATGTCGGTTGAAAAGTTATAGGCCTAAAACCTACTTGCTTTTATTTGGGGTGAATAGAAGGTTCAAATAGTTAAATAGCCCAGTAGGTGATTTTCTGTGGGCTAAATAAGAAGGTTTTGAAAGTTATCTAACCTGGTGGATTTGGTGTGGATAAAATATCAAGGTTGAGATAGTTCCATATTACCCAGCTGCTTTTCGGTGGGTTAAATGGGAATGTTGTAAACGTTTATAACATTGTGAGAAATGTTTTTATCTGGTTATCATGGGTAAAAAAAATTCAGGATAGCAAATTATTATTGAAAATGGGGTGTACATGTGAACTGGTATAAATATAATGTGACGAAATCTGTGACGTTCATCACAGTAACGCCCCATTTACACAATTGTTATCCCCATTTGGCGAGAAATAGAAATATTTCAAATAAAAAAAATTATTTGAACATGTTTAAAACTAAAAAAAATCAAATTTAAACAGTTTTAATATGTAGAGTAACACAAATAGAACATATTATTTTTTTCAATCTGGGTACCTTTAAATATGTCGGTTGAAAAGTTATAGGCCTAAAACCTACTTGCTTTTATTTGGGGTGAATAGAAGGTTCAAATAGTTAAATAGCCCAGTATGTGATGTTATGGGGCTAAATAAGAAGGTTGGGATAGTTATCTAACCCGGTGGATTTGGTGTGGATAAAATATCAAGGTTGAGATAGGTATATATTACGCAGCAGCTTTTCTGTGGGTTAAATGGGAATGTTGTAAATGTTTATAACCCAGATGCTTTGTTGTGGGCTAAATACGAAGGTTGAAATAGGTAAATAATCTGGGTTATTGATTGCGGGCTAAATAAGAAGGTTGAAATTGTTATTTAGCCCTGGTTGTTTGGTGTGGAAATAGTTATTTAGCCTGTATGTTTTGTTGTGTATTAAGTAAGTACATAGGTTGACATAGTTATTTATTCATGGTGTTTGTTGTGGGTTAAAGACGAAGATTGAAATAGCTCTATAACCCACTTGTTTTATGTGGGTTATATAAGAAGGTTTGTATTGTTACTTAGCCCGGGATGTTTCTGTGGGTTAAATATGTCGGTTGAAAAGATATAAAACCTACTACCTTTTATTTGGGTTAAATAGAAGGTTCAAAAAGTTAAATAGCCCAGTATGTGATTTTCTGTGGGCTAAATAAGAAGGTTAGGATAGTTATCTAGCCCGGTGGATTTTGTGTGGATGAATTATGAAGGTTGAGATAGTTCTATATTACCCAGCTGCTTTTCTGTGGGTTAAATAGGAAGGTTGTAAATGTTTATAACCCAGATGCTTTGTTGTGGGCTAAATACGAAGGTTAAAATAGGTGTATAGTCTGGATTCTTAATTGCGGGTTAAATAAGAAGGTTGGAATCGTTATTTAGCCCGGGTTGTTTGATGTGAAAATAGTTATTTAGCCTGTATGCTTTGTTGTGGGTTAAATAAGTAGGCCACATATTATTCCGGGTGATTTTATGTGGGTTGAAGACGAAGAATGAAATAGCTTTATGACCCACTTGTTTTCATGTGGGTTATATCAGAAAGTTTTTACTGTTATTTAGCCCAGGTTGTTTTTCAGGATTTGAAAAAACGTGGGGGGGGGGCTTGGTGCCGGCCCTCAAGTTTTTTGTTGGTATGCTAAGGCCAGTTTAGGTCGCTTTTTAAAATAATGTTTCGAAAAAAACGGGGCGGTCCCCCCTCCCCCGCCTGGACCTGCGGCCGACATTCCCCGTCATTAAGTTGACATATAGATTTACCCAATGTTGGTTTAATGTTGGCCCAGTGTCGTAGACGGTGGACCAACAATAAAGGAACCTTGGGTAAATGTCTCAGATACCAAGCAATGTAAAATGCACAGCGGACGTCGTAATCAAACTTGTTGCGACTATTGTTTGTATGGATATTTAGCATAAATCAAATGCGGCCACGGACGATAATACGTGTAGTTGCCAATTCACATATATTTGGTAGTAATCTAGCTTTCATATCTTTTGTAAATGTTGCAAGCGATAATAGTTGTCAGGAGTCAGGGATATATTTACATTTGTACAAGTTTATTTTTACGAGGCATAACTTACCTGTTCATTTTGATAAGGTCTTGGTGTAGGCTATTCAGTTCCGTGAATGAGCGCCAAAAACAAACATTGACATCAGGGCATTGAAAGAACGATTTTGATTGGTTGTCAATGTCGGGTTAAATAAGGATTTTAGTCTTCTTGCACACCCCGTGACGGGGTAAATAGACACTTCCTATTTATTATGTCTAGAGCACCATTGCCACCTTCTTTACCTGTATGTATAATTTAAAGGTTGCTCACTGCGCTGCCCCCTGTTGCTCATCGGGTGAAATTTTCACTTCGCTACAGAGTCCCACTTCCCCACGTACGTGTCTTGTACGTCTTCATAAACTGGATATTTATTGTGTAAATGTGTTCATATACTGTTTTAATTATTTACACCTGTTTACAATTCCTTTATTTCTAGTACCGCTGGATCTAAAGAGATAAATGAAACTCCCAATTTACCCCATCAGTCGTTTCACTTTTTGTTGAGATATCACTCTTAGTCACATTTTAATATTGTTTTGCAGGTGTGAAATGTGCTGGCTATTATATCTCAATACAATGGTGACTAATAGTGTGTAATACTATTCCCCAGTCTACATGATGGGTACAAGCAAACTTACCAAAATCATAAAAAACATAAAGTAGGATCGAATGACGACAGTGAAATAGTATCTCGTTAGTGTCCCACTTCTCCACGTACGTGTCCAGTACTTCTTCATAAACTGAATATTTATTGTGTAAATATGTCCATACTATTTAAATCATGCGATTATTCAAGAATTGCTTCTATTTTAAATTGAATAATTGAATGTCTGAACTTTATGTTAAGGTAATTGTTATAAATTGTTTATCTTTGAACGAATATGTTTAAACCAATATTGAAGTATGACACTATTTAACTATCACATGTCATATGTTATGGGATTATGTCTAATATATTATGTATTGTGATTGTATTATTTTGTACTTTTCATCTGTCTATAAACAGTGTTAAATTACCCTTTGTCAAGTCTGCAAAATATCTTGGCGTAGACATAGTTGGCAAATTATCCTGGTCTAACCATATAGATGGATTTTGTTAGAATTTGTCTTAGCAGCTTTATATCTTAAGAATGTTAAAACAAATTCTGCCGACGAATGATAATAATTGTGTTTACTACAGTATATTTTAAAGTATTATTGATTATTGTATCACTGTCTGGGGCTCTGCTGCACACAAATATATATGTAAAATACAAAAATTCAAATTGGAGCAGCACGACTTCTTGCACAAAACTTTTACTGCAACATTCGCGGCATAGATATTGTGTGGGATCTAGGGTAGCAGAATGCTAAAGAAAGATATTGTTTTCATCTTGTCTCAATTATAAATCTCTAAATAATCTAGCTTCTTATTACTCATCTTTTTTCACTGTTTCTGAATAGCATACTGTTTCAACACGTAATGCAGCAAGTAATACTCAACAGCAGCCCAGGTGTAATAATTATTTATATAAATCGTCTTTAAATAAATGTAAATGTGTAAATTGGTCTGGACTTTGAAATAAGCTACCTGTAGAAATTAGACATAAGAAGACGTTTTCTGCATTCAAATATAACCTTGAGATATATATGGCTAATAATCAAACCGTTATTCTAGCTAAGCCTGCAGAAATGTTATCCCTGTATATGTATTAACGCTTTCTCCTTATTAGAAGTTTTTTTCGCAAGAGTTTTATAGTGCGGGGACATTTATTTTTTTCACACTTTGCTATAAATGTACATGTGTATCCATTTGCTAACCTATTCAAATAACTCGAATGCATGTATCGTCGGCTTACGATCCAAAATGTCCAATGTACCTTCTATTTCAGTTATTGTAACTATTGTACACATGATAATTGTTTAAATATGTGTTTCCATATAGTATGTACATAAAACAGGGCTCATATGCAAAATAGCAAATGGCTAATAATGTTTTTACCCTGTGTAAATATGTTTGAATAAATGAATAAATAGATAAAGAAATAAACACTAAATTGCTGCAGCTCTAAACTACCTGGAATAAACGATTGCACTGCAGTGAATTCAGGACACTAAATGTCGTACTCAGATTACCATAGTCTCAGAAAATCTGGCCACAATTATACTTCAGTTTATGCTACATTAAGATGCCGTTACATGGTGGAGATCGTCACAGCCTTGACATGCACCTTTCTCGTGCCGAGAAAATCCGGGACTCATCTAGAATTACGTGCTGTGCGGAGCCGTGTTCTGGGAGTAGAGTAGACGTGACCCTTAAAGCCCCAAGATAATTGATTGGTATTCTTACTCGCTTGATATTGTGTCTCATTGTCACATCCACAATTTCTGCTCAGTGAAAATTATTCCGATTTGTCAAAGCGGATGTACATCATTTTTTAAACGGTCTGATCGTTCTAATACAAAAAGTTTAAATATTATAATCGTGCGTGACGTTTAAATGGTTAATACGGTTTATCAAGCAGACCATAAGGTAAGCTTGGATTACGGTTTTGTTCAAAACAACAGGAATTGTTATTCACTGCTTAATCCACTGCCTGTTTTTTTTGTATCAGCAACAGGATGAACGGGGGGAAATAACAAGTAATGCAATTATTGATGTATAATGTTTCTTTTATTTTTTATTACATTTTACGCGTCTCTATACTTTATTTTTGTTTAACAAATTTCACAGATTATCATGATTATATACAAATTAATCTCATGTGACTATGATAATAATGATAATAAAAACTTTGTTAGAATTCCTAAAGAAATCACATTCTAGAGAATTCATCCTTTACATGTATATATGATATAAACATATAAACATACTGTAGGGAAGTTCAAATTTCACACGAAATTTCCATCAATCTACCATTTGTTTTGTAATTACTTATCAGGCCAACCCCATGAGAACAGTTTTAACATGTTTAATACGTTGTCATTTTAAATTGAGATCCTCAGTTTCCTAAAACCACCAATAAAAATAAAAACCTGAATCGAACTCATCCGCAGTTTATTCCGCATAGTAATACTTCAGGTGAATTACGGGCATGTTTTATCCCTTTATCTAATAAACTGTAATACATCCGAATGCGGATAATCCCAAAGAAAACAATCTTTACTTTTCATGTAATTTTCATGTAATTTTGCCCTATTTTCTAGTAATTTTGCAACAACTCCGATATTTTAGAGAGTTCAGGTAATTGGCTTAAATCGAATATAGCGTTTGCGCAATTTCATAAAATCACAATCATGAGAATTAGGTTATCAGTAAATAGATACAGCACTGCCAGTCCAAAGTTGAACACCTCGAGGCACTTGCCTTGGTAAACGGGGTGTGGCAACTTACCTATCGCGAGCACGATTCAGGGCAGTGCTAAAAGTGCCACAGTATACATACTCCAATTGTGGTTTAACCCGCTTGCGGGGTAAGCCTCTTAGCTCGGTTCTTGCCCCGCATGTTAACCCGGTACACTACTAATGAATAGAATAAATAATTTAGCTGAATGATAAAGTACGATAAAAAGAATTGGTGCTGTTTTTATATGTTGGTTTTAGATTGACTGGACTGTATTAATAACATTTTAAATTACATAACGATCACCCTGACAATATGCATGACACGATGGACGCACAGCAAATTACGGCTTCATTATACAAGTATATCCGTTATTCAGAGGCTTCAAAATATCATGGTACCAATAAATACATAATGACCATTCTCCATTAATTAATATTTTGAATAAAATATGCAAAACAGTTATGCAGCTTTAACCCAGGGTAATGACCACGTCTTGGGTCAAATCCGTCGCTAAAAGTATCCCGTGGCATTGCCCCACAGATTACCCCGAGTCAAGCAATTCCGTGGCATCATTTTGTTGGTTTGTTTAACCCAGATAAAATGCCAAGCAGGGCTGTTGATTTGTCGCACATTCGCACTTGGGTTCGAATTGGTCACGGAAATGTGCGCCAAGCAAGGGTGTCAATTTCTATATTTATGCGAATTTAGTTTCTTGGTGCGAATATTACTTTAGTTGCAAACGTTAAACTGATAAATTAGAGTCTAATTCGACAAAAATAGGATCTTTCTTCAAAGTATCAATCTTTAGGAATATTATAATTATAGGCCTAATGGATCTAGTCGTATCTGATTGTGTGCTGTCTATCATGATCTATAACTGCGTTTGATGAGTCACACCATGATGCATGAACATCACCGATTCATATCATTCAGTGCGCCTAGTTAACAGGTTAAAGCTACATATAGAGTTGACTAGGGCCTACTCTGCCCGGGCTACTCTGTAGTTCAGATACAGGAGTACCTTGCAGTGCAAGCCTACCCTGTATACATAGCTAAAAACGTAGGCTGTAGAGCCTAGCAAGTGTTAATTCATTGACGTTTATTTCCCAGAACGCGATGCTGCTTTGCACACATGATCTTTATAGTGTAGTTCCCCAGAAGTCCATAGATCTACACATTACATTTGAAAATAATTGATGAGAAATATTTCAAATCTTTGAGCAACATAATGGACACCTAGCCGTGTGTAACGTTACAACGTCTCTGCACTTTTAAAATATTTTTCCTTTTATAAATTTGTCATATTTTATATCTCAATGTGTCATACTAATTTGATTGATTTGTTTGATTTGTAAAAAATGAAATAAATTGCATAGAAATAACACCGGGAGAAATAATAAGGGTTAAGAAATTTAGCCTAATAGGTCTATATTTAAAGCAGTTGGGCCGTTTTACTTCACTGAACCATACTATTAAGGCCTACCCCCAGCCTACCCCTGTGGATGTTGACTTAGCTCAGAGCGCTCACAATGTGTGGCCTACTCAGCTAATCAGGACGACTCACACACATCCTTTAAAGCATCTAATTGGTGCAACATGGTGTCATTTTGTTATCATTTCAAGTTAAGCGGGTCAATATTTAATAATTGACCAATCCCCCTACTATTATCATCTATCTATAACTTCACCGGAAGCTGACCACAGTTGCAACAAGCATACAGCAGTGCTACAAAAGTTGGGAAAAGTGCTACAAGCATTTTAATTCTGCACACCCCTGCCACGTGTGAAATTATTTTTAACCTGGGCTTAGCCTGGGTTGTAAAACGGGGTAACCCGGTGTAATCTGCGGGGTACACCCCGGGTCGATGGGGTGTTCAACTTTGGAATAGCAGTACTGTAGATTTGTTCTGGACAATCCCCCCCCCCCCCACCGTCAAATGAGCTACAATCAACAACATGATCCGCTTTGAAAACTACAGATCCAGACCTACAGATGATTGGGTCCAAGTCTTGTATTCTACCCCCGACCAATCGAAATGTGGTTCAACCTGTCACATGACGAGATCGCTGTAATTCAGTTGTTATTTGCTTGAATTAGGGAGTAGAATAGGATAATGTTTAATATATTTGATTGCAATAGATAAACTTATGCACACAACAATACATATTGTATTTAATGAACGAAAGCAAAGTGTGTTAGCAATTTCAATATCATAAGGATATGCAAGTAAACACGACATTTCTAACCAATGCAAGCTTGATGACGAGACAGCGTCGCAGTCGTGGAGAAGCACTAAACTGACGATGGATAAACGTAGCACTTTTATCGTATTTATCCGCTATGTGATATGCACACGGTGTGGCGCGACATAGGCGTGGTATAAGTTTTTTGAAAATGTTATTGGCTTTGGCTAAGTCTGTTCCCTAAGTAGCCTACAGCCACGACTTTGTCAATTCAGAGATTGCTACTCAAATCTGACATGATTCATATGGTAAAACCCTGCTCTTCAAATCTAGTCCACGACGTGCGTGACAAGTCACATTCGGACGCTAAGCTTCTTGTAAGGACATAGTGTTTTACTTGTTTCCAGATGGCGCCCCTTGCTTCTGTATCAGAAGGAATAGCATGACGCTACGGTGGTGTTTGGAAACACTGAAAACCTAATTTCACTAGAAGACAATTTGTTCAAATTATCACATGCTTACTTCTCATATTTGAGACCATGAATAAACTTCATTGTCATTGTCATTGTCATTGTAGCCCACTGCTATCAACTTTGTCCTGGTATATTTATACCGCGACCTGACCTTATTCGCCTCCCATCACCCTCATCTCATCGCCGTCTCCAACACTTACTCAGGGATCATATTTTTTTCTCCTTGTTTTTTATCGTTCACGTTTTTTAGACTTCCCTCCAGTTTGTCATTGTTCAGCCTTTGCTAATCTATATCCACATACAACGCGTTTCTTGCGTCGTTGCATCACTGCCAGCCATCATAAAATTTATTATAAGTATATGTCAATTGTAATAAAAGTTAGTGAGTGAGGGTAAGTGAGGCAGTCAGTGAGTATCAGAGGCAGGCAGGCAGGTAGGTAGGTAGGTAGGCAGACAAACAGGTGGGCAGGTAGTAAGGCAGACAGGCAGGCAGGCAGGCAGACAGACAGACAGACAGGCAGGCAGGCAGGCAGGAAGGCAGGCAGACAAACAGGTGGGCAGGCAGTAAGGCAGACAGGCAGACAGACCAACCCATAGGCCTACATGTATTTGCATCAAACGCGGGCTATTTTGTTGTGCCGTGATGTACATGCAACCCTTCGTACACACAGCAAAGTATGTTCATCCCCAAACAGTTCGTGTACAATCCACTGTTAATTCACCACTGTGCTACCGGCTGGTATGCTATGCCCATACTTTAGTTCAGCTTTTGACTTACATCACGTGTTTTTCGAACGTGTCGCACACATGCTCAGAAAAATATATCTGCGCATTTTAATTTTGAATGCCAGTCTAAATATTTAATAGAAATGAGTATATAACGGAAATAATAAGGCTCAGACGTACTGTTGTTTATAATCACCTTTTAAACTGCACAACATGTTTGTGGAAGATATTATAGACTATCGGGCGGCATGGCCGTCTCAGAAAAAAACAGCTTGTGCACACAGCTAGTAATATCAATATTGGAATTTTTCAAAATTGATTCGGAGCTGTTATGTGACTGAGCTGTGGCAGAGGAAACTTGCGATCCCGGCCCACGACATCTCGGACCAGGTGACATCGGCCCACATTTCTTTGACCTCGGCTGCTTTGGTGACTTTGGCCCAAAGTAACCTCGGCCTACTTGTCCACGTGTAAGTTGATTCTACACAGTGATGATGAGCATGAAACTAAAAGCAATGAGACGTTGACTTCATTATGAGATCCGCAAGTACTATTCACCGCGCAGTCTGCCGATATATCAGCAGGATTTCGTAGCTGGGATAGAATTCGTCCTGCACAAGTTTGAACATAGTGCTGTTTGTCCAGGAGAGTAGCCGCCATTATAATATCACGTGGCTACCCTACAAAATATTAACTGTTACATTAGTGATATGTTATTGCACCACACAATACTTTCTTATGTTAAAAAACTAAAATGAAGTATTCGGGTGTGAGCATAAGAGTATAGTCCGTGAGCCAGCCACTGAAATCTTGACGATCGGTACCATTCAAATGGACTGATTCTAATGTTACTTTTTGTTTAGCTACGTATCCCTAGAAAATAAATATGCCTAGAGGCCCTTCTGGGTACTAGCTTAATATGGAGAATTGGGCATTTCATACGGTGGCCGCTAATATAAAATTTTACAAAAAAAAAATGAAATAGGTCCTATGAAATCTAATAATTTATCAGAAGTGTACTATGTTCAACAAAAAGAATATAGTTGTACACATATTATTCTAATTGTTATCTATGTACAACAAATGGATGGTTTGATTTAATTCAACAGGCAACAAATCTTGACTATTTCATTCCAAAATGTTTCGACAACAATGCCTGATTTACGAATCCGCTCTGCTAAGCGTATGTTTCTCACATGGATTATAGAACAATTTGCTCAAATCGTTTCTCTCTCTCAAACCTGCCAACCATAGTTCTATTTTGATTAACTCAAGCGAGTTTCTACGAGCGACTGAGGCTGAAATAATAGCTCACAACCCCACTTATAGCTTGCATGGTCTTCATGGATATGGTGGTGACCTTAGTCTTGCAAATGTTTTCTGTTGGTGTCAAGTTCATAAACTGACGAGGATTAAATCTTTAGATAAACAGTGCACTGCGCAGCCAGTTGGAAGCCAGTAGTAGTAGTAGTAAATCATTGCTTTACGTCACTTTTCGGCACAAATGGTCTGTTAAGTGACATTGTAATACGATAAAAACGTTGTAGTCAATTGATGAGATGAAATGATGTACAGATGATGATGTGAGGATAGGGGTGATAGGGCATGGTGGGTTATTGAGTGCGTTTTCCTTCGCTCGCCCGATAAGGGGTTCTGGGCATGTCTAGGGGATCTACCCCCAGACATGCCCAGACGGCCGGAGACTTGGGTTTCGCTGTACAATTTAATGATGAAACACCGTGGCATTTCGCGCAGCTCCGCTATCCTCGGGTCGGATAGTCCCTAGAGTAACAATAGAAAGGATAACTCCCTCTGGGTAACTACATTTATCCCACGAGAGAGACCTAATGTCAAACACGCTATTGCCGGTTGTTTAAGGCTACCACAGCCTACATCAGCGCCAGCACTGATGCGGGTGCTGCATTGGCTCCGCTGTTGAGCGGAGGCACCAGGGCAAACCGCCCGAAGATTATGGTCATATACGAGGAGGCTGCAGCTTTCCTTGGATGATAACTGTAGACTAGTGCTTCCGTACAATGCCGTACACAGCATTCAACAGACGAAACATATCCCTAATGACCCTCCCCGGATGGGGGCGAAAAGCACTACTACTAGCAATTATCCCAGTACCCCAGTTGGTAGCCATGCTACTTAACAATAATGATGCGCGGATCAGTAGCTGATTAGGCCTTTCTGCGGATTTGGACTGCTAGCAAACACCAGATGTCCATTATGGGCGTCTTGATAATGGTTAGTTCATATATAGCGCACATACAATGCTCTGTTCGCTTCACACATATTAGAGGGTGCACATGGGGTGAAAAACAAATCAAACGAACGGCGAATCGCCAGTTCTAAGAGTCCGAACATTAAAGATGTCAGCTTTTAAAAAGTGTAAAAAACAGATAAAATTATATCAATTTTTATCTATATTTATATCATTTTTCCCTTATAAAAAGCGAATAGCGAGACAAAAAAATGGATCAAAAGTGAACTGGGAACAATCCATAAATTCCAGGACCCATGTGCACCATCATATTACCCCTGGTCATTGGACCTTTTTATTCATGCACCATTTCAACTCCCTTTTTCGAAGAATACATCACTTGCAGCCATTTTGGCGCTAGGAACTAATCGCGTACATTGTCATCTCTGTCCCATCAGGTACTCATTTACACCTGAGTCGAGTGAAGCATGTGAGGGTAAAGTGCCTTGGCCAAGGACACAGCATCGAAATAATGTCCCATTATTGAAAGGGGAGAAACATGAGATTTTACTGAAAATCCGGCACCAAGCGGGATTCGAAACCGCACGGCAGGCAGTGACATTGGCAAAGCTCCACGCTCTAACCATGCGCCATGTCCCTCTCTGATGGGATTGTTGGGTAAATGCTTTGGGACATTGGGGTGGCTGCCTGGTGTAGATAGTTGTGGTGAAGCTGAGAGAAGTAAGACTACTAAATTGCCTGCAATACGAGATCGGTTCACTTTGATGTTAATTTGATCTTGTGTCAGGGTCCTGGACGGTGAGCCAACATTGTCCTAGAATTGGATGAAACTGTCGTTGTCGTGGTGCCCAGGTGGCTCAATTCGTAGCATGTGGCTGCGACTGAGTGAGCGATTATAATTTTCTAATTTGATGACACTATGACGACAATGATTGAACTTATTTCCGAGACATACCCTACTCTTTTATTGCATTAGCGTGGGATTCAAGAAGTTATGTTTATTAACACTTATTAATTAGTATATAACGAAGTGATATATGTTACAGTTCTGTGCCCGCATTAAAGATGGGCGCCTTTTTGTATTTTTCCAATTTAGGCACTTCAACGAATTTTCATTGGAACTTACGTTACATAATTTATCTTGAAAACAATAATGCAAACGATCCCCAAAATTATAACGCTGTGCCTGTAAGAATTAGGTGAACGTTCATAATTAAAATAATTATCTAGTGACACGCGCAAATAAAACTAAATATTCGTCCATGAAGGCTTGACATGAGATGACAGATCTATGACTTCATTCAAGACAAAAATAATCACAGAGGTTTTCCAAGCTCAATAAATCACAGCACTGTAACTTCTATGCCAATGCCGTAGATATTGTTTGCTATTAAGTTTTCATTTCAATAATCATGGTTGGTTATAATCTACGTGTAGATGTTGCTGTAATATACGATATTAAAGAATGACCATTGAAATCAACACAAAAAGCCAGTTCGTACGCTTCCTGAATTCAGATGCAGCACAAGAAATGCCCGTCATCATCGCGGACGCTTTGACTCGGCCTTCTACATCCCACACACACACACCAGCATTTAATGTGAGGTACCGCTGGAACAATGCACATCTGGTATGCTATGCCCATACTTTAGTTCAGCTTTTGCCTTACATCACGTGTTTTTCGAACGTGTCGCACACATGCTCAGAAAAATATATCTGCGCATTTTAATTTTGAATGCCAGTCTAAATATTTAATAGAAATGAGTATATAACGGAAATAATAAGGCTCAGACGTACTGTTGTTTATAATCACCTTTTAAACTGCACAACATGTTTGGGGAAGATATTATGGACTATCGGGCGGCATGGCCGTCTCAGAAAAAACAGCTTGTGCAGACAACTAGTAATATCAATATTGGAATTTTTCAAAATTGATTCGGAGCTGTTATGTGACTGAGCTGTGTCAGAGGAAACTTGCGATCCCGGCCCACGACATCTCGGACCAGGTGACTTGTCTGAGTGTAAGTTGATTCTACACGGTGATGATGAGCATGAATCTAAAAGCAATGAGATTTTGACTTCATTGTTAGAAAACAATGAGATCCGCAAGTACCATTCACCGCGCAGTCTGCCGATATATCAGCAGGATTTCGTAGGTGGGATAGAATTCGTCCTGCACAAATTTGAACATAGTGCTCTTTGTCCAGGAGAGTAGCCGCCATTATAATATCACGTGGCTACCCTACAAAATATTAACTGTTACATTAGTGATATGTTATCGCACCACGCAATACTTTCTTATGTTAAAAAATTAAAATGAAATATTCGGGTGTGAGCATAAGAGTATAGTCCGTGAGCCAGCCACTGAAATCTTGACGATCGGTACCATTCAAATGGACTGATTCTAATGTTACTTTTTGTTTAGCTACGTATCCCTAGAAAATAAATATGCCTAGTGGCCCTTTCTGGGTACTAGCTTAATATGGAGAATTGTGCATTTCATACGGTGGCCGCTAATATAAAATTAAAAAAAAAAAAAAATGAAATAGGTCCTATGAAATCTAATAATTTATCAGAATTGCACTCTGTTCAACAAAAAGAATATAGTTGTACACATATTATTCTAATTGTTATCTATGTACGACAAATGGATGGTTTGATTTAATTCAACAGGCAACAAGTCTTGACTATTTCATTCCAAAATGTTTCGACAACAATGCCTGATTTACGAATCCGCTCTGCTAAGCGTATGTTTCTCACATGGATTATAGAACAATTTGCTCAAATCGTTTCTCTCTCTCAAACCTGCCAACCATAGTTCTATTTTGGTTAACTCAAGCAACGAGCGACTGAGGCTGAAATAATAGCTCACAACCCTACTTATAGCTTGCATGGTCTTCATGGATATGGTGGTGACCTTAGTCTTGCAAATGTTTTCTGTTGGTGTCAAGTTCATAAACTGACGAGGATTAAATCTTTAGATAAACAGTGCACTGCGCAGCCAGTTGGAAGCCAGTAGTAGTAGTAGTAAATCATTGCTTTACGTCACTTTTCGGCACAAATGGTCTCTTAAGTGACATTGTAATACGATAAAAACGTTGTAGTCAATTGATGAGATGAAATGATGTACAGATGATGATGTGAGGATGGGGGTGATAGGGCATGGTGGGCTATTGAGAGCGTTTTCCTTCGCTCGCCCGATAAGGGGTTCTGGGCATGTCTAGGGGATCTACCCCCAGACATGCCCAGACGGCCGGAGACTTGGGTTTCGCTGTACAATTTAATGATGAAACACCGTGGCATTTCGCGCAGCTCCGCTATCCTCGGGTCGGATAGTCCCCAGAGTAACAATAGGAAGGATAACTCCCTCTGGGTAACTCCATTCATCCCACGTGAGAGACCTAATGTCAAACACGCTATTGCCGGCTGTTTAAAGCTACCACAGCCTACATCAGCGCCAGCACTGATGCGGGTGCTGCATTGGCTCCGCTGTTGAGCGGAGGAACCAGGGTATGCCACTGGCAATCCGCCCGAAGATTATGGTCAGATACGAGGAGGCTGCAGCTTCCCTTGGATGATTGCTGTAGACTAGTGCTTCCGTACAATGTCGTACACAGCATTCAACAGACGAAACAGATCCCTAATGACCCTCCCCGGATGGGGGCGAAAAGTACTACTACTAGCAATTATCCCAGTACCCCAGTTGGTAGCCATGTTACTTAACAATAATGATGCGCGGATCAGTAGCAGATTAGGCCTTTCTGCGCATTTGGACTGCTAGCAAACACCAGATGTCCACCATGGGCGTCTTGATAATGGTTAGTTCATATATAGCGCACATACAATGCTCTGTTCGCTTCACACATATTAGAGGGTGCACATGGGGTAAAAAACGAATCAAACGAACGGCGAATCGCCTGTTCTTTGAGTCCGAACATTAAAGATTTCAGCTTTTAAAAAGTGTAAAAAACAAATAAAATTTGCTCTTTGTCCAGGAGAGTAGCCGCCATTATAATATCACGTGGCTACCCTACAAAATATTAACTGTTACATTAGTGATATGTTATCGCACCACGCAATACTTTCTTATGTTAAAAAATTAAAATGAAATATTCGGGTGTGAGCATAAGAGTATAGTCCGCGAGCCAGCCACTGAAATCTTGACGATCGGTACCATTCAAATGGACTGATTCTAATGTTACTTTTTGTTTAGCTACGTATCCCTAGAAAATAAATATGCCTAGTGGCCCTTTCTGGGTACTAGCTTAATATGGAGAATTGTGCATTTCATACGGTGGCCGCTAATATAAAATTAAAAAAAAAAAAAAATGAAATAGGTCCTATGAAATCTAATAATTTATCAGAATTGCACTCTGTTCAACAAAAAGAATATAGTTGTACACATATTATTCTAATTGTTATCTATGTACGACAAATGGATGGTTTGATTTAATTCAACAGGCAACAAGTCTTGACTATTTCATTCCAAAATGTTTCGACAACAATGCCTGATTTACGAATCCGCTCTGCTAAGCGTATGTTTCTCACATGGATTATAGAACAATTTGCTCAAATCGTTTCTCTCTCTCAAACCTGCCAACCATAGTTCTATTTTGGTTAACTCAAGCAACGAGCGACTGAGGCTGAAATAATAGCTCACAACCCTACTTATAGCTTGCATGGTCTTCATGGATATGGTGGTGACCTTAGTCTTGCAAATGTTTTCTGTTGGTGTCAAGTTCATAAACTGACGAGGATTAAATCTTTAGATAAACAGTGCACTGCGCAGCCAGTTGGAAGCCAGTAGTAGTAGTAGTAAATCATTGCTTTACGTCACTTTTCGGCACAAATGGTCTCTTAAGTGACATTGTAATACGATAAAAACGTTGTAGTCAATTGATGAGATGAAATGATGTACAGATGATGATGTGAGGATGGGGGTGATAGGGCATGGTGGGCTATTGAGAGCGTTTTCCTTCGCTCGCCCGATAAGGGGTTCTGGGCATGTCTAGGGGATCTACCCCCAGACATGCCCAGACGGCCGGAGACTTGGGTTTCGCTGTACAATTTAATGATGAAACACCGTGGCATTTCGCGCAGCTCCGCTATCCTCGGGTCGGATAGTCCCCAGAGTAACAATAGGAAGGATAACTCCCTCTGGGTAACTCCATTCATCCCACGTGAGAGATCTAATGTCAAACACGCTATTGCCGGCTGTTTAAAGCTACCACAGCCTACATCAGCGCCAGCACTGATGCGGGTGCTGCATTGGCTCCGCTGTTGAGCGGAGGAACCAGGGTATGCCACTGGCAATCCGCCCGAAGATTATGGTCAGATACGAGGAGGCTGCAGCTTCCCTTGGATGATTGCTGTAGACTAGTGCTTCCGTACAATGTCGTACACAGCATTCAACAGACGAAACAGATCCCTAATGACCCTCCCCGGATGGGGGCGAAAAGTACTACTACTAGCAATTATCCCAGTACCCCAGTTGGTAGCCATGTTACTTAACAATAATGATGCGCGGATCAGTAGCAGATTAGGCCTTTCTGCGCATTTGGACTGCTAGCAAACACCAGATGTCCACCATGGGCGTCTTGATAATGGTTAGTTCATATATAGCGCACATACAATGCTCTGTTCGCTTCACACATATTAGAGGGTGCACATGGGGTAAAAAACGAATCAAACGAACGGCGAATCGCCTGTTCTTTGAGTCCGAACATTAAAGATTTCAGCTTTTAAAAAGTGTAAAAAACAAATAAAATTATATCCATTATTATCTATATTTATATCATTTTTCCCTTATAAAAAGCGAATAGCGAGACAAAAAAATGGATTCAAAGTGAACTGGGAACAATCCATAAATTCCAGGACCCATGTGCACCATCATATTACCCCTGGTCATTGGACCTTTTTAATCATGCACCATTTCAACTCCCTTTTTTGAAGAAAACATCACTTGCAGCCATTTTGGCGCTAGGAACTAATCGCGTACATTGTTATCTCTGTCCTATCAGGTACTCATTTACACCTGAGTCGAGTGAAGCATGTGAGGGTAAAGTGCCTTGGCCAAGGACACAGCATCGAAATAATGTCCCATTATTGAAAGGGGAGAAACATGAGATTTTACTGAAAATCCGGCACCAAGCGGGATTCGAAACCGCACGGCAGGCAGTGACATTGGCAAAGCTCAACGCTCTAACCATTGCGCCATGTCCCTCTCTGATGGGATTGTTGGGTAAATGCTTTGGGACATTGGGGTGGCTGCCTGGTGTAGATAGTTGTGGTGAAGCTGAGAGAAGTAAGACTACTAAATTGCCTGCAATACGAGATCGGTTCACTTTGATGTTAATTTGACCTTGTGTCAGGGTCCTGGACGGTGAGCCAACATTGTCCTAGAATTGGATGAAACTGTCGTTGTCGTGGTGCCCAGGTGGCTCAATTCGTAGCATGTGGCTGCGACTGAGTGAGCGATTAGAATTTTCTAATTTGCTGACACTATGGCGACAATGATTGAACTTATTTCCGAGACATACCCTACTCTTTTATTGCATTAGCGTGGGATTTAAGAAGTTATGTTTATTAACACTAATTAATTAGTATATAACGAAGTCATATATGTTACAGTTTTGTGCCCGCATTAAAGATGGGCGCCTTTTTGTATTTTTCCAATTCAGGCACTTCAACGAATTTTCATTGGAACTTACGTTACATAATTTATCTTGAAAACAATAATGCAAACGATCCCCAAAATTATAACGCTGTGCCTGTAAGAATTAGGTGAACGTTCATAATTTAAATAATTATCTAGTGACACGCGCGAATAAACCTAAATATTCGTCCATGAAGGCTTGACATGAGATGACGGATCTATGACTTCATTCAAGACAAAAATAATCACAGAGGGTTTCCAAGTTAAATAAATCACAGCGCTGCAACTTCCATGCCAATGCCGTAGATATTGTTTGCTGTTAAGTTTTCATTTCAATAATCATGGTTGGTTATAATCTACGTGTAGATGTTGCTATAATATACGATATTAAAGAATGACCATTGAAATCAACACAAAAAGCCAGTTCGTACGCTTACTGAATTCAGATGCAGCACTAGAAATGCCCGTCATCATCGCGGACGCTTTGACTCGGCCTTCTACATCCCACACACACACACACACCAGCATTTAATGTGAGGTACCGCTGGAACGATGCACATCTTAGGAGTAATTTAAGCCCGATTGTGTACTTGTGTCAATACGTATACCTATAAGTTATATGGCTTTAATGACAGGGGGGCTCATTGAAGTAAGTATGACCAGATGGACCATAATATGTATTCAAATAAAGCTGAAAGGGCTAACTATGAAATTTATGATGATTTCAAATTGAAAATGACCATTTGCTCTATCAGTTTACATAAAAATACTTCATTGCTTCATGGTCAAGTAATCAATTTCAGCAATCTTTCTAAGTTTTAACATAATGGAATATTGCGATTCATGCGTATGGCCCGGAATAAAAATATATTTCATAAAATGTGAGTTAGAGACTACATTAGATAGTATAAATACCATGAAATAACACTATATTTAAAAATTAGCAAAGAGTATACTGCATAAGCAAATCATGGGGTCGCATCAGTAAGATGGGGAATTCTTAAAAATACCATGATGGCGATCTGTGTACTCTAAGCAATGTTAGAAGGGCCATTGAAGATCCCCCCCCCCCCCCCATGTATTCAAGATGGTATATATTCTTTGTACGCGAAGATACAGATGCGCACCAGAGCTTGAATGCTTTCAAGATGCCACTCTGGCAAAAAAATAATTCGGGTGTCGTCTGCTGCCGACGGAGGATGGAACACGACTATGTTTTTGGTGACACTGGCCCCAGCACGAACTTTCGTTTTCTATTGTCAGAGGGCTAATACAAAAATATACAGGAAAGATACCTGTTCATTGTCACGAAGTTTCGTTGTACGAACTTTGAGATTTTTGGTGCGGATGTCGCGCTGTAAAAATGTTGAAAAGTTGTCAGAAAAAGGCCCGTTTTACATGTTTGCTTTTAAAATGATTTCTTTCTCATCTTCAACAACATGCTTTTTTGGGCAACAAAAGAGATGACGTTATCTATCTTAGAACCATCCGCAAATCACCAATCACGCGATTACCGCTGAGAAATTGGTGGGTGGGCGTTTTGGGCAGAGGTGCTTTTTTCTGGCAATTTCCCGCTGATTAACATTGTCTATGCACATGATGCATAGTCTATTTTAATGCGATTAGTCAATTAATTAGATCAATTAGCGTGTCAGGAGCTACAGATACTGCCTTAAAATATGGTACTTTCTAATATATATTTTATAAAGGGTAGCATTGCAAATAGCGCAATTCATATCTCGCTTGTAACACAAATCAGCCACCGTCATCTGATATAAACCGGATGTCTCGTTATGAGACATCCGGTGACACCACCCCCCATCGGGTTGGGGGTGGTGTCACCGTACTAGTATTCTGCGAACAAGAGACAATAAGGAGGCTGTCAACTGAGGCATCACACTAATGTGATTAACGCCTGCTGTCTTTGCCTCACTGATTAATAGAGCACACTGGCGCTAATTACAGTGCCGAGCCCAGGGGACAAAGGCGGACGGTCTCCTCAACAAAGAGGGTCAGTTGATCCAGTGCTGTGTTAATGCTGGGCCAGCGTCGCAGATGGTGGCCCAGCATCAACGCGGCACTGGATCAACGATTCGTGTTTGCTGTGACGTGACTGGTAAGCAAATAATATTTAGGGGTAGTGTTTCATTTTCCAGAGCGCCATAATATTCAGGGTACCATCAACATACGGTTTCTAATCTTGGACGTTTGCATGCACGAGGGGAGATCAAAAAGTTATGGCATGAAAGAATGTATATCTATTACATTACCATGATGGTTGTTGTTAGTGCGAATAAATACAAAAAATACAGGCATTTTTCCACTTTTGGTCTGAGCATGAAACCCACAAAAAACATGTACGCTCTTACATTTACAGAAGATGTAACTCAGAAATTACCCAAAGATATATTCATTAAGAACTGGTACATGGTTATGGAAATGACGTGCCTTCGTTAAAGCAGCCCCTTGGGATGACATCAATTTTTGTTTTTAGTTCTGTAGTGAAATGGTGTATCCCCCAGATCATGATTTTATTTTTTTCTGAGTTTTTAGATTTTTAAAAATATTTCTTATTAATATTTCTATGAAACTGCTTAAAACCCAAACAAACTTGTTGTATACCTAAGCACATGCTGAAGGACGATTGAATATTCCTACAGCACTGGGCCACATGTAGATGCCGTCGGCCCAGCGTTGGGCAGACTATCAGTGTTGCAGGTGTATCACTTCATGTCCTGACTATAAGACACCAATCAGACACCAATTAGCGGCGATTGCTTTGATCTCCTCGTCCAAGACGTGGGAATATGTGGTGTGAAGTGCTGTATATTGCTGACTTTTTTTGTTTACATGGCAATATACGACCTGGAAATATAACTATTTCACTCTTTTTCGGTGCTTTAAAATTGTTTTTTAACTTTTTTGTATTTTTAGTTCAGATTAGTAGGCTATATAGCTTCATATAACTGAAATTTTCAAAATTGACAACATTAAAAATGTCTCATCCCAAGGGGTCCCTTTAAGAACAATCTTCAAATTGAAGCAACAGTTTGCTGGTGGTAAAGACACCGCCAAAGACTATCTTTATAGTGAGAGACCTCGTACATCCCTGACCGCGAGTTGGGTGCAGAAGGAAAAAACATTGATAGTGGAGGACCCAAACATAAACCTCAAATGTTTGTCTTCGGGGTTTGATAGGGGGGAGTCATGGGAGTGCATATTCCAATGTGCATCAAAATGCAGGAAAATCTAAGAAGTGTGCAAGATGGGTACCCCACCAACAGAAAAAGGAGCTGAAGCAACAGAGTGTGACATTATGTAGCATGTCACTTATGTCACCAACACAGACTTAGCACTGAAGCATCAACAACGGACACTTGTAGACTTACCAGAAAAGACGAAGAGAAGCCATTGCGTTAAAGAAGGCATATTGTAGATAAATACGAATTAGTTTGATTAAAGGTTTCTTTGCTTTTTCTGAGTGTTACATAGCTGTGTCAAATAGCTGGACTTCAAAGTTTCTGGTAGATTGTGAGTAGTTCTGAGCCATTTGTCTGGGCATCATATGAAAATACATGCATACATAGCCTTTTTAACATGGGTGGCAGGGAGGAGGAAATGTCTCATCGTCGATTTTAGTACTTTCCGCGACTTTAATCACTTAAGACTTTTGGCATGTCATAAAGGACATTTTGATGACAACAAAACAGTTGTGAAAGTTTATATTGCAATTTGTGTGAGTTCATATCGTATAGTACTATAAATAAGGTGGCATATTCATTCATCACACGTATCATGGGTTGTTGAGTGGCCTTGATCGATCACATTATATTCTTACCGCATTTCCATCTAGCCAATATGTGGAGACTTAAATGTGTGGTCAACTGTCAAAATTCGTGGGAAAAGGGTCTTGCCCCTTGCCCTGGCCCCTACTTGGTCGCTGGGTTGCAAACAAACTGACTGTACTACTGCGGGGATGTCGAAACTGGTTTACTCTTAACTTGTATTGAAACAAAACATTTGTATGACTTTATACAATGTTGGACCAACGTCGAAGACGTTGGGCCGACGTTGTATAAATGTTATACAAATGTGTTGTGTTTGCTGGGCAGGTGGACTTTCTCTCAAACATAACGTGTTGTGTTTGCTGGGCAGGTGGACTTTCTCTCAAACATAGTACAATTGTCCAACATTAAACAGTACTGGGTCAATGTTCAAGTCGTATCTTGTAATCAGTTCAGTTGATGATATTAATGCCGTCACCCTGTACAGTAGGTTACTGTATGCCTACAGCCATGTACTCTATATATTATGCTGCTGTAGGCTTACACGTGACGGTCCCACGCATGCCCGTGTTGCAGCTGTATGCATCTTTAAGACAAATTGTATCTTTGACATTGAATAAGATATAAGATTTTCTAGCGGAAATTAGAGACAGCTCAGATAATCTTACCTTTATAATTCTTAGTGGGATGTGCTCCTTGTCCTTTAAAAAAACTGGTGACATAATGTGTGTACAGTAATAAAATGCCCTCGGTATGTAGGCCCATATAGCCAACATTCTGTGTAAGGATAATGCGATATGGCTGTACCATACCTTGCGATAGCTTCTTATATAAGTACATGTAGCTTACAATAGTTCTGTTGATATATACAAGTATTTTGACATTTATTCGTGGTTTTGTTTATGCTATATCACTTTCCAATAAACGCACAATCAATGAAAGTCTGCCGTTTTGTAAAAATGGGATAACACATATAATAATTATTATTGACTAACAGTTCTAGCATATCAAAGTTCATTTTCTAATTTCAAGATTTGTATCTAAAATCAAATTGAACATGCGAATGTTCAAAAAAATGTTTTTGTCCGCAGTTGTGCAAACATGCACACAACAACATTAGAGACACATACATGTGTTGTCAATATTTATATTTATTTACTTTTTAAAGTCCGTTATATTGACCACCTGTGAGCCAAAAAAGTAAATTATGTTAGAAAATATAGAGCACTATGTGAATTTTATATCATCAGCAAATGAAATTGGACACAGTCACATTACTGTTTCGTACCGACTTAATTTTAATACTGGAATCTATTTAATCCGCGTATCCGAGTTTATTTAGTTGGCTATATATACATATACAAATACTTTCACATTAAAGCTATATTTTATGGGGGATTATTAACCCTTTAACCGCCGGTGTCGCATATATTCGGGTTTTCATTTTTTATTAGCACATTACGTACACCTTTTTCACATGTTAAAGATAAAATATGACATCAATCAGCAATATTTGAAAACAGTTGACATCCATTTTGTCGAATCTGAATAATTTTCACTCACTTGAAGTTGTGGATCGCGTCAGCGAGATACAATTTCAAGTGGATAAAAATTCAGATTGAATAATTTGGCAGTTAATGGGTTCAAGTTCAGTGATTTATGCAATCCTCAATTTAATCCACCTGATTTGGTATTATTATTTTTTATTTACCAATTGCAACAGCACTGTGAAGACAATAATTGTAGTTTGATGTTCATCCTGTTATGGGTATATATGGATACCTCGGTTGTGGTGAAGCGGTTTCAGACCACATGATCACCAGAAACAGCGGACTTCTCTATCATTTTCTTTGCCACATCCATGTTATGGTATGGTAATGTGTTATGTATTAAACAATAGGCAATACTAGTGGTTTTTGTGTGTATTATAAATAATTTAATGTAGGCTATCCCTGCTTTTATTTAAGGTCGATGTGATTTTGTGTGGTAACTATTCAAATTTAACTATCCGACATTTTCATCATAAAAGCGATCTATTCGATCAATATAGTGCAGTCTACGAACTCCATTTCATATGGCCCAAACTATATCTAAAACTAAGGTTTGAGCCACTGATTGCTACGATACAAATACGTGTATTGATTCCTGTGGACGCTCACAGCTAAGGCTTGGCTAAAATTCATCAAGTCAATAATAGATGCGTTTGAATCAGTAACATTAAAAAGCATTTTCAGCTCGTTTTTAGCTACGTCGCTAAGATGTTGTGGGTATGTTTTCAACATTAGTGAGAAGATTTTTCTCACGCACCGCCATGACAACAAACATTGATTTCCATGTTTTAATAATTTCCTATAATCAGGGGGCCAGGAGCTGAACCTGGAAAATGGGTTCAAAGTTTTTTTCTCAATGTTTTCATATTATATAGGTATTGTACTCTATGAAACCGCGTGATGGCATTCTCACAGCATTGAGCATTTTTGAATAACGCGTTTTACATTTTTTCGCCTATCGCGGTACAAAATAGTGGTTTTAGGTGATCGGGAAAAACAGAAAATCCCTGTATATATTCACATAACTGATAGCTATTAGTTTGATTGTTTGTATATTGATGTATATTAATAATAAATATCATTGGGTCAAAGGTCAATGCTATAATTCAAGGTCAAAGGTCAATAATTCAGGTCCATCATGCCTAATTCAGTATCGTTTGTATATTACACTCTCCCCATTTTTATATGTTTATATAGCTGAACCTGCATTCATTGTCTTATAATTTAGGTTTTTGTTATGAAGTTCCATGCATCTTGATAAACTAGATAACCTGTCGCTCACCTATTCGCGTTCCTCTAGGCCCCACTCCTAATGTGGCCTATTTTACCGTATCTATTTGCTGAGATGAAATATAATGGTAACATTATATGGCTTGAATTGTGTAGCAATGGATTATACGTTGCCATTCTATTGTATGGGCCAGTCAACATGATTCACTAACCCAATGTTGGGTCATCATCTGCGACGCTGTCACACCATGAAATCACCATTAATGCGCTGCATTGACTCAACGCTCCCCCAATGTTTAGATGCCCGGCCGTTATTGAGACACACAGACATAATTTGTAAGCCCTAATAAGGTAAATTTAAATGCCAACTAGCTAGCCTCTGTGTCAGGCATATGCTTAAATTAAATTATAAATTTTAATTTAAAAAAATAAAAAATATATAAATTTTGTTTATCAATGACAATGCGGTTTGCATTTAACTATGACGTAACTATGTTCCATTCTTGTGGTATGGAAGTTTAACAGATGAGTAAATAATTCATGATATTTTTTCTTTTTTTATAGTTCCAATATCACAGAATATCTGACTATATGGATACATCAATTATCAATATGTGGTGTAATAATTCAGAGGTTGCTGTAAACTATCAAAATTGTACGTAATCGTTATTTTAAAAAAAGTTCCTTATCTCAAACAAGTTAAATAATCAGCAATGACACCACCGCCTTTGCCATCATTTTGTTATTTGCTATATATAATATTAAAATTGCTACTACCTTCCTGTTCATTGTTTGTTTAATCATCTTTTTTAATGTGGTACTAGTATCATATTCTGATACAAGACGATGTATTCCTGCTTAGTTGCTTCCATGTTTCATCCATATACTAATGGATATTACTGGCTCAGGGCATTATCAGGGCATTATTCACCTGAAAGTTTGTAAATGTTATATTTTTGAATGTTCCTTCTCAGCTGATGGCAATCAACATAATTATGAACAGGTTGTGAACCACCGGCCGACTTACTAACCACAGAATAAGTTCCTTATTACATCAACTGATCAAGCTAGAGATCATTAATATCCCCAAGAAGCCTTGTTGGATGATATTCAACATGATTCCATTACCAATGCATCCAGACAGTGCATCACATCGAGATAAGAAGGGTCCTGGCAGCAGGTTTGGAATGAGGTCAGAATATTCGGCAGTGACCAAGACCAGTTTGTTTGTGGCCAATATCACCTTTGTGGTGGCTGAGATGATTTTTAAAGTGACTGTGATGACGTATTCAATGGTCAAGTTTACTCTGCAGTGACCGAGATCACTTTTTCAGGGACTGACATAAGATTGTTAGTGGACAAGATCACTTTTGTAGCGGCTGAGAAACTATTAAAGTGGCTGTGATCACTTCTTCAGAGCCGAGATCACTTTGTAGTGGCTTAGATATTTTTTTCAGTGGCTGAGAATGCCATCATGCAGTTTCATGGACTACAATACCTATATAACATGAAAACACTTAGAAAAAAACTTTGGACCCACTTTCCAGGTTCGCCTAAAAAATATGCATTTGACCCCCTGACTACTAATCCACGTCCACATCTTCGCTGTGTGCAGCTGTCCACGATGGCAACTCATAGACCATACCAACCTCAACAGGGTGATCATTTTTCTAACAAAAATTCAGATTTTTTATATTAAAGAGAATGTACTAAAGTACAAATCTTATAAATGTTGACAGTTTTATCATTCAATTAAACTATCAGGTCAAAATGTTGAGCTTATTACATATATTGTGGACAGTACAGTTGAGTATGATTGACAAGGACGAATGATATCTACCAAGCAAACACACATGGTGGTTCAATGTTGGGCCGGCGTTGTAAATGATTGACTAACATTTGACTACCAAGGCGCAACATCTTGGGTATGCAGCACGTGGGCCCTTGTGTAAAGGAGGCTGGGTCCACTGGAAGTGGACACATTAGTGCTGGCAGTTTTCACTAATTACACCTGGCATTGCTTTCAACTTGGGTTGGTCTCAGTTTCATGTCCAAGAAGACGGCATTGTAACGTCGTACCAGCACCTGTCGCTGCTGGGCTAGCGTTACCCCGGCGTGTGACGCACCTGAGTGGTGGTCAGCAGCACGTCATGCTCAATGACAAAGATGTTTGGTGGAGATGCCCAGGTGACCACCACCTCACAATGACCCCTCACATTTGCCGGCTTCAGCGCCCCCCTCTTTTACTGGCACCGGTCAGATATCATTCTGCTACAGAGTAGTAAAGTTTAAACTCTTTTAAGTACCAAATCACCATTCAATAAACACATCTATGTAACTAACCTTTCATCCGATTATTTAAATAATTTTAAGAACGAAACTAGCGAAGGTCTGTTTGGATACAAAAAACTGGCCTAATATTGTGTAAACATAGCTGTATTGGTTTTCCCCATGGGCCAGAATCCTAAATGTCCAGGATAAAATTATTGAAAGAACCAAGGAGAAAAACATATCTTCAACGTGTAGGCATATTCCTTCCACCATCATCGCTGATAAGTCAGTGTACGCGTCTATACGATGTTCCTGGTACACACAATTTAAGCCCACCCGATACCGGTTCAATGTTAGGCCAGCGTCGCAGCCCATTGCTGGTTCAATGCTGATTAATCGTATTCGACACTGGCCCACCATTGAGACAGAACTGGGTGTTTGTCCCCTGTTTGCTCTGACTGCCATACAGGTGACGCTTTATGCCCCGAAAGGCTACTACCCGGATACATGATACATTGATCTAACTGCCAACATTATTCAAATCAAAACCCTTTAAGCTTTTAACCATGATTATAATCGTGAATATCTTGTTTTATGAAGAATTTTTAAACACGAAAGTACTTACCGTAGGGACGTCAAACGCTATATTGCACATGTTCATAAGGACTGGTGTACAGAAATGTCAACCGTTTCCCACACACAGCACCCCTCTTTTCCCTAAATTGGACACTAACTCTGGAAAAGAAAAAAACTTAACAGAATCCCGTCCTACGGCCGGTCCTAACAAGAGCAGCAAATTTCAATAAAAAAAATAGTACATATATAAATTTAGACCCTAATAAAATTGATCGTATAATTGAGAACGCATTGACTAAAGTAATACACAACCAGCAAAAAATAAAATCTCTAAATCATAGCCAATCAATTGTATTATCTTAAGTTATACATTGTCAAGAAGGCATACAGTAGAATTACAACAGTTTTTTTTATCCGTTCACATTCGTGATGATAATTTGTATGAGGTAAGATAGTTTCAGTAATGTAGTTCCACTAACAATTATAACATTATTAAAAAATAAAGATCGAGGGATGTGTGAATATGCGTTTAAACATTTTGAAGTTAATGTATTTAGGGCTATTATCAATGTTGGAATTCCATTGCTGTATAAAGTGATCTCGAAGGCGCTGTAAAATAGTACTGTTTAACAGGTCCTATCCAGTGGGAATAGTTTGGCTTCGCCTGTTCCCGGAGAATGCACAATCACAGAGTATATTCCTAACGAATAGCACGGAGAGTGGTAGGAATTATTTGTGTGTAAACTATATAAAATCTTTTAAATAAAAGATGATAACTTCTTAGTCTGACATGTTTATTATAATCCAGTATTTAACAATTGTACACTTAACATGTAAATTTAGCGGTGTTTCATTTGTTTCACAGTATACCATATGTGTGTATGTACATTTATTCAAAGATAGTATATATTTACAAAATTAAGTACAATCGTTCAAGCACTGTGCAATAGTCAATTCCCCACGCTTCTGTCCTATACATAACTACTGGGGACACACGCTTTTGGATTAGCTGCAACTGAATGTATATGGGTAGAAGTATATCCATAGCCAAGAAAACATAATTAGCATTCTCGCTTTAATAAATACGCATTCAACATGTAGAAAACATGGTCAGCTATTAAGAATAAGTACAAAAAAGTAAAACTCGCTTGACAACCTATTAATATCACAAGTAAGACCGAAACCATTGCGAATTGCTTTAATCAATATTTTGTCAATATTGGGCACACTTTATCGTCAAAGCTTAATGATGTTGAACCAGATTTACATAACAAAACTATAGCACATAACATAACTAAATTCATTTCAACGAGTAAGCAAAGTCACAATTTCCAAATTTTGTGATAAAACTCACAAAAAACAGCTGGTGTAGATTATTTTTCAACTGTTTAAATAAAATTTGTTAAATTAGAATTATTAAAAGCTGTAACTGTCAGCAATAAACCTATGACTTACCACTGACATTTTTCCAGACAATCTAAGCAAAAGTTATTTCTCTTTTTAAAAAAGGTGATCTGTCACAAACACAGACCAACTCTGACCCTACGACATAGTAAGTGTGAATAATAAATTTTTTAAATAATTGTGACCAACATATCTCTCTTCCAGCGCTTTCCAAGATATCGCAGGCGTACTTTACAATCAAATAAATAAAAAAATCATCCCTATGTAATAAACACTCTGAATTGGCTGCCCTTAACATCATCGGTATTAGTAGAAGGGAAAAAGGCAATATACCAATGACAATATATTTAGACGTCTCCAAAGCATTTGATACATTAAACTACACAATTTGACTGGACAAACTCATTTTTATGGTATCCAATGTTGCTCATTAAATTTAACTGACAAATTACTTAACAATATAGAAGACGATATCTTGAAATAAATAATTTTAAATCAGCTTATTCAAACATTAAACTATAAGGATCAATACAAGGATCCTACATAGTATCCTACAAGGATCAATTTTAGGCCCGTGCTTTTTCATAATGTAGATGAATGATATTCCTATAGCTAGCACTATTTTTAAAACTATTATTTATGCAGATGACACCACACTTGTATTATTAAACGATATCTGTTTTAAAAATAGTACACAATCAAACGTGAAAATGGTAAACAATGAGCTTACTATACATACACAGAAATTCAGCTTTGTTATTTTATCACACAAAAAAAAACACGTAAGAAATGTCAACGATAGAAATTAGTAATACAAAATGATTGTGTTGAACACTGTTTTAAAAATATTTGGCCTGTGCGCGAAATACTGCTGGTTTCTTGTTCATGGCATATACAATTAGCGGTCTAATTGAATAATTATAAGTGATGTTTGACCAAATGAGGCTTGATCTCCAGCGTCACAAACTGGTATTGAAATTTCTAATAAACATGATAAATGGCTTTCTTAGGTTTTTCCGCTTCTGTTGAAAACTTATTTTATGTGTCCGCGGGCTGACACTTGTTCTTAATTCAAGTGTAGGGTGTGGGGTCCGAATGCTGGCGTCAGATTATAACATCAAGAGTCGGTAGACAGGTTCAAAGTAAACTGGGCCAGAACAACCAATCTGGATGTGGGAAAACTGTCGTACAGGTTTATATGCAAATGATGTGAATTTAACATATTTCTGATTGATAGTTTTATACCACTCCCAATAATGTGGTGTCCTTGTCATATGCATGTAGTAGTTTACATGATTTATGGTACTTAAAAATGAATCATCATTTAAATGTTTAAAACAATCATGTAGGCTGTGACCAGGTGACTGTGTAACTATCTCAGCATGCTCAGCTGGCATGTTACTTGACCTTTATCAGACTTATTTGTTGGAAAGTGAAAGCTCCACCAAAGCAATCATAGACGATGCTTCTTAATTAGCCTTATACATCTTCATTAAAAGCCTTACGAAGTAGACTAATTTATTCTCATTAAATCCTGATCTTATTTCCAGGTTCGTGATCTCTTGTGCATAAGGTGAAAATGATGATGACTGTAGCAGGCTAATTGCCGCCTACTGTCAGCAGTATGCCAATATGTCAACCCTACAAGCACGAAATATTGAACCAACATTGGTTTAATGTAGACCCCCCCACCGTCTGTGACGCTGGCCCAACATTAACCCGTTCAAGCATGACTTCTCCATTGTCATCTTCATCCACTACAAGCCGTCTTCTAGTGGATAAGGATGACTCGAAGTGGGTGACAAATTTAAAAAAAAGCCTAATAATGGACAGTTGGTAAAACAGTTTTATGGATTTTTTTTCTAAAACCCCTGAGTTGAAAGGAAATTACGTCTGTTTTCAGGGATGTGAAATGATGCTTTGATCATGAGGCCTCAAAGGGTTAAACCACACTTGTTGGCTTTCTGGTGTTTGCTGAGAGGTGAAGTTACTTTCTGCTTGTCTTAGCAGGGCAGCTATCTTTACTCACCTTGCCATCAGACAGCCACTGACTGGCGTAGGAGGCCTACTAATCGGATCTATCCGGATCATAACCAGGATATCCTTGTCTGATCCATGCAAATAGCTGTAGGCAGGTACTTACCATTTTGATATTACAACATCCCCAGCATTGACTCAATGTTGTTTTAATGTTCGACGGGCCAACATTAGAACAAGATTGGGTCAATGCCTCGTGTTTGCTGGGTCTCTGCAACATCATACGAAATTGACACCATAACACATCACTAGGTACTTGTTTTTCATCTGAGTAAAGTGAAGCGTGTGGGCAAACAGTGTCTTGCTTAATAACACATTATCGCAACAATCTCCCAATATTGTAAGGGGAGAAACATGATATTTCTCCGAAAATCCTGCAACAAGCGGGATTCGAAACCGCAGAGGAGACAGCCACATGCACCACGTCAGAGAGTAAACAAAAATGGACCGAGGCGGGAACCTTGGGAAACCACACATGTGACTTCGGCTGGGCTGGATAAATATCCATTAGTTTCACTTTCAGTTTACGATCGATGCAGGTAACACACAAAATCACTGAAAGGCAATACCGAATGAAAGTGTTCCCGAATTAAATACAAACATAACGTATTTATTATATCCATATAATTATGTATTTTGAATATTGCTTAGCACAACTGGTCGAGATTTACATGCCTAGAGCGGCTATTTTAATAAATTATTTAAAACATTTAATTCTAGATACATTGGGAAAATATGCACCGTTTTTCGTTTTGCGGATTTTTTAGCTTGACACTATCTTGAGTATTCAACAATATTTTCCCTCATGTTTCAATTGTTATATATTTTTGCTAGTATTGTCTTGTGGTATATCACAGCTCATATATACATGTATGTATAGCACTATAGTCTGATCTATTTTACCATATTTCTTTTTATGTAACTGTGTTGGTTAGCCTCCATGTCAGTAGTTTCTTTTCTAATCTCAGCGATAGTCTCTTGACAATAGTATTTTTTAAATAAACGTTGTGCGATGCTACCTATGTTACTGTGCAACCAATCGAGTCAATCTTATATAGTAGCCTACACTAAGACAGAGCAATCTAATTCTTGTATAATTTAAAAAAAATAACTGCAGGACTTAGAATCATTTTTTTAAATAAAAAATATTAAATTACATTAATCTGAGTATCCTAGATAATAAATTGTATTTTTTTTAAAAGGAAGTAAGGTCACCTACCGTGCGGCAAAAAAATACAATAATAACAGGTATAAAAAGCTACCATGTTTTTATCTTCTGATTAATTAATTCAAATTGTGGTTATAAGACACTATCTGTTGTTCTTACTATTGATTCACCAGGGGGCACAATCTGCAAGACACTGCCCAATGGCTGGCATAACTGGAGACCGGTCTTAAAGGTGTAGTCAACTGTCAAAATTCGCGGGACAAGGGTCCCCCAGAAGGCAATAGTGCCCGTGGGTAAGCCAAGGCCCTATTCCATAATAATACTAAATATGCGTTTCATACATAAAGCCTCATTAAGAGCAAGTTCTCAAATCACAGCAAGCTCATATATACTTGAGCGACATCTGTGAGTTAATAATTCAAAGCCCTTGTCTTTTGCCCCTACTTGGTCGCCTACTTGCAAGCAAACTGACTGTATTACTGGGGGATTTGGAAACTGCTTGACCCCCAAGTTGGTATTGTCACCCAGTAAACACAAAATATTTGTATGACTTTATGCAATGTTGGACCAACGTCGAAGACGTTGGGCCGACATTGCATAAATGTCATACAAATGTCTTGCGTTTGCTGGGCAGGAGGACTTTCTCTCAAACATTGTACATTTATCTAATGTTGGTTCAATGTTGGGCCAGCGTCGCAGACGTTGGCCTAACATCAAAACAGCATTGGATCAATGTCTCGTTTGAATAGTATCTTGTAATCAGTTCAGTGGCTATATTAATGCCATCAATCTGTACTCAATAGGCTACTGTTGGCCTACACTTGACCGTCCCAGGCATGCGCGTTTTGAAGTTGAATGATTCTTTAATGGCCTTTGTATGCAGATATGTGCTCGGCGTACGCTATGCAAGAAAGATCAACTAATCTAAGAGTGGGGCCTATAATCCTGTGAATGATAATTCATACAGTAATTTTATTTAAGCATACATGTAATTTGTATAATTTTGTGTTGTGCTATATAATCGTGGTTATGTTAAGGTGTACTATGCTATCCTATAATCATAATAATGCTATGCTATGCCATGTTATGATATTGGTATTATCAAGAATACATTATTTTCTTGGTATTATATGTTACGTTACGCTACGTGAGACTGCGCTACGCACCGCTATACGCTAAGCTTTGTTATACTATGCTATTAGTCCGAGCTGGCGTTTATACGACACTTTTTTGTTACACATGTAATGTGTTTTTGTCCAGTTTTTTTATATAATTGGCATGTGCTGAATTCAAATATGAGAGTCAGTTGAAATGCTTGTATAAACGCGAAAATCAAAAATGGCGTCCAAAATTATATACCTTAAGCCGTATTTTATTTTTAGCGAGATGACCGCTAAAATCACGTGTTTAAATGTCGTTCTGTGCTGTGCTGTGCTATGTTTGCTGTGCTGTGTTGTGCTATGACGTCCTCTGCCATTTTATGTCAGTTAATGCTTAATTACGTATGTTATGTTATTTGTGTTAAAAAAACACTGAGTAACAGATTGAACACATAAAGTACGTAAATAATATTTTGTTGTGACTAATTATATGATTATATATCCCTATAATATATTTTATAAATAAAAACATTTTAATGAAACTCTCGTTATTATGCTATCCAATTAAATGTAATAACATGCTCCACTTAAAACGCTTTAACACAAACTTTATGCAAACAGTTTTATTTTATTCAACTAGTGTATCCTCGGTGCAGGTGCAAGAGCAAATAATAGTAGACAGTACTAATATGGCCAGGTAAATGCACGGCAATTGACCTATTTATAAGGAAATCACAATAAAAATCAGTATACATCATAAACAATTGCATAGAAAATACCTTCCAGGTGACCCAAAAATAAGACATTAATATTTTAATACAATTCGAAACAATGGCGATTGTATGTCCATAGATAAATCATAAAATACAGAAATACACAGCATAGATTATAGTGAAATGAATTTCGTTTCAAAAAAATATAGCTTCACCCTTGAGGACGTTCAATATAATGTCATTTGTCTGATCACGCGTAGTAAAACAATAATACATCTGCACGTTACATATCAGGCGAACATTTCGAAACATTTTAAAATCTCGGCGCAGTGTATTCGAAACCTATACAGCCAACCACCAAACCTTTTTAATTTTTAATTTCCTGGGGAATAGTAGAAGTTACACAAGAACTAGTGGGAGTTCAAATCGTCATGACATCGTTGCAGAACATTATACTTTCGTGTTTCCTTTATCCTTCAACTAGGTACGCATTTATGGAACATATTATCGTCCAGTATACGTTGCTGTTCTAAAAACAACTATATTTAAAAATAAAATGAGTGCCTATCTGCAAGTTAAATTTACAGTATCCAAAAAATAGTGATCTCTTCACTAAATGGGGATCTATGCAATAAATCTTGTTCGTCGAGTCCCATGTGTATATGTGGGCCACAGCTAGAATATGGTAGTCTTTATTTTCTTCGTTGCATCAATTACACTTTGCAACGCGAAACTATGCTAAATATTATAGTGCCATATTTTGGCATTATAATACTAGTGCCTATTTATTTTACTTACCACCACATCATCAAATTATAATGCAATATATGACATAATATGGGTCATATTTGTTAATTCCGTGGCCAATGCTAATCCGAAGGTTGGTTTTACGATTGATTTGTGTTCTACAATCAATACATAAAAAATGATGCCTCACAAAGTTTGGAAGAAATATCTGAAAGTTTAAAATTTAAAATTACCACCAAAATGGAATTAAAAAGTGAACTTCGATTTGTTTATCGCATAGGTATGTGTAATTGATAGTTTCTAGGTGATTTGTTCAATGCTGAAGGACTCTTTTGGTTTTCCACGTGGATATGTGTAATTTAGTGTTTCTATGTGATTTGGGAGCGAAAAATTATTGTATTATTACTTTTTTTAATTTAACCAATGTTTTACAAATTTGTTAGTAAGCTAAAACAAAATGTAAACCCTAGCTCAAATGATATCTAAACATTTGTAACTGAAATATTACTTGATCTTTAATCTGATGGACAGGCGAAATTCAAGATGGTGATTATTTTAAAAAAAAATATGTTCTATTATTGGTCTACGATATCATACTTATTATCACAAGGGCCTAATATAGCGATTTCTATGGTATTTATTGTTTATACACCGCCACTTTGATGATTATATGTATTATTGATCAAGTCTCTGTGGCATGGTATGGCGTTGTAAAATATCGGGCATTTAAAATAAAAGAAACAAATTTCCTTGAAGGTTCAGATCAGGAGGTCTTAACATAAAAAACGATATACAGTATCACATTCTATTTTACAAATTTCATAAGAACGTATTCAACTTTTCGAAAGTTTTTAGATCTTTATCTTTAAATCAGTTCCCTACACAATACCTTGCAAACATTCAGTAGTGATCCCCCGTAATATGATACCAGAGCTACAGTTACTAAAATCATAGTTGCAATTTTTACTACCACAAAATGAGCTTACAACATACTGACTGAACTGAACGTTGACAATATTTTCAGCTCTATACCTTGAGTTGAAATGATGCTTTTCTTTTGTAGCTTGGTATTAAACCAACGCAATTTCCCTCTAACGGAAACATTATTACATCTCATTTCCTCAACACGCATACTAGCAGCTAGAATACGACACAAAAATAATTTGATATTTATTATGTGGGCTTACCATGCTTACCACATAATGACTGAAGTGAACTTTGGCCTTATATGCAGCTAACCATATCTAGCTTTGAGAAGATGAGTTTATGTTGTCGCTTGACACAGTAACTGTTTACGACAATATATGGACACCATGCTATACAAGAGGAATATTTCAGTATTACATGACTTATATATAATATTACTTTAGTTGCATGCTGTTCCGATTGCTAAGTATAGGGCGATTGATTGTCGTGTTGTTCTGACATTGAGGAAATCGGTGTAGGCGTGAGTTATTGTGGTATAGATATACATCGTGCTTTTTAACACATAAACACGCTATTCTCTTTCTATACATTGTAAAGTAAGACAAACTTCCGGACATGGGCAAGCATATTAAAGCAATGGAACATTTTAAATGTAAATAACAACATCAATAGGATATGTGTGGTTTTATAATAATAAAGAGATGTGCATAAGCGATCTGGTGGAAACATTATATGTGTGACTCTGCAGCAATAAATAGTCTTTATTTAATTAGAATTGATGTAAACATAATTTTCATTAAAATTTGCTGTAATTATTGCGTTTTAAGTTTCAATCCACTTTTAAAGATTCGGTAATTTAACACACCTTTGCTGTGATGACTTCAATTTTAATCCAACGCCGTTTAATTCATTTACTTCAACTAAGCAATCAATCATGTGGTGGAGTCAGTATGTGATTTGGTTAAATACACATTTGTTTGATTAAAAGGCTTATTACATGTACACACCAATCAATGGGAACGATGCCATAGGTGTTTTGCGTGGCATTTCAAAGTCGAAGCAAGATTTGCAATGAGATAATATCACAGCTAGCACCCAGGTGTTCCAATTACCCCTGTGCTGCTAGGGCTGTATATATACGGTTTCAAGCAAGTATCAGACAAATTAAATGTCAATAAAATAAGTAATAAGTGTGTGAGACAGGCTCACTTAATCAAACAATTTAATATTGTGGATGTATATTTTTAATGAATAGTAATATTTGTCGTCATTTGAAGCTGGAAATTGCGTTAGAAATTGATTGTAAATTATTGAAAAAAATAGAAACAGACGATTCAGCAGGACAGGGGCTAAATTTGAGATATGAATATCGCTGTAGCAATTGCGGGCTCAAATCAAAATAAATTAATTTGTAATATTAAGTACTCAAGTATAATATAATGTGGTTATATACTAGAAGCAAAAAACAACAAAATAAATAATTAATAATAATAATAATAATTAATATAAACAATAATAACAGTGATCAATAATTAATATCAATTAACAAATATACATTTCGATTTTGAGACATTAAACAAGTCATGTTAAAAATGACCTTCGACAATCGACGGCGGCATCTACACACGAACCTGGCGCCACCATATGAGTGACCTATCTATAGTATGTCAGACGGTGGAGGATGGTCCAAAATGAAAGTTAGCTTTTCGGTATCCAGACGATTCTCAAGCGATTTTCATGACATTTTGTAAACCCTTTTTTCTAGTCATTTGGCATCAATCCTGAGAATGTCGTAAAATAATATTGTATATTTCAAAAGTTAGATCATTTGACATGTAGTAAATGTCTATTTATGACGCTCTTCTATAGCATGTATAAATCCATTAACTTCATTCCGGTTTATTTTCAGAATTGCGTTGCATGTCAAATGGTTTAACTTTTGAAATACTCAATGAAATTTTCAGGGTTGTTGCCAAATAACCATATAATAATGGTTACACAATTTCGTGAAAATCCCTTGAGAACTGTTTGACTGGATACCGAAAGCTGACTTTCATTTTGGACAATCCTCCACCGTCGGACAGACTATAGAATGGGTACCTGCCAATACTTCTCTATGCCGTTGATGAAATCTTTAGACATATTTTGGAAGTTTAGCTACTTTACAATGTCAATGGAAAGATACCCGTGGTGCACAAAGGCCACAGGGGGAGGGGTTATGAGTGTATAAAGCAATAACATATGTCTGGAATATACTTTAGGATTGTGCTCTGATCTGCATAGATAAAAACTTAACTATTTGTATTCGACAGTATGGATACAGGCAACTGTTATAATTTTATACATTTTCTTTGTTTTAGCACGTTCAGTGCGGGCGACGTTGTTAAAGGGACCCCTTGGGATGAGACATTTTCAATGTTGTCAATTTTGACAATTTAATTCATATGAAGCTATATAGCCTACTTAGCTGAAAATACGAAAAAGTCCAAAAACAATTTTAAAGTACCGAAAAAGAGTGAAATAGTTGTATTTCCAGGTCGTATATTGCCATGTAAACAAAACAAGTCAGCAATATTCAGCACTTTACATCACATATTCCCACGTATCAGACGGTAAGATCAGAGCAGTCGCCGCTAATTGGTGTCTAATAGTCAAGACACGGGAGGACACACCTGCAGCACTGATTGTCTACCCAACGCTGGGCCGATGCCATCAGCATGTGGCCCATTGCTGGGAAAACATTCAATCGTTCTTCAGGTATACAAATAGTTTGTTTGGGTTACTTCTGGTTTCATAGAAATGTTGATTAAAAATATTTGTAAAAATATGAAAATTCTGAAAAAAATAAAAACATGATTCGTGGCATACACTACTTCAGAACGGAAATAAAAACGAAAATTGATGTCATCCCAAGGGGCTGCTTTAACGTATTTTCCACACAACAAACATAATTGTAACAGAGTTACAACTCGCGGCTGTTTGGTGGGGCAGCTGTGACAGTCAAGTGCCGAATCAGACGTACAGTTTACGTGACATACGAATCTTTATATATCATCCCGAACTGGGATACGCACAAAGCGCCCTGTGATGCAGACGACGCGAATCGAGATACATACCACCAGCACAATCCTCGCGATGCGAACTATATGTGGCCCAGCTGGCCGCAGGGTCTGTATAAAAGGGTCAAAAATCCACGAATTCGTCACTCGGAACATCAGCATCATCAAGTACATCCAGTTTCTCCACACAAGACAATATGCTAAAAAAAAGATATCAAAAGGGAAGAAAAAAACAACTCAGAAACGTACTCCACCTCCACCTTGTGATGATTCTGGAGGGGGTAATATTGAGGACAGCCAGTCGAATCCGGCAAATAAAATAGAGGAAGCAATATAGCATCCTACTCCTGGAGTTTCTGATGAAAATGAATCTGACGATGCTAGTTCCAGTCATTCCACCAGCAACAGTCTTCTGTCTTCAAAATCAAAAGTATTAGATACTTTCTGAACTTGCTAGATGAGTTCTTTATAGTTAGTTGTCAGCTTTTTTATTCTTGAAGTGATTCTTTTCAGAATCTCATTAAAGGGTCTTGTCAAGTTAAAAAAAACCCAAAATCTGAGAAAAACTCGGATTGGTCAGACAACACCCACCCACCTGCCTATCCATTTTTCGTTCCGATGCGGGGTTTGATTAGAAAGCCCCTTTAAATTTATAAATTCAATCACGTGAGTCGAGCAGAATATGAACGACTTAAATGTGTAATGCCCATGTGTATTCATGAACATGAACATGAAAATAATGTGAAACGAGCCTTAAATTGAAAAAGTGTTTACTACATGCCAAATTATTATTTCGCCATTGTGCCTGTAAAATGTCTAATCCGCCAGAGCGATATCTCGTGACTGTGCCATCATCGCGTGATGCCTGGGAGACTAAACTTGAACAAGTAAATTGCCCTTGGGAATTGTAAATGAATGCCGTCTGCTCAAGGTCAAGGCTATCCAGCAAACCATCATGCAATGTGGCCGGAAGAAGAGACAACATCCGGTAATGTGTGCATCGACCCGACAAACTGACGTGATTTGTAAGACATTTTACTCCACAATCCGAACACGGGTGGTCGATTTTATCGATAAAGTTTATTTTTTTGTATTCACAATCAAACAGAAGCAAAGCTAAGTTAAGCCACATACTGTAATATACTTTTATTTTGCGTCGAAATAATCTTCGCGCATTTCAAGCAAGGACCATTAGCGCGAAATCATATTCCTGTGAATTGTTCAACACATTAATATTTCGTGAACTTTGAGACTGGGTTTTAAAGGGTGTGACTTCCGCTGTGCAGTTAACCGTGGTATGTAAGCATCGAGGGCGGAGGCCCTAGGGTAGTGGTTAGCACCGCTGCCTTTCACGCCAGAGTTCGGGGTTCGGTTCCCGGTCTCGGCGGTTTGAAAGAAACAAAAAATCTTTCTTCCCCATCCACGTGTGAAAGTCAGTATTGTGAGGAGCCTCCGTGACCGAGAAGTAGCGTGCTCGGCCTCAGACCGCCAGGGTACGAATTTCGAATCCTGTGTCTAGAGGACAGTGTCATCTCAATCATCTCACCATCCTCACGAGGTTCTCCTAGCCCAGTTTAGCCTATATGTGCACAAAGGTGGCCTAAAGCCCGATTCATTTCATTTATTTGTAACCATCGAATCGTGTGATTGTCACACTACCTTGCGAAAGTTTAAGTTCTAGAAATTATATTTTTATTGTGACAAAAAACATAATACTGAAAATTTTATTTTATTCCCATTCTCTTTTAAACCTGCTTGTAAAAAGCCCTTGATAATACAGTCTGTTTTCTGTGTGATTGATTTAATTGTTGATATTAAGCAACGAGCATGAGTGGGTGTAGTGATAGATGTCTTGATCTCAACGTTGACCCAGCAAACACGAGACGTTATCATCTAGTGCTGGCGTGATATTGGTGCAGCTTCGAGACGCCTTTCTTGGCATGTGTTTTTTGTTTTTTGAGCTAAGTGACACCAGTTACATTCAGATGTATGCAAACATTATACACATAGATGCACTTATACAGCTATTTTAAAAGTGCCACAATCAAACGGATACGATTAGTTGAAAAGAAAAAAATAGGCCAAACATACGTAGACTTATATGTCACTGAAACGACACTAAATCAGCTTTATTTGAGTTTATGTGAGTGATTTGAAGCAGCACGTAAGAACATTGACCGAATGTTGTTTTAAAACTACGTTGACCCACTACTAGTTTATTGTTGGCCCATAGTTAAGAGGCTAGCCCCACTTAAAATAACATAAGTTTGATGCTTAGTGCTTGCTGGGCGCCCCTGGGCCAGTATTATCGTACAAGTTACGATATATCGTAGGATTAGTACTGGTCGAGATATCACCTCGACCAATCCGAAGCCGGCTATTTATCGTAACTTGAACGATAATATGGTCCCTGGAACACCACATAGGTCGACATAAACCTTGAGGTGGCTGCTCATCAAACGCATCATGTCCGACATTAGCTGGTTTAATGTTGGACCACCGTCTGTGACGCTGGTCCAGCATTAAACCAGCATTATATGACCGTCTTTTGTTTGCTGAGAGATGTGAGGGACGGTGGAGATCGGGTGATCCGCCCTGCTTGACCCGTCACGCCATCTTGTGGTAAGGTTCAGAAGCAGGGCTTGGCCAGGACATGTCAAACCCATCAGCGGCATCTATCTCGGCCTATCTGAGGTCGCACCTCTGACACGCACCTCACATCACCTCGTCACCTCTTCAACACACACTTACAGCTGAAACAGGTGTAATGAAGATCAGAGAAAACATTAAGAGACAAACTCACATATTGGCGGTAAGCTATCACCTAGCACTTATTTAGCACATGGTATAAAATACATTTAATAAAATATGGTTTAATTTATCATGATTACTGTTTTTATTTCATATAATGCTGCAACGTGGCGCATTTAATCAAGTTACTAGTCTCTCGTGTCTCCATATTTCTCCAGGATGTGTCTTCTCAGCCCACTTTCCGGTGGATCACATGCAGCCGACAAACCTCTGTGACGCTGAAAGATGTCTTACATAGTACTTATGTTTACTTAAATCGTTTTCTCGAACAATAAATAAAATATTTATTATTTTTTCCTGTAAAGGCCGATATTATTATATGCATATCAATCGCAAGCAACACAAAATATTTTGACAATATTTTGGAAACAAGTGGCACTCAAATGTTATAAAAGATTTGATTGTAAGGTCTAGAAAATATACATAGAACATTTTGCTAATGTTCGTCAAACAACATTGTTAAAAACGTTTTCTTAAACGCTTGTATAACGTTTGAAAATATTTGTCAATTAAAAATGATCAACATTATTTATAACGGTATAGAAACATCGTTAACATGTTTCTTAGTGATGGTTTTTATTCAACATAACAAAAAATTCTCAATATTTTCCAGACTCTACACAATAACGTTACGCTGATGGTTCGTCAAACATGCTTACAGAATGCTCACAAAGTGCTTACATAATGTTTCGTTTTACTAGATAGTCGTCACGACTTAATTTCAAAGTTATTTCTAAACATGATAAAGCTCGGTGATTTTCTGATCAGGTCTACCTGACCAGACATTTGTCTGACCAGACCCTTTAAATGCTGGACTCAGATTTATCGAAAGTTTTCCTTTATTCTTTTGACAATGACAGATTAAGATGCCATATTTGTATCTATATCATCGTACATTATGCTACATCCCAATCAATCAATCAATCAATCAATCAATCAATCAATCAATCAATCAATCAATCAATCAATCAATCAATCAATCAATCAATCAATCAATCAATCAATCAATCAATCAATCAATCAATCAATCAATCAATCAATCAATCAATCAATCAATCAATCAATCAATCAATCAATCAATCAATCAATCAATCAATCAATCAATCAATCAATCAATCAATCAATCAATCAATCAATCAATCAATCAATCAATCAATCAATAAATCAATCAATCAATCAATCAATCAATCAATCAATCAATCAATCAATCAATCAATCAATCAATCAATCAATCAATCAATCAATCAATCAATCAATCAATCAATCAATCAATCAATCGATCGATCGATCGATCGATCGATCGATCGATCAATCAATCAATCAATCAATCAATCAATCAATCAATCAATCAATCAATCAATCAATCAATCAATCAATCAATCAATCAATCAATCAATCAATCAATTAATCAATCAATTAATCAATCAATCAATTATTTAATCAATCAATCAATCAATCAATCAATCAATCAATCAATCAATCAATCAATCAATCAATCAATCAATCAATCAATCAATCAATCAATCAATCAATCAATCAATTAATCAATCAATCAATCAATCAATCAATCAATCAATCAATCAATCAATCAATCAATCAATCAATCAATCAAGTTTGTTGCACGGAAATTATATATAGTATGGGAAATAATAATACATAACACATGACAGTCGATCAAAATACATAGGGGGGGGGGGGCCTACATGTTAACATTATACTACATTTTGTCAAATATAAATGTAGATCTTGAGAACACAGGCATATAGTCGTACATATATAAAATCAACACGAAAAGTACAAATTCTACAACTGGGTTTTCTACAGTTCATTTTAAGGGACATTCTCTCGTTTTTGTATATTTTAGATGTTCGACCCTGCCAGACTAACGTTCTACCCGTCAGACTAATGTTCGCCCCCACCAGAATAACATTTGCCATAGCCAGAATAAAGTTCGCCCCCGCCAGAATAGAAGGTTCACCTCCGCCAAAATGGTATGTTTTATTTTAAATCAATCTCTTTAAATAATACCTCATTAGACTTATTTTTTTTTTATTGCACTCAATTTATTGATCGAATTGTAAACTCGTTAAATTGGAATCAATAAAACGTGTTTGAAGCTTGATAATATACTCAACATACAGTTACAGTGAGCTTATAATTTTCACCCCATTAGGCCCTATATCGACTTGTCAACTTAATAAAACGAGGTGTAAGCCTGAACTCAAAAAATGCATAAATGTACATGGTAGCTCGGATCATCAGCTCCCTTTTCTAGGAAATGTTACATATCAGCATAACAATTCTAACCAAAACACGTTTAAAACCCACCTTGATTATTAAATAAATTTTGGCTCGGACTTGGCTAAATATTCTAGCTAAGTTATAAAATTATAACGTTACAGCAAGCAGCTCGCGTGTATGTTAATACAGACATACTCGACACATAAGCAGCTAGTAACAACAAAACAGTCATGTTTTTGCTATCGTCTACATTCATTATTGATGGCCATTGTACTACAAATGACAAAGTAAGCGACCTACTGTCATACGGGTAAGGGACTGCATAGTGTTTAGCTTTGTATGGCAGCGTCAGCGTCCCTTTTGATTTGAAGCATGACATTATTGCGTTTTTTGCTGCTCCTACTGTGATTTTTTATGAAACTAAGTGAAAGTAACATTTTTTCTTTTGTAATAGAAGCTGGCATTTCACAGTAAATGTGACTTTTTATTATCCGACATTCATTGACGGGCTTGATAACAGCACCCTGCTGTTTTGGAGATGTGATCAGTAGACTTAGAGGTTGCATTGTATTTTCTTGCACGCCATTTTCCATAAGTTGATTTGCATCCTGCACGGTCTTTGTGATCTCCCAGGAAACACAAGGCATCTAGGACGCTGGCCCAACATTATATCACCATTTGATCAACATCTCGTAACGCGTGTATAAGAAACCGTGTAGGGGTCTTACGTTTTCTCATCTGCATATTTTTCAAGTACTCGCTGTGTTCAGTCATTGTGAAGAACGTGACTGTCGCTCATTCTATCAGGAAGGTGGTAATGGCGACTGTAGAAAAAAACCATGTAAAAACTCTTCTAAGGACTCTTCCCAATCAACTGAAACATTTTATCTTCCAGTGTTTCCACCACGAACAATACTTGTACGTGATTAGAAGAACGCGGAGGGCTGACGGTGTCATCATTATATTAGAGATTATTAGATTTTTTTTTGTAACCAACATCACTGATCGGATTCAGTCTTTAATTATCGACAAGCCAGAGGAAAAACGTTTTTTTATACGCGCCAATGATGTATTCAAAAGGCACGCAGCAGTTACATCTCACTCCTGGTGTAACCCGAATCGTGAATAATAAGCCTAGTCACACAACTGCTGTTTGTGTTTGTCCGAACATGGACAGTGGCAAGACCACAGCATTGGTCTTGCTGGACCTGTCCGCAGCCTTTGACACCTTGGACAATAGCTGCATCATTGAGCTCTTGTCCGGCTGGTATGGTATTTCTGAAGCTCCAAATTGGGCCCGTCCCTACCTATTAAATCGAGTGCAAAGGGTTACACTTCTGGATAAACTTGGGGAACCGTTCAAGGCGGATTATGGTGTACCCCAGGGCTCTGTCCTGGGACCACTCTTATTCACTCTCTATACAACGCCCCTAAGTAGTGTGATTAGTAGGCATAACATCTGCCACCATCTGTACGCTGATGACATACAGATTTATCTTTCTCTATCTAAGACAGACCCTGGTCCAGCAGTGCTTGCAGGACGTCTCCGACTGGGTGATAGCTAGCAAACTCAAATTGAATCCCGACAAGACAGAATCTATACTAATCAGCACTAAATCACAACGAGACACATTTAAGAAATATTTCCCTACAAAATTCCTTGATGAGGATGTAACACCAAATGATTCGGCACGAAATGTAGGGGTGGAATTTGACGAGGATCTCAATTTAAAGAAACAAATATCAAAAGTCTATCATGTTACCATCATATACGTGATTTGCGTCGCTTGCGCAGATGTTTAACAGCGCCAGTGACTAAGACAAGCAAGCTAGACTATTGCAATTATATCCTCTATAGCATCCCAAATCGCGAAATAAACAAGCTGCAGAGCGTTCATAACTGCTTGGCAAAGGTTGTTACCCGTTCTCCACGATTCTGTAGTGTTACAACTTTGTTAAAATCACTGGCTCCCTGTTCAATTCAGAATAAAATTCAAAATATGCACCCTCACATATAAAGTAATACATAAATGTCAGCCTGTATATCTACATAATCTTCCTAAACTTTTAAACATAACCCGTAATCTTCGTTCCACAGACGATGATCAACTGGTTGTTCCCCGAGTGAGTTTTAAGATGGGTGAAAGGGTTTTTCGGTTGCGGCCCACAGCTTTGGAATTGTATCCCTAGTGAGAATAAAAAATCTGAATCTACACAGTCATTTATGTGTCCCGATATGCTGGATCTACAAATTGAAACGGCAAGCGGAAAATGATAACGTGCCTGACTCGGATTTGCAGCGCCTCTGATCTCGGGATACCGAGGATTCAGGTGCACTAGAAGTTTTGCATTTTATTTTTTTTCATTTCATTTCATTTCTAAAGTTGTCGTTAACATGGTTAATCTGACAGGTAATACGCTGTGGGTGATGATTGAATTGTATATGCCGTTTGATAATGCCAGAACGTAAGCGTCATCAAATGCTTCTAGTCTGTATTCGAATGAGTCTTGTACGCACATGTGCATTTAAGGCTTCCTCAGAAAAGATATGTCATGTAAATTACCATATTACTCCAGCAGACGAGCATTAAGATGTAATCATGATATACGCTAGCAGTATCTGGCAATGTCCCAACAAACAATATAAATTGACGTAATGCTGTTTTATTGTTGGAGTATCTTCAACGACGCTGGCCCAACAATAAATCAACATTGGATCAACATCTCGTGTTAGCTGGGATGGGCCAGCTTACAACACAGTGTCGCATGAATAATGTTGTGAATATTGTTGTTCGGCCTAACACCTGTTTTGAACTCGCTTGACACCAGACCTGTTAAATAATGTGTAGAGAGAAATAGTGCCTCTGATTAATTGATTGCATGAAATGGGCGAGTGACACGATACTGGCCTACAAAAACAACATACCTCACAAAGGAGTAATGTCCTGACTCGGAGTGTAATCGTTTATCACCTTTAACGGTTCGTCGCGTGTACCGGTTCGCATTACTCTATAGCTTAGATAAAAAAATATAGCATCTGCTATTGATTGACAAGTAAAGTTGTTCTTCAGAGACGGACGCGAAAATATGTTTTCATCAAAACGATCCCCGCCAGTAGATTCTTAAACGAATTATGCAAAGTCGGATTATGGAAATACAAACAGCAGTTACTGCTTACTTGCGAAGTAAACAGGTACCACTATTCGTCTTTGGACAACAGATTCTGGGACACGTAGACAAACCATTTGAAAATGTAATATCAAAGAGCCGTATCGTGTATGAAATAACAGCCTGAGGATTAACCCTGAAAGCGCTAAAATAATTTATACAAACCATGGAGACCAAAGGGTTATTTTCAATTTAAAATCGTCATGAATGTCTTAGTTAGCTCTTTCTGATTCATTTGAATAACTATGTTATGGGTCTACGGCCATTAAAAAATATGTTTACTCTTACAGTGCGGGGATCGACTTTAGTCGTCAGAATCTGACGTCTACAGAGGTCAGATTCTGACGACCAACGTCGATCCCCGCGCTGTAATACCCCTGTCTAACAGGAGCCGAATTTCTACAAATCGCCTTCCCGAATCGATTCGGGGAAATTCGGTGAAATTGATTCGTGCCGTGCCTATGGTGTGTGGCAATTCGGACTGATACGGGATGGTACGGGAGGGTTCGGGATATTTTGTAACATGTTAGAAAATATTTCCGAACCGCCCTTATCATTTCATTCGGCTTGAGATTCGTACAGTGCGTATCTCAATTCGGATTGTACGGATAGACATACGTATTAATGTGTAGCAGTTCGTTGGGTTCGGATCAGTAGACGTCTTAATGCGTAGCAGTTCGTTGGGTAGTTAAAGCTGGCAATATCTTCTTCCTCCAGTTCGTGTAGCAAAGTCCTGTTGTGGAACAGTTGGACTGTTCTTTTCAATCAATCCTTCACTTTTTCCCTTCTTTTTACTTGCAATCGTCTTCTCGCTTCTTCTTCTTCTCGCTTCTTCTTCTTCTCGCTTCTTCTTCTTCTCGCTTCTTCTTCTTCTCGCTTCTTCTTCTTCTCGCTTTTTCTTCTTCTCGCTTTTTCTTCTTCTCGCTTCTTCTTCTTTTCGCTTCTTCTTCTTTTCGCTTCTTCTTCTTCTCGCTTCTTCTTCTTCTCGCTTCTTTTTCTTCTTCTTCTCGCTTCTTCTTCTTCTTCTCGCTTTTTCTTCTTCTTCTTCTCGCTTCTTCTTCTTCTCGCTTCTTCTTCTTCTCGCTTCTTATTCTTCTCGCTTCTTTTTTTTCTTGCTTCTTCTTCTTCTCGCTTCTTCTTCTTATCGCTTCTTCTTCTTCTCGCTTCTTCTTCTTCTCGGTTCTTCTTCTTCTCGCTTCTTCTTCTCGCTTCTTCTTCTTCACGCTTCTTCTCGCTTCTTCTTCTTCTCGCTTCTTCTTCTTCTCGCTTCTGCTTCTCGCTTCTTTTCGCTTCTTCTTCTTCTCGCTTCTTCTTCTTCTCGCTTCTTCTTCTGCTTCTTCTTCTTCTCGCCTTCTTCTTTTTCTTCTTTTCCTTCTTTTTCTTCTTCTTTTTCTTCTTCTTTTTCTTCTTCTCGCTTCTTCTCCATCTTCTTCTCCTTCTTCTTCACCTTCTTCTCCTTCTTCTTCTCCTTTTCTTCTCCTTTTTCTTCTCCTTTTTCTTCTCCTTCTTCTTCTTCCCAATCTTCTTCCCTTTCTTCTTCTCCTTCTTCTTCTTTTTCCCCTTCTTTTTCCCCTTCTTCTTCTCCTTCTTCTTCTTCTTCTTCTTCTTCTTCTTCTTCTTCTCCTTCTCCTTCTTCTTCTCCTTCTCCTTCTCCTTCTTCTTCTTCTTCTTCTTTTTTTTTCTTCTTCTTCTTCTTCTTCTTCTTCTTTTTCTTCTTCTTCTTCTTCTTCTTCTTCTTCTTCTTCTTCTTCTTCTTCTTCTTCTTCATCTTCTTCTTCTTCTTCTTCTTCTTCTTCTTCTTCTTCTTCTTCTTCTTCTTCTTCTTCTTCAATTTCAAGGGCTGCTGCTGCACATAGAACTAGCCCCATGCCTGCTACAGTCATTTCGGTTTCTCTGGTCAACGTGTTTGCCATTTTTCATAGTAATCAGCAAATGCGGTGAGGAATAGCTGATTCGGCGACGTTTATACTTAAATGTTTTTTTCGGATTGTTCAGGTTACCTAACAGTACGTTTTGTACTGAAGATACTGGAGGGTACGTAATGTAGCTCGTGTGATACGTAATGGATTCGTATCGAACGTATCGCCATTCGACTGATACGGCTCGTGTTGGGATTGGACGTTTATTTGATCGTAGCGCGCGTATCGCCATGAATATTGTATAGTACATTAGGGCAACTGTGTCCGGCTACCTCACGTATGGTTAAGGCATACGTGAGGTATGGCGAATTTATTCGTAAGGTTTGGCCCATACGGCATGGCTATGTAATGATGCGGGAGTACTTTCGTAAGCTACGGCAGCGGTTCGGATGCCAGTCGGCAAGAACGTATCTCCTGCCCCGAACCGCCACGAATGGCTGATTCGTCGAGAAAATGTAAAATTATGCGTATTGTTCGATATGGTTCGGGGATTTTTTCATTCGGATCGTGCGCCCCATTCGTCGCGATGCGGGGTTTGGTTAGACAGCCCCATAAGGGTTAACGCTGAAAGCGTGACGCACGACTATAACCGTTTTAACATGATCGATTAGCAGGTTAGATCACAGTTATTGGGAATTAAATGTGTGTTCGAATATCAATATTTGATCTCAAATTAAACAAATATGAGTATTTTTTGCCAACTTGAAGTTATGAGTCGCGGTAGCGAGACACAACTTTATTTTTTTTCCGTAGGACTTTAGGAGTTGAGGTGACACAAGTGATTACGTGCGCATTTCAGTTTGTCTGAAGGCAATGGTATAGAACAATAAATGTTAAGGGACTTATTTAAACTGGCATCCGCTATAAAAGTCAATTGTATTTTACACTTACATGTAAATAATGCATTCAGTGTTCTATAATTCAAATGTACCGGCACTTTCGGGACCAGGGCCCGGTTTTTGGTGTATTATATTCCAGATTTCTCGTGACCTAATTCCTGCCGCTTACGGAAATGAAAAAAACTCGTTGACTTTCCTCGTTTGACTTCCTCTTCAACATGCATAGGGGGGATACGAGCATTCTGACCCACTCGTTAAATTTTCGGCAATTCTCGCAAATCTAAAGAGCTCATTTCATTTTCATCTGAGGATGCATACCTAAAACGCGGCCCAGGCTCAGATGAAGTTTTTATTTCCTTCCCAACAGTAAAGCTAACACAAATTATACTAGCTTGCCTGTTGCTGAAGCAACATGAAGTGAGTTTGGACAGTTAATGGGGGATTTTACCTGATTCGCCTGGATTTTAGTAAAAAAAATACATGTCGGCCACTTTTTATTTCTTGTCGGCCATTTTGAATTTTGCCGGCCATTTTGGATTTTGTCGGCCGTTGTTTTTATTCTGTTTGGAAAGTGGCTTATAAATTTAAAATTTACCTACCAGGTCCAAATTTCACTCCTTTTCTGCCTCAGACGCACCGTTTCTGAGATATTCCAGTTTCAAATTTTATAATGCAATCTCTGTCCATGAAAATTTCCCAGGGTCTCTCTCTCTCCTCTTTCTCTCATTCACTGTCATACAGTTCATCTCAACATCCTGAGGAGGTTCTCTTGGTCCAGTTTAGCCAATGATTATGCGCACAAAAGTGGCATAAAACAGAATCCATTCCCCTCTGTAATTACAACTGTTTTTTTTAACGTAATATCTATCTAGCATTTAAAATTTCTACTACTTAAGGCATTTAAAATATTTCTACTGCTCATATCAGACACCCAAAGCTGGTTCAATGCTGGGCCACCGTCTGTGACGCTGGCCCTTCATTTACACATTATTGGATGTATGTATTTTAATTATTACCCCCTACTAATCAGAGGGGCAAGCCGGCCCAGAAGCCCAGTACACTGCACCCCTATATCGCGGCGTCCAGATAACAAAGATCTATTGTGACTGGTGACTCTCCGACACGCTCACCATTGCACTGAAACTGGTCCACATAGTGGGTTTTCCAAAATCCGGAACAAAAGAGGACCCACTATCTGGATCGGTGAAAAAAGCCGAGTAGCTGAATACCTAAGGATCATTGGGCCAAGGTTTGAAGTCGATTACTTGTAAACTGACTGAGAAATAGCGCGCGGAGAAAAATTCAAAATTGCAACAACAATAGTTTGGACTATTAGTCCAAACTAATTATTGCAGCTTGAGAAGAGGACTAGAAACTTCCTCTAAGATCAATGGTCGCTGACGTGAGAGCCAGCGTGAACAAATACACGAATTATTTAATTACATGGTTTTCATTTCACTCCATACGGTGACTGGCTACGTATAGCTGTAACTCACAGAGCCCGCATAGCCGTTCTGTGAAACGCAGTGACGTCACTCGGTGAAAACAAGGTTATATATGAACCTTCCCCATACTTCATTGTATTAGCCAGCTCGGTGAAAACAAAGGAGGTCGAGGTCATTGAGTTTCACAGAATTGTGTAACGAGTGAAGGGTTTCATGGTAAAACATAAATTAATATATTAGCCACTCAGGCAGTTTTAACGCGACTGGTATGCTCAGGACAGCAAAAAATGACCGTAGTTGGGCACGAACAGTCGCGATGCATTCAAACTTTTCAAAATTATTACCAAAAAGCTAGGAATATACCAACAACTTTAAGGAGACGTTGATAAAACATTGGCTAAGTTAGAGTTATAAGTAGAGTCATTGTCTCCGATGCTGGCCCAACATTAACCAGCATCAGACAGTGTGAAGGAGTATAATGATTGATTGCCTTGATCGCTTGACTGCCTTGTGTATTAACCATGTTTGTAATTATATGTCATTCATTTGAGCATGGAATTGGTAATGCAATTTTAAGCTTGACATGACGAAAAATATCGTTATTTAGAAAAATAGACATCTCCATTTAATTTATTTCATTGACTGGTCATGTACCGTAAACTATTATTTGCTTTAGTGAAATCCTCTTTAGTTTGAAACTTGCTTTAACCATTAAAGCACTGAAATACCTTGGTATAAATCAAGAAGGAGACAAAAGGGTTTCTTCAATTTGAAATCATCATAAATGTCTTAGTTAGCGCTTTCTGATTCATTTGAATACCCATGCAATGGATAGACGGCCATTAAAAAATATTTTTTACTTTTAAGGTGTGGAGACTTTAACCTTTTCAAGCTTGAATTTACCATTGTCATCTTCATCTACTACAAGCCGCGAATTGCTGTCGCAATTCTCGACTTGTAGTGGATGAAGATGATTTGATATGGTTTAAAAATTAAAGAAAATTGCAATGTATTGGTGAACAAGTTTCATCGAAATATCCTCCCTAAAACCCTTGGTTGTAGGAAAATTGAGTCTGTTTCCAGGGATGTGAAATGATGCTTTGATGCATCGTGAGGGCTTAAAGGGTTAAGGCTCTCACACACTGCAAGGACTGTCCCCGATTGCCTAAGACGCGACGAAAATCTAAAACAATCGGTGCGGTGTGGCCACTCCCACAACTACGATTTCGTCCATTTCCGTCGCGTCGGAAGCTGTCGTCAAGACCGAACATGTTCAGTCTTACTCGTGACTAGTCGTACGGTCGTTGCGGTGTGGCTTGTCTTGCAATACAATCGTAATATCTCAATATTGCTTCCGGAACACCCACTAGGGGGCCTACACGTTCACCACTGGAAAATCTGACGTCTACAAACGTCAGATTTTGACGCCTAAAATCGATTCCTGTGCTGTAAGGTCCACATGTCATGGCAAATACTCTGGATCCGCTCCTGGTGACGATCACCAGAGTGGTCTCAAATGGGCTGAAATGCTGAGATAAAGTCAGATTGCAACCCCAAGTTTTAGTTGATACTTTACTTCGTATATGTGGCTAGAAAGATAAATTCCCTTGCTTGCGACCTAAGTGCAAACAGGGTAAGTTCAAGATCTTTTCGTTCTGATGAGCTATTTTTTTTAAATGCATCATAGTTTGTTTTCAAATATTTTCGTCACATATTGTCATACTTACCCAACACATTTGTGGTCTGTCATGTTGCGCGTCAATACCTAGAACAGTTTGATTTCAGCCTGGAGAAAAAAAAACAGAAGTGCAGACCAACTAAACATAATTATAGCACCATAATAGAACCAATTTTCGAACTATGCGTCTTCAAAAGTGTGATATGAAGCAGTAAATGAACATAACGTTATAAAACAATTTACAAAAAAACTTATTATCAGACGAATACTATCAGTTTTTCTGAACAATAATATGTTTCAGAATCAAATGTTCGCATGTGCCAATCGAATAAGTTGTACATACAACCTGTCAGTTACTCAGTTTAATCTTTTTCAATAATATTGCCCAGCATTATTGTGTAATCTTATTAAATTACGCTTAAATTATGTTTTTTTTAGTGTACCACCCATACCTAATTTAACACTGGTGATATCTGAAAAATCATAACAGTTTTATAAATTGGATCAGCATGGAAGATTTGGATCTGTGTGAACAAGAGATCTCATCAAGGATCAAAATAGAAAAATGTGCCTCTGATAGTATAAATCTGTACATCCCAATCATAGACACGATACAAGTGTGATGACTTTTTTGCTTCAGTTGGTCCCATTAAAACATCATGATTGCGGTTCATACCTGATTACGTGCACCAACACAGACGAGAAACGATTACCCTCAGTGTCGGGGAATCACTGGTATTTATAGAACCATGTGTTTTCGTACAGGAATGTCGTGTCACCTGCCCATCTTACGCAATTAAATAATCACAAGAGGCGTGACTCCCTACATATTTCAACACATATGGTGTAATGCAAGATCAAACCAAGCTAGTGGTCTCCTGAACAGCAATCTTCACACTTCCCAGTGATGCGACATATTAAATTGGAACAAATAACCACATTACCATGATCCCTGTGACTCACGTGAATAAACGATTCTATGATTGGAAATCAAAGAACTGTGGCAATTTAATTCTGAGAAGAAATGTGAATTGCACGATCAATTCTAAGGAGATAGCTCTGATATTGTGATATGTGAGATTGTGATATGTCGATGTATCGATGATTGTATAGGTCTAATTATATCATTGGTATCCCACAGGAGCGGATAAGATAAGTACTCCATCAGGGGGTGGGGGACGGGGTACATCTGATGGTCATCACCTGCATGGGTGAAAAAATAACTGTGAATTCAGACGTACGTGTTCACCCGGCGTGTTCACTACAACTTATTTCACTTTCAAAGCGTGAAGTGTTATTTACTGCTCCTCTGAATCAGTACAGAAATCGAAACGAAATTCGATAGATTCGTAGATACGAATGTACGAGGCGCGCAGCGCCGAGTACATTCGGATCTACTAATCTATTGTAATTGAGTTTTTTCTCCGACTTAAAATACACGAAATAATTACATGACAAGATTTGTTATAGTTAAAATTTTGAAACAAAATTATAGTTATTATGGTAAAAAATGAAACATTAGCCATGGTAAAACCTGTATATTGAGTCCGACCTGGTCAATATAAAAATAATTGGTTTAACAATAGACTGACGTTATCAGTGTATTTTAGGATTTGAAAAATGTTATCTCTTCATTTTCACACAAAATGAAGATGTATCGTTTGGTTGTGGAATGGTTGGCAATCTGTCTTTTTAGCCCATTGACTCATTGACATCATATCACTATTAAATGCCATTGAGCCAATATAAGTATAATATCGGCCTACCGTCTGCGACGCTAGACCAACATTATACTAAAGTCAGATTCGCATCTCATGTTTGCTGAGATGACCATCTATAAGGCCAATATATCAGCACTGGATAACGTATCGCGGCCGAATTATATACATACACATAGCCGAGTGTTGCCGATTCACTTCGGCCGCGAGACGTTACCCAGTGCTGATCAGTGCCAGAAGTAGCAACGTGCATGCATTATTCCCCGCTCACTCGTAAATATTCAGTGTTGTGGGGAGGAAGTGCTCGGCCTCGGACAGCCATGGCTCAAACTTCGAATCCTGTGTCAGGAAGGCAGTGTCATCTCAGTCATTTCACCATTCTCAGGAGGCTCTACTGGCCCAGTTTAGCCTATATGTACATAAAGGTGGCCTAAAACTCTATTCGTTCATTGAATGCTTTCATTCATTCTTTTATTCATGCTTGATTTCTCACGCACGAATATTGCTGCCATGTGCAAAAATATTTTTTCATGTAAATGTGTAGGAGTCTTTATCAAATGTTGTATCGATAAAACCGTATTCTCAAAACTTTGCAGGTAAAATGTCTTAACCACTTGCATGAGAAAATGATTGTAACACTATAACTATGTTGGTCGAAGTCGTGGCGGTAAAATTAAATGGGAATCGTACTAAGTTTTGGGATATATTAGGGTATTTTATCCTAAGGGAATTAAGCACTACTCCCCTGGCAATAGATTAGCTAGTTTATACGAAAGGTTTTGTATCTGTTACATACTGTTGATCACAAATTATTTCGAGCGCTGTAAACATTTCTAAACGTGTCTGGTCTGGAATAATGTATCATTTTCATAGTAAGTTGATCGGTGTACCCAGCTACTGTAAATAAACCACTGATAGGATACTGAGGAAGATGTATTTTTTACGTTGCTTGAGAGAATCAACTCATGTTTCGGTCATCACTCAATATAGGTATTGTAGGAATCAATAGTAGCGTTTTTCATGACGGCAACGTATATTCAGCACTGATCACGGGGAAATACATTGCTGGCTGAAAAAAATTGTTAAAGCAAGGGCAGCGACTTTGATCTTTGTCAAAAATCCTAGAGAGTTTTCCATAAATTAGCTGAGCAGGGGCGTTATGGCAGCAAAACCGCGTTATTCGGGTTATGTTGCTTTAACGTTGGGCCAGGTCGCAGACTGTCTGAAAGCTAAAACAACATAAACTAAAATAATTATTTTAAATGTTGATTTATCTCAATTGACATTATAGATGTGTTCGCTAAAAAGCTTCTTGTACTCTTGAAATGGTTAAATATTTCTCAGAATTGCCTAGGAGTGTTCAAGATAGATTCACTGACCACCAAACTTGTAAAATTGTGCTGGAAGTATCTATCCAATTTACACAATATATGACTATATGGACACTATCTTGAATGATTAAAAATGCTTAATGATGCTTGCCATCATTCAGATTCTGATTATACTTATCTTCCTCTACCACAAGCAATTACCTGGTTTGAGGTTATTTTTGCAAGGTTACATGACTGATGAAATAAAATGCGGTTGTGAAATTACCTTGACAATGCATTGAAATTACGCATGAATGAGGTTGAAAACGTGTTAGAACAACTCTACCAGACTTCGCAATGACGTTAGTAAAATTACATAAAATCTATTGTCAAAGCTGGCCACGTGAGCTTGTGATGTAGAAACAACGTTGCTTAAAGGTTTTTTGTTGGATATTTTTGCCTTTTTGCTATGGTGGCATGATAAGAATTATAATTAATATTCCGTCATTGGGATCACATAAACAAGTACTTTGATTACCAGACAGGTAGTTTGATGCATAATGCAAGTAATACAGTGCTGTAGTAGGTTGCTCTGCAAACCAAAATTCAGTTTATGCTTACTTTACACGTAAACATATACTGCCGCTTGGCTTTGCACGACAGAATAGAAGTGGTGATTCGACCCAGTAGCATGTTCGGCAGGTAACCATTGCTTTGAGAGCCTCGAAGATTATATTTAACAAAATCATAATCATGTTGGTCCATTTCATTTGTCTTGCCGCCCAACTGGGCGGGGGCCCTAGGGTAGTGATTAGCACCGCTGCCTTTCCCGCCAGAGTTCGGTTGCCCGGTCTCGTCGGTTTGAAAGAAACAAAAATGTTTCTTCCCCATCCACGTGTGAAAGTCAGTATTGTGGGGAGCCTCTGTGACCGAGAGGTAGCGTGCTCGGCCTCAGACCGCCAGGGCTCAAATTTCGAATCTTGTGTCTGGAGGACAGTGTCATCTCAATCATCTCACCATCCTCAGGAGGTTATCCTGGCCCAGTTTAGACTATATGTGCACAAAAGGTGGCCTAAAGCCCGATTCATTTCATTTTCATTTTTGCCGACCAACTAAACCCCAGAAAAATGCTCGAGGATTTACTCAATTTACAAGCTGTTTTCCCCGTAAATGGATTACTATGTCAAAAGAGAGGCACGTACGGCTAATCTAAAAAATACTCTAGCTACTAGCTTGAGCAATCATTGGGAAATATGTCACATAATCACATTATAGTGTAATTATTTTATTTACACAGAAGTTTATCCAATGCGTTGATCCAATGCTAGCTTAATGTTGGTCCATCGTCAACCAACATTGGGTCAACATCTCGTGTTTGCCGGGGATGGTAAAAAGCAGGACAAGAATAATCCATTCTAACTCCCTAAAGACCATACAGTCTATTACCTGGCCGCGTTGGCCATCAACCACAAGGCCCGTCATTAACCTTTCTATTGGGGGATATAGCCTGGGTTGTGGAGTGTATAATAACATGACAAGCCTGATTTAACATAATGTATCCTCTCGTCATTAATTATTTGTCAAGGAGAACTACTGCTGCACGTCTCAGTAAGCTTAATTGTTTGATGTCAACATTTCAAGGTAGGTTTATGAAATAGATAGACGGTTTTTTATAGGCCATATTAACGCTTTCTGTGCTTAGAGAAGGGACGTGGCGCAATGGCTAGAGCGCGGAGCTTTGCCAATGTCACTGCCTGCCGTGCGGTTTCGAATCCCGCTTGGTGCAGGATTTTCAGAGAAATATCAAGTTTCTCCCCTCTCAATATTGGGACATTATTTCGATGTTGTGTCCTTGGGCAAGACACTTTACCCTCACATGCTTCACTCAACTCAGGTGTAAATGAGTGCCTGGTAGGACAGAGCACAGCTGGATGGGACAGGGTCAGCATATGCTCATTGGTTTTCTATACAGACGGTAACTCACTGAAATCGTGGAAGCAGCAATCTCAACATACTAGGCCTATTGTTCACGCCACTATTCTATCGTGTAAACCCAAAAGGCAGTAACTTCTCAATATAATAGTAAGCTGAATACTGCAGTGTATTATTCACGACCTGTCTCGTTTTGTTGGAAATAGTGCTTCTGTCAGAATCGAGCTCGTAAAATTATTATTATTGCACGTAAATTATTAGATTCCCGTTTGAAACTTCATCAATAATTTACTACAAGAACTAGATATGCCATGGTAGCATTTGTTTGGTAGAACACAAAAGTCTACATAGTCCATTTCTCATTTTAAAATGACGAGGACTGGAAAGTTCCCTTCCCTCAGTAGAAGTATAGACATGACAGTGATTGTCACCCCATAGACACATCCCAATTTCCCGTGGGACAGAGATGGCAATGTGTGCGACTAGTTCCTAGCGCCGAAATGGCTGCAAGTGCTGTATGCTCCAAAGAGGGAGTTGAAATGGTACATGAATGAACAGGTCCAGTGACCAGGGGTAATATGTGTGAAGCGCACAGAGCATTGTATGTGCGCTATATAAGAACTCACCATTATTATTATTATTATTTAATAACCAGTCAGTATTTTTCAGTCATCTGAAGGTGAATTAATTCAGTGACTATTTTAAAATGTTTTTTTTTAGCTTGCTTCAAATCGTCTAAATATGGGCATAGCCGGACAATGGTAAATATACGGATACCATCATACCTGTCAACATGATATATTAAGCCAATTTTGATTAAATGTTCTGCAATTAACATTAAAACAACATTGGCTCAATGTGTCGTGTTTGCTGGATTAAATGTACTACAAATGGGGAGAACTTCGACATCAGTTGGATAATATTCAATCGTTACAAAGTGTATATAACCATACAAATCTTTCGGATGTTGGTAAGTGCCTATAGCTAATCGTAATTATGTATTATATTGTGCTCCTATGTCGTTATGTACGGTTTGTATGTGCATGTCAATTGACGAAGATTCGGGAAAGATATTTGATGCTGATATTTGTGTAAGTCAAATGAGTCCATCTGTTTGAACAGCAATACCCTTATATCAGACAGCTGCTACAGCTTAACGTCGACTAAATGTTGGCCCAGCATCGTAGATGATGAACCAGCATTCTGCCAACGTTAATACGAGACATGAGGTCTTTCACTTCGAGATCCAAGTGCATTTAACTTGTTTATTTTTGACCACACACGCCTCTTCCTTTAGAATTCCTGGTTGGTGCGCCGTGAACACTTGACACCCTAAACACCAGGCCCCAGTTTCACCGACTAATATTACGGATAAGAAACCATGTACTTAAGTCAGTGTTAAGCTCATCCATTGGTTGACTATCATGTGATAATAGTTGACACAACATTTTGATTTAAGTTAGTTGGTGCAACCGGGGCCAGGTCCCGGTTTCATCAACTGACTCAACTTTTGTTAGGCGTTTTCATTCTCATTCATCAGATCCACTATCCTTCCACTAGCGTCAGCTGTGCTAGTCTGGCCCTGAGAAGGAGGCTGAATGGTCTTAGGCTCACTGAATAATTTATACTTGATGCCTTGGGGCCCTCAACATATATACAAAACACACAATAATATACAATATAATTGATCTTGATCTCGTGTTGATCAGGTGACGTTGCAATTGCCGCTGAATACTTACCGCTGGTTCCAGGTTTGGATGCCGATCGGTATTTGCTGCCCTATAACAAAAAAAAAACAGTTGATCCACTGTTGGTTTCATGTTGAGCCATCGTAGTAGGCGGTCGGAATCCATAAGGTGGTCAGGGATAACAGGAACGTTTGGAGGCACGTATGGAACATATTGTCTATGCGCCCCCCCCCCCCCCTGTCATACATGTGAGACTCGAGTTTTCATTTAGGTTATTTGTTATTTGATTGAATCTGGAAGAAAAAAATGTAAGAAGGTGTAATCATATTGCACAATTTTCGCAGCGCTCTGCACATATTTAAATAGGAAAACGATGCAAGACTGGGTGTTACATTAGAAAGGGAAGTAAATGTGTTGGACATTGACTAAACGCTGTTGGCAGGCCCGGTATTATTCCATCGGAAACCCAGTTGAATGTGTCATGTTTGCTGGGAGAATCCATCTGCGCTGTCTGGAGAACATCCACAAACAAATTATAGGCCAATTTAACACAAGATATATCCATCGTTATATCATGCACAGTTAGCATCTACGTGTATGTACATGTATAAGAATATCAATGTATATATGTTGATATCATTTGATCACGTGTGCAATTTTCACGATGTTGTTTTAATTCTGGGCCACGGTTTGCGAGGTTGGCATGTGACATGGTAATTATGCATAAACACTCTAAACATATTTATCGCGTCTACACGCATCCATGAAAATAGTTTGAATACAATTCATTGCATAAAATACAATTCAGATTGGTCCCAAGATTTCCATATATCGCAGAAAACACACGAGACGTTCTTTCAATATTTCTGTAATGTTGATCCAGCGTCGCAGACGGTGGACCAACATTACAGCAATATTGGATCAGTGTCCCGTGTTTGCTAAAATATCCCAGTGCGTGGAAGCTGACCTGTGCCGTGCGTAACTTAGATGATGAATCACCAACAGGATTGGAACATCTGGTGCGGGATTCGAACCATCGACTCACGCCTAGCATGTTGACGCGTGATGTGATAGCTGATTTTAATGTTCATTTAACCAATGTCAACTACATTTAATGTCACTGAAACTGACTAAATAGCTTAAAATAATTATATTTCTGACAGCTTTGTTTTGCACAAATTTATGTCCTTTACAGCTTTAAATAAATGATATTAGGCTCACTTATTAACATTTAGCGGCCTTAATGCAGTGTTCAATACTGAATGTCATGTATAGCCTTAATGACACACTGTTTTATTGTGTTGTCTCTACGTCTGTAATTGCTAGAGCATATTAAAATAATTATTTACTATTATTTAATTAAATAAACTGTATTATATTTACACATAGATAACTAAATACAAAGAATAACACTTCATTTTTGTAATAAAATTGCTCGTTTAAATAAATTGTACATGCGTTAAGAATCAGTCATTTTTTTATTTAGTGTGGTTGTCGTTTTATAATGTGTGATAGCATTGCTTATGTACATATTTTCCTCACCTTGTTTTTAAATAAATTTATGTTCAATTCGGAGGGAACAAAAACAATAATGCAATTATTCTCGTCTCACAATTTTTTTTTCGTAGCCCATCCAGAAAGAAACGTCATTCCACAGAATAAGTTGATTTTCTGCCAATTGGCTAACAAGGTTCCCTTGAGGGTCGAGGCTTGAGGTCGCGGTTCATCATTCTCTGGCAACTCGGCAGACAATTCACGTCGTTCTGGTGATGTCGGCCTGATGATCTCGGCCAGATGATTTCAGCCCAGCAGCGCCCTCAGTCGGTCACCTGTGTCAGAGATATGGCACGTTAAGCCTGCAATTATCTACATCAATCACTCTGGCGTTTTCGGACCTGATGTATTTAGTGTCACGACACTGGTGATCAATTGATACATTGTGTCTATAAACGCAATAAAGAGGATACGCTGATTCAAATCTGGCTTAATATTGATCCAACGTTTATTTCTATAAATGGGCGGGGGCCCTAGGGTAGTGGTTAGCACCGCTAACTTTCACGCCAGAGTTCAGGGTTCGATTCCCGGTCTCGGCGGTTTGAAAGAAACAAAAATGTTTCTTTCCCCATCCACGTGTGAAAGTCAGTATTGTGGGGAGCCTCCGTGACCGAGAGGTAGCGTGCTCGGCCTCAGACCGCCAGGGCTCGAATTTCGAATCCTGTGTCTGGAGGACAGTGTCATCTCAATCATCTCACCATCCTCAGGAGGTTCTCCTGGCCCAGTTTAGCCTATATGTGCACAAAGGTGGCCTAAAGCCTGATTCATTTCATTTCTATAAATACAAAGAAATTATGGACAGCATCGACTCTACATGGAAGCAGCGTCTTCCCCTTTAATCAAACCCGGCCAGCTCCACATATAACGTATATTTTGGCGAAAACCCCCTCTTGCGACCAGTGAATGAACGAACACGCTTGACCGTGATTACAGCGGTTGGAGGATAGCGTCTGATTGGCACTCTAACAATATTCTAGATTCCTTCCAGATTTGGGATGAGTGATGAGCGAAACGTGAAGCCGAGCCGTCAATAAAAGCTTCAACGGAACCCACATCAAGATGGACCATCGCCAGAAACATCAGCCCGACTTGCTTATTTTAAGTGAAATGTGTGAAGTCCGTGAAATTTGCTTCGGCATCGTCATTGTCATCGCCATCGTCATCGCCATCGCCACCGCCACAATCCACCACCCACCAGTTACCAGTTTTATGCACATCTACTTCTCATTAACACCTGAGCGCAATGATCACAACAATAAAAAATGTTTTCAGGCTAATATGTTTAGAGTGCGCCTGAAGCTAAACAAGACTGAAATTTTGAATTTTTGGTGGTATAGTAGTAATAGAAGCAGTACACAGTATTATCAGTTTAGGGTCGTAGAGCATTAGCATTATTCAAAAATGGCAGACAAAAAATAATATGCTCCGAAAATCGTACTGAAGCCAAATAACCCTCGTAGTTACATAGGAATAAGTTCTGTATGACTCTGTATGACCAGATGCAGTTTTCGAGACCTCAGCCATTTTGAATATTACAAAGCAGATTGTTATTCAAGTTATTAAAAGTCCACAGCAGATGCAAAGTCGGCCATCTACTCAACCAGGTACAGTCACCATTTTTTCGGCAAAGGGGTTCGAAGACCCTTGGGGTGAGGACATTCCGTGTTTGATACAGATTTTCTTACCATTTAAAAGCAATGTTGCGATAAATCACATAAAATTAAAAGAGCCCACAACATTTCAACATTGCTTATGCATTAGATCTTTTTGAATCAATCCTTGAAACAGCCCTTGAAACAAAAGCTGTAGCAGTCAAAACTTGCTGCTCAGACTGTGCCAGTTCATCTAGCTGTTTAATTGAGATGTAATGGCATTCTCAGATGTTTGACCAATTTCTTGGTAGATTAGTGTAGACCAACATCTGTCCAACCTGTTTGTAAAACAGCTTAGTGAACAAGTAGACACAGTCACATTATGTTTCAAGGCGTTCCATCCTTCCACAATACGTTACAAATAGAGCATGTTTATCCTGTTTGTGCTGCTCGTAGCTTTCTTTATTTTTAAATTATGCCTCTCCCATTAAACACACAACATTTGTACAACATTTATACAATGCTGGAACAACGTCGTAGGGACATTGGGCCGACGTTGTCTTAATGTTATACAAATGTTTTGTGTTTACTGGGCTGGTGCGTTTGTCCTCGGACGGTAAAGCGTCAGGTCTTACTTTATTGATACCACGCATATATATGTAGATCTCCATCATGTCACATCTACTCTCATGTAATTTGATAACAAAATAAATCTACACACATTGATATTTGTTGATTATTTATTTACCACAACCTAGTCTGTTGGTAAAGGGATACATTACAAGCATGTTCTTGTCATTTTTATAATGATCACGATACTGAACAAAAATTTGAAATGCCAACTTGGTGTAGAATAACATATATAGCAATATTACCTAAGTTAACAAATTATATAACAATTAATATCTACATGTTATTATATTAAACACAAGGTTTATATACATTATACAGTTGTAATATTTTACCACTGCCAAATACCCTTCTAGTGGTTGAATACATCATATGGTAAACTACTCAGCCCCTTTTTGTCTATTGAATTATTGCCTTTTACATCTGCACGATAAGAAATTTTGGTTGTGCCTCGCAGCAATAGCAGCTCTTATGGTGACCGGGCGGGCTTTCTCGTGTGCTGTTCCACGTTTATGGAATGCTCTGCCTGACACAATGCGTAAAATCCCTACAGAATATACTTTTTAAAAATGTTTGAAGACGATGCTTTTTAAGCAGGCCTACGACTTGTAGCTCTATCGGTTTTTTATGCAGTACTGTCAGTACTTTTAAAAAAACCACATTCAATCCCACACTTACACACAGATTTTATTCTTCACACAAAAATGTCCATTTTACTTTTTTATTCATATACTTTTTAACTGGACCGCTGTTTTTTTGTACTGCGCCTCTGAATAATCAGCAGGATTAAATTTATGGCGCATTAAAAATGCAGTATAATAATAAAAACAATAATAATAATAATAATAATAATAATGATAATAATAATAATAATAATAATAATAATAATAATAATAATAATAATAATAATAATAATAATAATAATAATAATAATAATAATAATAATAATAATAATAATAATAATAATAATAATAATAATAATAATAATAATAATAATAATAATAATAATAATAATAATAATAATAATAATAATAATAATAATAATAATAATAATAATAATAATAATAATAATAATAATAATAATAATAATAATAATAATAATAATAATAAAACAAAATATTCATATCGACCTCTCAAAGATTAACATTCATTCATTCACGTACGTGAGATTGCATGGCATAATAATCATAAAATAAACTCATATCCAACCAACTAGTTACGTTATCACGAATTCACCACCGATAATAGACTTTGTAACTCACCTATGATGACAAATTTAGCATAAATAATATAAACAATGAATTTGGATTTCCATCATTTACCAAGTCTACCATACAGTAAACAGTGTGTCTTGCCGAGGAATACATGGTTTAATGATGGACAGATCGTGTTTCAGACACATTTATATTATTTATGTGTGGGAGCCGTGAAGACCTCACATAGTGATGGCGGCATATCGTAATAAATGACACGTGCCAACTATTATCGCCAGTGATTTATTGGTGAAGAGGTGTCTAAAGATCAACGTGTGGATTGTATGTTCTATGCTATTATTGTTACTGCTTCATTTGGCGATATCTTGACGTAACAATGTGACGCCTCTTTGCAAAACGTTGTTGGCTTTTGCAAAAAAATATTGATACATTTTCAGAAATAGTACATTTTCATTTAGGTTTGAGGGTATTATAATAAATTATTGAAGCGTGGTGATATAGTTATATCGGTAGCTATATTATTGAAACTGTGCATCATGTTTATTAGCGTGATTTAAAAACCAATCTTCCACAAATGATTGCAAGGTTAACAATTGGTTACGGTGGTAGACTTGCCATCATGACACAAGGTAGTTTATTACATCATACGTCCGTGATAAATAGCTAATTGAAGTAGTGATGGTGTGAAAGCCAACCAAAGTGAAATATTATGAAGAGATTCAGTAGTTTGTGGGGTATGATACTTCCTTTATCATCAATTTACCCGATGCTGTTTTAAAGTGGGTCTATCATCTGCGAAACAGCCCCAAAATCAAAACAACCTTAGTGAAAAGTGTCGTGTTTGCCAGCAGGGGCATGGCTGCCACCAGACAATCAATAAGAGTGACGACCTCTGAGGTCTGATAGCATTATCTTCTCAGCTGAGATAACTTCGTCAGTCTCTATCTGAGAAAACAAAAACTCTCTCCCACGTTGTGATTTCAAGCGGTAGAAAATTGTGACAAACCAAATATTGCAGCTCTTGCATCGCGCAGCTTACACATCTGGTAATTACACCATTTCATATGTATGTCTGTATTGGAAAGTGTAATTTTCAACACATTTTTGTGTGCCTCTGAGCTCGGTCCTCTGAGAAATTAGACGGTAGTAGACTGATTTTTGATTGATTAACCGATTGATTGATTGATTGATTGATTGATTGATTGATTGATTGATTGATTGATTGATTGATTGATTGATTGATTGATTGATTGATTGATTGATTGATTGATTGATTGATTGATTGATTGATTGATTGATTGATTGATTGATTGATTGATTGATTGATTGATTGAATAATTGATTGATTGATTGATTGATTGATTGATTGATTGATTGATTGATTGATTGATTGATTGATTGATTGATTGATTGATCGATCGATCGATCGATTGATTGATTGATTGATTGATTGATCGATCGATCGATCGATTGATTGATTGATTGATTGATTGATTGATTGATTGATTGATTGATTGATTGATTGATTGATTGATTGATTGATTGATTGATTGATTGATTGATTGATTGATTGCTTAATTGATTGATTGATTGATTGATTGATTGATTGATTGATTGATTGATTGATTGATTGATTGATTGATTGATTGATTGATTGATTGATTTAGCACAAACACTTTAATTATAAAGAAACCTTGATCGAGTTCACATTTGACCTTATTGTGACCTCTATGACCTTGATATTTTTTCGACCGGCTCATTTCCTCGTTAACGCAATTCAGTCAAGAATTTTCTATGTTCCGCTCCAAAATTATATCAGGTAGGGTCTGTAGGTTTTACCACAGGTGTCACCACCCGCATAAAATGTAAACTAAGAATAATGTACACTCAATTACTGCTTGATGGTGCCACCTGTGGTTTCACCGATAGTTGAGCTGAGTTCGAAAGTGTTTGGAAAACGTTGCCAGATAGCTACATGCAGACTATTACTATAAAAAATAGTATGCGGCTTCATGGAAGGATGTACCCTGAAAACATCAACTCAATCAAATTCAAAATCGACGAATGTCGAGCATTATTTATTTTGACATCTCCAAAAATAAAAACTTCTTTCATAATATCTGTCTAACATGACTAATTTGAAATAAATGGTCATTAGACATTTGAGTCAAATTTGTAAAAGTTATACGTTTTTTTAATATGATATTCGCTATTAGCGATGCTCAGAGGCCGTATAATTTCGTCGCCGTTAGTTCTTCATAGCTTTGTTTATCTCGGACTACATGTCCAGTACAATCCAGTAAGCAATGAACTGTGGTCTACAAAACTAGTATTTATATTTGCTTGCCATTACCTTTTCAGTAATGACAAAGTGAGGGCAATATGTAAAATAATAACTTTATTAGATTAGGTGGCTACCCTTAACCAAACACGCAAACTAGTAAACCATTACCCATTAGCAAAACTGCAGCATATAGATACATAACAGGAACTGTTTACTTGAATCCAGTTGGAGTCAACGTCCTCGGGTGGTTTGTATAATTGTGAATAACACATAAATCATGATATCGGATGAAAAGTGAAAACATATCATAATAATTATGTCACGTATAATAATCATTATAATCTGAGCTACGGTACTGCCTCACAAATAGGCCTAATCCGCGAAAATGGGAAAGCTTCAAAAAGAAGCATCTAAGCCTACACGTTTACCACCTCAAACACGGGTTATTAATATAATGACCTGCCGAGCTGTCAGCCAGGCAACAGCCATTAGGCAGCCATCAGACCGGATATCACGTGATGTGTACTTCCGGTTGAAGGTACAGCAGGACACAGAATACCTTTCCAGGTAGTGGCTCAATAATGAGCCAGCGTGGAAGACGCTCACCCAACATGTCGTTAGTTTCCTGCAGACAGTTTCTTTTGTGTGCTAAAGGTAGCCTCGTTTCCGTTTCAGATACTGACCAGTGCCTCTTCTGGCAGGACATGGTGATTTTCGGAGTGGCTTCCGTTATGCGTTTTTTCTCGGTTGTGTCTGCAAACTTAGTTGGACCTGTCTGGATTTTTACAATACCGTATAATCAGTTAGTCAATACTATACGTGTACCTGTATATAGTGAACGGGTATATATACCCGTTCACTATATACCCGTACACGGTCCCAATTTGTAGGCAGAGACAAATTTATTATTATAATGGGCAAAATCAAGACCCCCAGGTAAAAATATTAATGTTAAAATTGGCCCAGAATAAAACCGTATATTGTATTTTACTTCAGATCTTAGCTATGTATTTTCATTTTCTTTTTTTTTATTCTTGAAACAAACAAAAATAGGAGAAATTAGTAATAAATGATCTCGATTAACCCCTTAAAGCGTTGAAAATTTTGTATGTAAACTATGGAGAGCAAAGGGTTTTATTCAGTTTGAAATCATCATAAATGGCTTAGTTAGCTCTTTTCGATTCACTTGAATACTTATGTTATGGGTCCACTTATGTTATGTTACAGTGCGGGGATCGACTTTAGTCGACAGAATCTGACGTCTGTAGACGTCAGATTCTGACGACTAAAGTCGATCCCTGCACTGTAAGGATTATTATATGTTTAGATTTAAATTGTGTATATTTAACAAGTATTTTTTAGCCACATAGAGTTGTGTTTCGTGACAGCGAAACAATGTCAAGTGGGTAAAAAATTAAATTATATGACATAGCATTTGAGAGCATACCATCTATCATTACAGGCCTAGTCTCCTGCTAGCTATACTTTTACAGCAAGGTACAAAGTCATCCATCTTACAAGTCGACACGAAATAAGGCTCAGATAAATTTACAATAAACAGTAATTGTTTAGTGAGACCTGAACGGGCAAAGTGTGCACTTGACCATTATACATGTACCATACATACCGTCTGGTCATAAACCATTTTGAAATGTAATCAGCAGAGCAGAACTCGAATAAAAACGTTTCTTCGTTGAACAAAATCCTTACATAGAGACACTGTTAGCGGTTCATCTAATAGCTTAAGGGAATTATAAGCGAGTAAACTTGGGCTATGTTTCAACCGGAATGTTGGTAAGAAGTTTACTCCAGACACGTAGTACAGTTCTTAGATTCAAAAACAAACATGAATCCAATACCAAGCTTTTTTTCTGTGCCGTCCGCGAAAGTATCAAAAATGAATTATCTTTGGATAATGCAGACGGACACTGGCGTCCATCATAATAACAGTAGGCTATTCATCGAATGCAAGGAAGCACACTTTGGAGAAGCATTGGCCCAAAGCTAGTTAGAGATTAAACCAGCAGTGTTGACGTTGTCCCAACTTTAAGCCAATGTTGAGCTGAAGTCAGGTCTGGCTGGGAGCTGTCTAGATCTGAATGTGGAAATCCGGAGTGGATCCAGAACAGACGGTGGCCGTCCTGAGGTTAAATCAATTGGCGTGACATGGCGGGCGAGGGGGCACAAGTATCTCTGTGTGACACAGGCGATGTGACAGGACTGACGATATGCTAGTGGCACAGTCTTCATGTTCAGTTTGATATCTCCGGCAGAACCTGCAGCACCACGGGCATTTGTTTACAGGGCCGGAGAATGAACATGAAACACAAGAAACACTATAAGTTTAACACGTTCAAATCGGAAGCCTCATTTAACGCTTTTATGGTATGGTGGAGCCCTATCTGTTGCAACGGATAAAGCTCTATCCCACCGCTTGTTTTCGGCCTACTTTGCCATACAAAGTTAGAGAACACTGTAACTGCTTACTTGAAGCAGTTACTACTGTATGCCTTTGTGCCGGGGTACACTGCATCTTCTTGTTCTACAAGAGCGGGTGATTCTTGCTGGCAATGCGATTTGAAAGGAGTAGGGGCAGACCTCGACCGGTCACGCCCCGACTTCTCCGGTTTCAGCGGCCATTAGCAATTCAGGCCTAATGATGAGTCATGGTTGCAAATTGTAAAGTCGCCTCAAGCCTCTTGCGCTAGGTGAAGGCCACTTTGAAGGCAGCTTTAGCACGCTACATAAATACTACAATAACAAAATGTGATACCTAAAATGAATGATATTTCAATAATTCCCAATCAAATATTTTAAACAGTATGTTGTGAAAACATTGCAAATCAGAACTTGATCATTCTAAAATTGAAATTCATCCAGCTCTGCTTCAATTCTAATTTAGACATTTCATTTGGCAATCATGTTAATATAGTATTCACATATTTTAACACATCCTCATGGTGGACTAATAATAATAACCTTTTTGATTAGATGGTGTTTGTAATATTTAAGCGGCATATGATACGATGTCAGTAAAAATATAATTACATTTTAATTTTATCTAAAACTAGTGCAGAGTGATAATACATTATGTATTTCTTCCACATATATAATACGTATTTCCATGGAGCTGATCCGACTAAAAAGTATTTATATATATATATATATATGTTGTCATGTGTGACCATTTGCAAGTATCAATATGGAGCTTCAATGGTGAATATTGCATGTATCTGCAAGTCTGCTAGCAAAAAAGATATTGACTTGGACGATATCTTTATTCCCATAATTGTAACATCACGTAGCAAATGATTGACCACTCATAGTCCGGCATTGGTAAAGCGACGTTTCAATCCGGAGACGGGCAGGTAGAGCCCATAGACTTGGCGTTATATCTGAGATTACACGCACACGAGAAGTTATTTGCACGCGAGCAGTGTACATTATCTGGCGCAGGTAACATTACTTCTCTACAGATCGAGGTCCCTTTCTGACCACGCGTCAAATGTGACATATTCACAATATCTGTTTTGGAATGAGATCATATTGTAGCTATGCATCCGTCAATAATCATATGTATTTCCTGGAGCGCATCATCAGAAGTATCAACATTGGATAAAGAAAATGTGCCCAAGGTTTCAATCCCGATATGAATATGCGCGTCGCAGATCGCTATACTATGCCATACAAAGACAAACTTAACAACAGTGACTGCTTACTGGTAATCCTCTCATCACATGGGTCGACTTTAGACCACATATTCTGACGTCTAAAGTCGATCCCCGCGCGGCAAGAGTAGAATATACTGTATATAATGGCCGTAGACCAATAATATAAGTATTTAAATGAAGCGCAAAGAGATAACTAAGTCATTTGTGATGACTACAAATTGAAAGTTTTTTGGTCTCCATGCCCAACAAACATCGGCCCAACGTTGGTTTCCTGGTGGCCAACTGTGTACGACGCTGGCCCAACAGTAAACAAACGTTGGGCCGACGTCTCATGTTTGCTGGTTGGTTTGTATAAAAAATGTTTCACTGTTGTGTTTGGGTTAAAAGTAAGCAGTATAAAGTAGGAAATTAATAACATCAGAATGATCTGGCGATCAATGTAACTTTTTTTAATTGTAAGCCACAGATACACAAATAAAACACTTTATCTTCAAAAATCCTCATATCGTTATATGCCTGCACTTGCTATGGTAAGACTTAGCAGTTCAGTCTGAGAAGTTGTGTCTTAATGTGCAGGCATCTAACGCCATGTAAGGGGATTTCCCACCAGACATGCCCAGACGACTGGAGACTAGGTTTATGCTATGCAATTTAATGCATTCCGCCCAGCTTCGCTATCCACGGGTCCGATAGTCACGAGAGTAAAAATAAGGGTTATTAACTCCATTCATCTCAAGTTAGACACATAATGTCCAACACTCTATTGCCGGTTATTTCAAGGTTATACTGCGGCCAACATCAGTGCCTGCACTGCCGACAGTGCCTGTACTGATACGGGGGCTGGATTAGCACCGTTGTCGAGCGGAGGAACCAGGGCATTGCCTAAGATTATGGTCAGACTCGTGGAGGCTGCAGTTTCCCCTGGATGATTGCAGTAGACTAGTGCTTCCGTACCATGCTGTAAAGTGACGGAACAGATCCCTTTGACCCTCAATGAAGAGAAAAAGGTAGTAGGTGTTCGAGATCAGTGGCTTTGTACTGGTTCACAACGTAGTATATAGCATGAACCAGACGGAACACATATTGAAAATGCATAGCTTATAAAACAGAATGTTGTGTTTTCCTTTAATACCTGATACTGCACTTGATTAATGAATATTTTTTGTGAAATATTACTAAGAAGCGAGGTTCAACTTATATTTAAAATATCTTAACATCTCCATTGGAATGCAGACAATAATAGTAATTATCATGTAAAGTTACCCCCCCCTCCCCCCATATTTTAGCTGCACTATTTTATTGCTAGTTGATGCATTTCATGGCTATCTGTTTCTAAACTCGACCCGGTCTGCATGAGCTTGAAGAGTTATGTTTTTATGTTGTCTTTGGAAATTGTTCAGTCGGACCACTACGTTCGCTAAGTAACAATGACAATTGAGATAGTAGAGCCCCTACTATCTCCATGCAATGACACACAATTTTATTTGACGTTAAATTCAGGTCACATAATATACTGAGTGTGATTGATGTCAAGGCAGGACAGCAACGATACATTTATGAGTGCATAGCCTATTATCCACGAAGATCACATTTTTACGACTCAATATGTATGAAAAATTTATCCACAGGCAGGAATGATTCACCGGTGGACGAGCTGCAATTCAACCCTTTAACCGCCAGTGCCGAATTTATTAGGTGTTTCACCTAATTATTACCACATTCAGTACCGCCTTTTCAACATGTTAAAGCCATAATATGACATCAATCAGCACGATTTGAAAAGAGTTGACCTCCATTTTGTCAAATCAGCATAATTTTCACTCACGCGAAGTTGTGGATCGCGTCAGCGGGACACAACTTCAAGTGGGCGAAAATTCCAATTGAATAATTTGGCGGTTAAAGGGTTAGCGGACAGCTTTCGTCGCCGGGGTACAGCTTTTACTACGGCCAATGTGACACAGTCGGAATTAGTTTACGTTATCAGATGGGTGGTCGTTAGCCGTTCTTCCGCATTGATACGCTGCAATCTTCAAAGCCGGACAGAGTGGGGTAAATTCTCTGTTACGACCTGGTTTGCCGCTCTTCATTTGACGGCAGTACCGCCGCGGCATACTGATGCCGGACGTCTAAGTTACGTCCCAACGAAAACCAGACGTTCACTCAATTTTTGGTCAGCGTTGTAGACGGTGGACCAACATTAAAGCAGCATTGAGTCAACATATCATGCTTAGAAGATACGGAGGCGTTTGGACCGTTTATTGTGGGCGATTTACAGCACGCCAGACGCGACATTCATATCACTTACCCGATTTACAATCGCTTTAGTCGTATGAATTGAAAAAATGTGAACTCGATCGTACACGTATAAGTTCTATATTCATGCAGTCTAGCGATGTTGTAACTATGATTATGAAATATTGAATATAAAACCACCATTTAAATCATGTTGATCTCGATATAATTTCGCAAGACTTTTCACCTGGTCAGCAAAATATGTCAAATTAAGATGATAAAACGTGCAGATTCCGGTGCAAAAAATTGCCATGCGAGATCAGATGTGGTTACAAATGTGGTTACAAATGTCCAGAGGATTAATAAGGCAATATTCCAAACTCTACTTATGATCGCTAGTCTCTTCAAAATAGCATGCAGCAGTAAGAATGCGTGTAAAAATGGATTTTTATGTTTGAACGTACACAGCGACATCAGCCTATATACCGATCTTTTTTTTAAGATGATTTGCTGTATACTATTCTAGATACACTTTCGCTAATTGGGTGCATCGTGGTGAGTGAGGCACACCTAGGGCAATAGCCGATTTGGAGCGCCGTGAATGGGAAAACATCCACTAAACTCGCTCCCGCTTTTACACAACTTCGCACTCTCCTGACAAATAGTTTTTCCAGATTTGATGGCTAGCTGTGGAGGGTGATTTTCTTTACTTCGCGGATCTAGTGTTTTTGTTATTATCACATCCCGACGATGTGACGGATGTCTTCAGCTCTTCTACAAAGACAAAGAGCCGCAACAAAGGCCACAACTAATCAGTAGCGCATGTTTTTCGCTGATTTATCCGTCAATTATCAAGCGATTTTATTGAAATATTGTAAAAATCATATTTCAACAAAGTCCTAATAGCCCTGAAAATTTCGTAAAATTATATGCAGTATTTCAAAAGGTGAACCCATTTCAAACCCATTTAGCTAATTCTAGAAATGCATTGTCAAATGGTCTAACTTTCAAAATTTACATTATAATTTTTGAAATTTTTCACCGACGTTAGGATATAACTTGAAAATTGCCTGTGCTAAATTTCAAGGAAATCTTTTTCTAATTGACGGAGACATCAAGGAAAAGCATGCGCTACAGATTTACCAAAATGAATATGGCCCAGGGTATAATACTTTTCAGGCCCACCATATACAAGACGTCACCCAGTGTTAGAGCAATGTTGGGCCGATGTCTGCGATGGCGGCCCGTGATTGAACCTACCTGGGGGAGGGACAGCTCGTTTTGCATGAAGGATTCAATTACCCACACGGTCAACCGTCCCAGCAAGCACGAAACCCAATGTTGGCCCAACGTCGCAGACGTTGGACCAACATTAACCTAACATTGTTTCAAAGTCTCGTGTTGCTGGCACGGAAGACAGTGTGGATGCAGTCTGCCATCACGTTGCACGTCGCAGTGTAATCATGGTAATTACCCCGCAATTTCGCTAACGCTTCCAGAGCGTCGTGCCCCAAAATAGCGCCTTAAATGCGTGATTTTCCACCAATACCCTTTTAGACGTGTCTGTTGTCGGGGCATCGGCTGACAGTGATTATGACATTACGGAATGAATTTTGTCCTAGTTTCCTGTCGGCCACACACCGTCACTCATAGCCAAACTCCGTGTGCGAAAAGTTGCTTAAATAAAAAAGTGTCGTATTCTACCCCCTGATGTGACAGGCTGAACCACTCTCGGATTTATCGGGGGTAGAATACAAGGCTTGGACCGACATTTTTGACCGAGGTTGTATAAGTTAATACTACTATAATGTTTGCTTTTTGTAAAGTCAGCAGTGTTACTGACTTTGGCCGTGCGCCGTAGTATATTCGTATATCAATCGGACAAAAAAAAACAATTGTATCGTGTATACAATTTGAAACGGGAAGGTATGTATTAGGCGGCCGGCCATATCAGCTATTTTGGACTGAAAGACATCCCTCTCACGCAGCTCAAGGATAGAAGACACTGCTGAACGAGTGTACAGGTTGGTGTGCTCTAATAACGTTTTGACGGCATGTTTTGTTACAAGCAAACATCCACTTCAAAACATTTCTCTATATAGTCATAATTAAAACTAGGGTGGATGCTAGTCTCAATTTTTCGTTTTGAGCACAAAAACTGCAATTTTCCAGGATATATTCTCCAAAATATGTGGATATATTATATCATAAAGAAACATACATTAACATTTTGGTGTGTAAAGTTTTTTTTATAAGCATACCAGACATGGTGATGTTTCTAGAAATATTTTTAGACATGGTATTGAGCATAAAATCCAAGATGGCGTCCATTACATAGCAAAAATGGCTGCCGCAAAGTTCTAGCTTGAAGGGACAGGCCCAGGCTAGAATCATAAAAAAATCGGTGATTTTATTTTGGCTTTTTAATATGACCATATGATGTAAGCATGTCCATAGACTAGAACTGCAAAAGTTTTTTTCTGCTGCGCATTCACCAGTTAGGCTAGCTAGATATAGAGGCGAAATTCCTGATTTCTAATTTTGGACAACCATGTCAAAAATAAGAAATACGGGAAATACGGGTGTTATATCTATCTAAAATAATCACATTATTTGATAATCTTCAAGATGAATGGATGTCAATTCATTTCTTTTGTTTTAACAAACAAAAACAGTTTGTCGAAAAATGGTCATCATTTCTATGTCGAGCAAGAATAGAATGCCTATAATCATGTTTTTTGTTGTCTATCTTTCTCAGTTTGCCAATTAATTAGAGATTTTAGGAACAATGGCACATTTTAAAACGAATATTGTAATGTTGTAATTAGTGTTGTCAAATAATATTAAAATTCCACTAGAGCAGAAGTTCCCAAACTCCGAGGCCCGGCTTCAGTCTGCTCGAGTGCTATAGACAAAAAATCGGCTTTTTATTTTATAAAAATAACAGTGTCCTGCATGGGGGTGACGATGCGGGTGACGCTTGCAATCCCGGCGCCATAAACACCAGATAACAAGACACATTGGCTATGTGCTGATGTAATGCTGGGCCACTGGCTGCGACGCTGGACCAACATTATTCCAATCAAAACCCTCTAAACTCTAATAACTAATGTAATAAATAGGACACAAACCCAGCCAAAATAAATTTGATAGGCTACCAGCCTACGGTCGGGCCTAATTATACTTGAGGACAATATCCAAGATGATAAGCAAAATGGTTAGCGCTGCATGAGAGCCGAGCAATGAATATCCATAGCACTGCACGAAATAGTGGTAGATGGGGGTTTTAGTATCTATGATAAGTTTCTATCGTATCTCTGCTGTGTTTACTTTCTAGAAAACATTTATGATAACCAACATGGATTAAAATCTAAAATGGCGATGCCTGATATATTGGTAATTAATGAAATATAAATAATTGTTGCTCCTTTGATGATAGAGATGTGTTATAAGATAAGAGGATAAAAGAACAAGACATCCCGTGTCACCCAGTCTGGTGGCAGGTCAAATCATTCTCTATTAAATCAATGTATCTTGGAAAAGACATCACACGCAATTTTTCAATATGCCATCAAGTTGAACACAATAATGAAAAAAATAACAACATAACAGCATCAAGAAGCATAAAGAGTTGAAATTTCCTTTCCTAGATGCTTCCAAAAATCATTTAGCCAAAAGAAACTACGCCGTGTATGATATAAATAACAATAAAGCCTCTAATTACATTAACAACAATCATCTAATTTGAAGTAATGTCGTCCGAATCTTTGCTGCTTTGCTACAATAACTTACTGAGCTATTTCAACAGATGAAGATTTCAGGCATTTAGGGTAAGGAATAACCAAGTAGGCTTATCTACACATGAATGAGCTGAAGATATGTGTGGTGCTGGCAAAATCAAAATGTATTTGAACTACAGGGCACGTAGAAAAATATAATCAAAATAACCCAATAGATCTCCTCTCGACTCCTTGTTGATATAATCATAATTATGATTGAATACATATCATACATACTGTAGTTGTTCACTTTTTTTGAAAACTGATATGATACAAGATAACTTTCGCTGTTCGTCAATGTTAATAAACATGTGGGCACAATGCCTTATTACTTTCAGTCAGAATATGTAGCTATGACCAGGAATCAATGATGGCTCGAAACCACTGCCCGGTGCCGGGTGAGTGCTGGATCAGTGTAGTAGATGCTGGGCTAGCGCTTAGCCGGCGCTGGGCTGGTTTCTCGTTTCTGCTGAGGACATGTGGGGTCGGTATATCGCTCATACTATTTAGTTTACTAGATACCTGGTTTAAACTGAATTATAAGCCTACGACTAACTTAATTTATATGTTGTGCTTACAAAATTATATGATGTAACGTTACATGTCAGTATAATAAAATAAATGATGATGATATAATATATAGTTGAATTCAACAATATATGTGTCTGAAAAATTATTCTTACTTTTTGAGCATGCACAATATCAGATATTTGTTTGACCACTGGACATAAAAAAAACCAGCTCGAATATAGACACAATTGTTACACCCGATATATGATATCATCATCAGGTTTCTTGTAATGTTTGGCGGAAATAGAGGGTCAGCGGATATAATTTTAACATTACTTGGACAATGTTTACCATACTTATATATGCAATTGTATCTGCTCCGGATAGATATGTAGTCTACATCTGCATCCGCATGTGACACGGACCACTGTCTGTCTGTCTGTCTGTCTGTCTGTCTGTCTGTCTGTCTGTCTGTCTGTCTGTTGGTGTCATATTATTCCATATAATGATAGATGCGTCATGTGTGTTCTAAGGGCTAATATTTAAAAATAAATGTTCGCAGTGCTTAAAGATATTGAGCCAAATGTGTTCTTCTGTCATTTATTAATAGTCCGACAGCCATGGAGTCAACCTTGCAAAAACACCCCCAGCCCAAGCTTTGTTGATGGTTTCAGCAGGGGAACTTTTGTAGAATCAGACAATTTTTTAACTAGTTGAGATGGAATCTTACAAAAAATGCCCGGTAGAGAATAGTGATTCAATCATAATATACTGCTGTAGCTGTACTGTGTGCAGCACTCTTTAACAATATCGGATGTGATGAGCTCTGGTTTAGGACTGGTAACAAAGACGAGCTGCGATACATCTCAATGCATATAGTGTAGCTCTCAAGTAGGGCGCACACATTTGTGAAGCATTGCCACGTTCCCATGCATTGACTGGTGGTGACTCTAACAGCTAATTGTCAGGCGTTGGAAAGAAGAAGGTATTTGGAATATTATGTGGCAGTGAGGTTCACCAAAGCAGCTTGTCAATGGTGGGTAAAGAAACAGCATTATCTGAAGAGACGATCTCAAAATGTGAAGCGTTTGTATGCAGTCTATGCACTGACAATAAGAAGGATGGTACAACAGCTGACAATGTTCGATACTGGATGTTCTGCCAAAAAGGACAAATAAATGGACTTTTGCCCGCATCAGACAGCCTTCTTCAGCATATGGAGAGAGCTAAGTCTCTTGTATATATATTATATTAATATTGCTTTACGTCGCTTTCTGCACAATCATGGCAATATCGCGACAGAAGGAAGCCCGAAGCCGGGACTATTCAGTATCTTGTGTGGCAGAAGGCACTGGATGCACGACAGTCTTACATCTCCCGAACAACACGACTGGACTCTGTCAGATGATATTCTGAAACCTATCCTTATGCAGACAGAACCAGCATCTTGCAGTCGAGCAGATTGTACATGTAAGATAAATGGCCTGGCTTGCGCAGAGGCTTGCGCGTGCATGGCTGGTGAACACGCACCACCACGCAAATCCACGCACCACCCTCCTTGATGATTGGGATATAATTGACGAGGACAATATTTAATTACGTAATTTGAAACTTTAAAACATGCTTCAAATGCATTTTACAGCATAGTATTTTTTGTAATAATACTTTGATTTTGATGATATATTGGTATCATAACATCGTCTGTGAACTTTAACTATCAGAGTACACTGCTTTAAGAGATACGTTATTTTGAACTTTTTTACAACTCTCTCAGTTCACTATATTATAGGCACTTGAGTACAATTGTTGTTATTTTAAGTAATACTGTTACTTAACTTTGTAAGGTAATACTTTTCATGCATTAATATTCAATCAATATTACGGCAATCGACACTAACAAAAATATGGTGAAATTACATAATCTATTTTGAGCTATAAAACTTAGCCATTGTTAATTTGTTTTATCTACAATCATAACTGGTTCAACAATGAATAATTTGGTACAAAAATATTGTTTTTTGGTTAATTATTTACAAAGATATGAGCAACAATGTTATCCCTCCCCTTTTTTATCCGATTACACTTTGGCTGCACCCCTGGGTAGAAAAAAGCTCTCTAAAAAATCGATACCACAATTTGATTGTACACACTACCTAGCGTGTTTACTCTACCATTATCTGATGTCAAACCTTGGGGACTTTTGTGGTTGAACGAAACCAAAATGTCAAAGTTGTGCTCCTAGCCTACTGGCACTTGCACTCAAAATGGTCTATGCATGTTCTGCAATTTTTCGTGCCAATGATGGAATTACCTGTGCCAGTACACGAAGTGTGCGTGAGGTTGCGTGGGATTGCGTGATATGTGTAATAATGAGCTAGTGCCAGGATTTTCAAAATCTTAAAAAATATTTTGAGCAGTGTCATACACTTTTAAGAATAGTGTGCAAACTAGGTACAAACTATGCTCAACAGCGTCACAAAGCTTGCCATTGCGTGCTATGGCGTTCCAACGTGAAAATGTTTCTGCATTGATGGAATACAGTGGACAGATAGCTCATAGTTTAGTCATAGTTTGCGTAACATACGCATGTTTGCGCATATTATGCCACCAAGAAGAAAACTTGGTACAATGTCTGTAAGAGACCGTGTCAAGCCAGATAGACTTATTTTCTGCCATCTGATCTGGTTGCTCCAATGTCTGTTTTTGCTCAAGAACCAAAATGCCCGCAACTGCCATGAAAAAGCCATTTCTTCGGCTCTGCAAAAACTCGCTAGGTTTTCAGCATGATACTATTTTTGTAACGTTTCGCATCAAATAATTATTGGTTGAATGAGGATTAAGAACTCTTCATATAGGCTATCTTGGCGTGACCACTTTTGCGTGTACCGTCTTGACTACAATTTGGGTGCGACTAGATCACGCATACGCAACATTACTGTGACAATGAGTAACATGGTGTAAATAGTGACAAAGCATACTTGCATGACATAGTAACAGTGCGCATTGCGTAACTAGTGCATGCCAGCTGTCGCCTGTAATAGTCTAGTAGATTTGAATCATATTTTGGGGAAATCGTTCACATTGTGATAAAAGCACCAAATTTGGAACAGCGCTGCTCCAGAGTATGCTGATCCATATTGAAAGGTGAACCGCCTTGCAGCGGGAGTTTAAGGGTTTTTTTCGAGGCATTTTCAACCCCCCCTTATTTTTTTCAAAAAAATCAAGTAATTAGTAGTCAAATATTTTTTTTCACCAAATATGTCTAAAAAACTGTGTATTAGTGATGTTAATAGTTAACTAAAAATAATTAAGGGCAGTTCCATGAGGCATAATATAATAAGTGCCCTAAATTATGTAAAATCGTTCATAATGTCATAAAGCACCAAATTTTGTTTAAAGCTATACAAAGAATGTGAATAATTAATTTTCACCAAATATGTAGTTATTACTGGAATGGGTGAACGATCATTTATATTATTCAATTTATACTTACACATACATTTATATTATTTATGTTACCTTTTTATTCGCTTAACATAAAATGGACTCAGGGTTGCGCAATGGACAGAAAATAATCTTGTGACTATTACTCTAACATTGATAGCATTCGACATCAGAATCCCTGACAAGAATTTAGCACGCTCTCGAAAAAAAACTTGATATATTTATTTTTTATTTGATTTATATATTTGAACATAATTATTGTAATAATACATGTCACAAATTGCTCCATCTGCCCATCCGGTGTCCTGAAGTCTACGATGCCTTTCTTTGAGGAGATGTTGTTACCCAGAGGAGAACCCGCACGTTTTCATGTTTGGCACACGAGCATGTACACGAGCAGCAGAACGCATTATTGTGGAAAGGGATGCAGGGATCATCGGCATTTCTGAGAACGAATCAGCTTTGGTACGCTGGATGGTTGCGGGGCCAGAAATCCGCAGGATGCTGAATGAGTATGATTTGAAGTACACACATAATGACAAAGAGACTGACAGGCACCACGAGCAAGAACCCAGTACTCGGAGGATATTTGCTGCTAATGTCGAGAGTGTAGTGCAAGTGATTGAATATTACGATAATCATTTCACAGATGATACTGCAGATTTGGTCACCATTGACATCAAAATCGTCTTGTCTGATAAACTTTTTGAATCCATTCGAGCAGAGGAGGAAGTTGGCACAGCACAGTATAAGACTTTTGTGAAGGATCGAAGAACTGATTCTTCAAAACTTTTCTATCAGCCAATTCATAAGAAAATCTTCCTCTGTTCAAATGCAGATTAAAGAAGGGCTCAAAGGCAAGCAAAACCAAAAAAAGCATCACAATGATGCTCGTCTGTTCTCCCAGATGTACATATCTTGCCAATCTAATGAGGGTGACCTAGACACCTTTTTCGAGCATGAAAATCACCCATTGCCTCCAGCCTTGGCTGGTAATAACGAGATCAACGAGACTACAAAATCCGATCTCATGACCTGCCTTGAGCCACTTGCTGGTGAAAATGAAGATCAATATCCACGACCAGATGTGAAGATCATTGATGGTGCTGATCTCATCCACACTCTGGATCCCAAAAAAGACTGACGCAAAGATATTTTGTGATTATGCATGCATGGTATTTCTACCATACATCTCCAAGCAACTTCAGTTTGTGAGTCGCCTAGATGTTATATGGGCCGTATATAAAACTAGCGGTGACACCCTTTTAGTCAGAAGGCCCGTTAGTCAGAAGGCCCGTTAGTCAGAAGGCCCTTTGGTCAGAAGGCCCGTTAGTCAGAAGGCCCATTAGTCAGAAAGCCCGCTAGTCAGAAAGCTCGTTAGTCAGACGGCCCGTTAGTCAGAAAATCAGTTAGGATTTTTTGTCAGTAGGCCCGTTAGTCAGAATTTGTTTATTGGGCAGTGAACAATGCTAGGGGACGCATTTGATTAAAATGTTTGCTGTCCAGCTATTGATAAAATAAATGTTGAGAGTTGTGCATGAAATAATTATTCAAGGATACTTAAAAAATCCTTTCTACGTGTTTTTTCAAATTCGGTAGTTTAATAAATAGTTCGAGAAAGAAAAATAGCCATGAAAATTATAACGTGACCCCCCCCCCCCCTTAATTTTTAAATGCCCCTTTCGAAATCTCGGAAATACATTTTTCTATATATAATAATTAGATTAGATGATAATTTTAATTATTTTCCCATTTGTTATTCCTCAGATACCTAGGAATGGTGTAATTGGTATTTTATTAGCAATATTTTTTTCGCGCCTTCGGCGCTCGCTTTTTATTTGATATGTTTGTGCCCTTTTTATCTTTTGGTGACTTTGCCCTTTTTCTACCCTGCATCCGCCCCTGAACAACTGAGAGTAAAACCTGTAGAGCCCCATAGAGATCAAATGTTGCGTCTTTAGTATAGGATATTAGTATATACTTTCGCCTATTAGTTGTTAATAAATCGATATGATCTTGATATGATCTTGAAAAAAAATTCACTGGCGGTTCGTAGTTTGTACATTTATATTAAAAACTAGCATTATTGATGACTGTTTGGTTGCTTGGTTGGGTTATTTTCAGCAATGAGTGCGCTTTAATTTTTTTAGGAGTATACTCTTTTTTTTACATATATAACTTTACTTAAATAGATGTGAAAAGTGTTTCATGAGAAACTCCACAATATTTCACAACTGGTGTTGAGTTTGTAGCCCTTTATATCAAGCGTTGATAAATGTATCATTTGCTCAGAATAAATAATAAATTGTTTGTACAGCTATTCGGATAACAAGCATTGTTTGTCGACTTTATTGTGTGGAAAAACATATTTGATAAAGTGAAGTTTACGTAAGCACGGGAGAACTATTGTATAATGTGATTGCAGTATATATTATTACCGTGGTAATTAAGACGAGCGCAGAATTAGAATCTCATTATAATCTGTTATAGTATCTTCTTATCCCGACCATGTTTTTTTCTCAAAAAGTTTTAAATTTCACGTACTCTAGTTTGAAGCAGTATGTTTATCATATTGCTTGTTCATATTTACATTGTTCCAAACTGTTCAAAGACATGGAGTGTACATTGCTGCCTGCGATATGCAATGACTTTTATTATTATTATCATTATTATTATTATTATTATTATTATTATTATTATTATTATTATTATTATTATTATTATTATTATTATTATTATTATTATTATTATTATTATTATTATTATTATTATTATTATTATTATTATTATTATTATTATTATTATTATTATTATTATTATTATTATTATTATTATTATTATTATTATTATTATTATTATTATTATTATTATTATTATCATTATTGTTATTATTATTATTATTATTATTATTATTATTATTATTATTATTATTATTATTATTATTATTATTATTATTATTATTATTATTATTATTATTATTATTATTATTATTATTATTATTATTATTATTATTATTATTATTATTATTATTATACTTTCTTGTTCCTTATGCAAGATCTAGACGTTGTTACTGGGATAAGTAAATAAATGAAGACAAATAATTGGTCATAGGGTTGTTCACAAATTAGATGATTTTCGTAATTATCTGACTTTCTGACAAACGTGCCTTCTGACTAATCATCCTTACTTATTCTATGACTAACGGGCCTTCTGACTAACGGGCCTTCTGACTAAAAGGCGGACACCAAAGCTAGCAGTCACAAGTGCGAGCCAGTAGGGGAGTGGTGAGTCATTGAGAGTAGCAACAAACACAAAGCTACCCAGCAAATGGAAAACGTCTATCCGTATGGATTCAAACAAATCAGGTTTGTTCTACTTCCTAGCTGATGCAATGGAGAGTTATATCCCTTCCTTGAACAAACAGCTGGTCACCACCAGAGAGGAAAAGGTGCTGTCCATGACACAGTGTGAAGTATCACAATTGGAACCTTGCACCCACGAAGGAATCACATGGCAGGCTATTGCTTCATGCTGCTCATGCATATGGCCAAGGACATTGAAAGATTATGATTCAAGCTAGTGATACTGATGTTGTGGTAAATGCCATAGCAGCTGTAGCGACATCAAACATCCTGCATTGGTGCAAGGTTTGCAATGGATAGCATTCGATTATGGTAAAACATTCCGGTATGCCGCAGTGCACAGTATTGCAAACCCTCTGGGAGCATCTTGTTCCCAAGGGTTACTTTTCCTCTCTACCGTTTCTTTGTTTTATGGAATTGGCAAGTAAACCATGTGGGAAGTCCGGCGAAGCTCAGATGTCTTCAAAATGTAACAGCCACTGCACTGGCCAGCAAAAATTCAAGAAGGCTGGCCACAGCTGTGTTTTATGAAGGACAATGTACATGACTCATAGTGCAGTAGCATGTGTAATCCCGTGGGAATTCAGTGGTTAAATGATGCCACATATATGAAAATGTTCAGAATGGACCACAGAATAAGAAAAAGTTTGATGAAGCTCGCAAAAGAGTGTCAAAACCCTCTTATCAGGCAAAATTCAAAATGACCGCCATGGAATAACTAAAGTTACCATATCTTCATTAATAATTGAGATACAGACAAGATTATTTTATCAAGCCATATGTTTTCGGTATCAAGACTATCAACAAAACAAACGATACATTTAATCGACATCATCAACTTACCAAATTCAAAATAGCTGCCATGAAATCACTGAAGTAACCATGTCTTCTTCAATAATCGAGATGGAGACGAGATTATTTCACCAAACCAGATGTTTTCGGTATAGACACACGATACATCTACACGACATCACTACGTCTACATGTATCATGAATAAATAAAAATGGCCGCCATCACAACATAACAAAAGTTGTCATATCATCCGCAATATTTCAGATGGAGGCTTGATTGTTTGTTACCAGAGGATAAAATTGCACCGAGAACTAACTTTTTCGCTGGTATGGTGTTTTTAAAATGTTTCCCTCTCACAAACTCGAGAATTCAGTATTGTGAGGAACCTCTGTAAACAAGATGTAGCGTGCTTGCTGTCAGACTGCCAAGACCCGAATTTTAAATCACGGGACTAGACGACAGTGCCATCAGATTAATCTCACTATCCTTGGTGGGTTCGCTATTTAAACCCATGACATACCAACAGTACTGACATAACAACTGCTATAACAACTGAAGAAAACGTTTTTACATTAAAACACTTCACATAATTTCAGTTACGTGACAAAAATTAACATTGTTTGGGAAATCATATATTATAATAGTGAAATATTTTGTTTTGGTACATTACGTTACATTACGCTAACAATAAGATATCAGTGAAAATGATCTCATTGTTGTAAATATAATTGATTTTGTTTGAGATGGCAAAACCGAAAATGTTGACTTGAATATAGATATCCTGCTCTAAATTTTTGTTAATGTTTAACAATATGTTGTGTTACCTTGTGTCAAACTCTGGAAGCTTCTCCTTATATTTGTTAGACTTATGTAACAATTACAAAATAAGAAAATATGTTTTTTTTTATATATTTGGCTTTGAAATTACGGAAGTATTCAAAAGTAATTCATGTTTACTTTAGCACGACAACATTATACTCTACACCATTTCAATATCAATTGATTGGCAGAAGGCGATTAGCTGATTCTGATGCGTGAAATATGTTAGATATGTCATAGTCCTGGGGCTGATTCTGAGAACTAGTCTAAATCTTACTGCACCCCCTCAAAGAACATAGGTTTCTCACTTTTTTTTCTTTATATGGTATGTATGTAACTAGTTTCAAAACATTACCCCTCTAAGAAGGTGTCCGAAAGGAAAAAAAATCGCCTCTTAAAAAAATTATGATTTCTCATTTTTTTGCAGAAAAAAAGTTTGAATTTGAATTTATGCCTAGGTAAACACTGGTTGGGTTATTACACTGCAATATTTTATATATATATATATATATAAGTATACTGTTAAATACGTACTAGGTGAAATTTGAAATAATTCTTATGGTTTTTGTCAGCTACAAGTGTACAAATGGCAATATTCTCATTTTCATCAGAGCACTATGACCGACTGCAGGAAAAATCTAAGTTTTCAGAATCAGCCCCAGGACAATCAGCGATGTGGAGCCCAAATGACCCAGCAGATTGGATCTCCTGAAGCAGCTCTTCAACATAATTTATTGGTAACATTTTACCGGTGTGACCTCTCTCCTTGGTGCTGTCGTACAAAACCAAAAGACAGTATATGCTTACTTCACAAGTAAGCAGATACTGACTTTTGCTTTTCAGAGCAGAAATGATCATTTCTGCACCTCTGTATTGCGCATTATTGCATTACTGGTCGCCGGGGACGGGTAGATTGACGAATCACTGAGAGTAGCGTGGAATAAATGCTGTTTCATTCTATCTCGGTGCATTGTGTAACTCATAAATGGTTGACGTCGAGGCCAAATAACAACCAATAAACAGCTGGAGTTAATCAGATGAGTTAATGCAAGATGCATATACACCCGACACGGACCCCTTGCCCAACGTTTAGCTGTCCATGAAACAATGCCTTATATGATTTTCTCGGACATGTATGCTGCAAAAATAGTCAATAACTGGAAACGCAACACTGGTTCATGAATCACTACATATTTAAATGCAATCCCCGTTCGCAGAATTGGTGACGTTACGTTGAATATAAACATAGACTTCTATTTTTTTGGTATAAATAACGGCTTATCTTAACGTTCAGGCTTTACAGTGAAAAATAAATATATAATTTGCAAATGTTAGCCAAGCGATTCAAATGTAATAGTTCTGCTTACATGCTGTACATCCAGTCTATAGCTGCAACGACAACTGTTTTCTTTAAAAAAAATTCCCAACAACCCTCCAATTAAAGTAGGCCTACCATGGCACTGGTCGGGGATTCGGCACTAGCTAACCAGGCTAGTCTATGAGACAGCCCGAGACTGGTGTAGCCTCTATGGCGTATGCCGGAAGGGAATTCCAAACTGCTATGGTTTTACGCCAACAATAATTTTATCTCAGCGTGGTGATGACTATTATATATTAAAATGCCTGATGGTGTCCAACTCGAGCTCTTTCTTCGGCTGGGATTATAACTGGAATTTCGACCAACTTGTTTACAATTTTGAACATACAGTACAGACAGTGGGGGGGGGGGGGGCAGAAACATTAGTGAGCGACGCACACCCCTGTCACACTTGTTAGGGGGTGGTGTTGGTGGGGCACGCGGCAGGTGGATCAAACGCAGATGTTAACGAGTTGATAACGCTATGCACTGCTGTTCAGATAAACCAGTTTAACCTGACCTCTCTTACCAGTCAATGATTTATTAGTAAGTCACGAAAAATACAATTATCAAAGTTTTATCCACAAATTTAAAATATGATTGTATTTTTACAATTTTTTTTATTATCAACGGCAATGTTTTTATATTTTTACTAATTTTCTGAAGTGCTAATTAGCTAATGTAACTACTGTCTTACTGGACGCCGCAGTCGTTCCCATGTTTTGTTGGTTGCTGTCTCAGGGAAGAATAGGCCTGTATGTTTACATACTGCTTAATTGACGCTACTTGGATTGGATCTAGCCTATATTTTCTTTGCGTGCCGAAGACGTTATATTTTAGTTAAAGTTGGGAATTTGTATCGCCCAGTAAATACAAAACATTTGTATTACATTTAGATAATGCCGGCACAACATCTTCGACGTTGGTCGAATATTGTATAAATGTTATACAACTGTTTTGTGTTGTCACACCTCGCTAACTGCTTGTTATGTCTCACGCCAACACTGATAAACCCTGCTTACCTATCTAAATGAATAACTTTGCGAGATAACGTGAAATCATAATATAATTTATATCATTTTTTTGAGTAATGAATAAGCTTTCTGGTGATATTTATTACAAGTTTGTACCATGAAAATTAAAAAAGTTAGGGATTTATATTGGGATATTTATGACACCTAGCTGACGTACTGACACCACTGCCTTTCCATGCTAATCAGTGGTGTAATTGCACCTTGTGAAGCTGAGGGTGAACTAGGTGCTAACTGTTCCGCATATAAATAAATATATGCTTTGAAAACCACATTCAACCATGGTTTTAAATTATTAACAGAAAAAGTATTATTACACAGTGAAAATAGTTATATCCCCGGAAACCATTTTTCAGCCACTATGATCTGATATGCGTCCTGGCGCTGTGCCTAGAATATTAACGTTTTTTTTACATAATTATAAAACATTTGTATATAAGTTATTTTTTTGGAGCAAAATTATTTTCAAAAATCCTTCACAGCCGACCATAACACATTTACAAGTCTTTTTTCTCCAGGCTGTTTCTGAAAGGTAGCCGTTTTATAGCCCTCTATTTTTTTTCTATGATGAAAGCAATGTCTTGTTGAAATAATTTCATTTTGATTGATGGTGTATGTCCTATGTATGTCACCGATGAACTGAGGAATGTGAGATTGTTTTATCATTATAAATACTAAAAAAACATCTATCTAACACAGCTGGGCACGTCTCAGAGGCCACCCGTCTAACAGTCTGTTAGTGAGTGTCTGGGTAAGATAAACATGACACTTTGATTCAATGCTAGTTTAATGTTGGACCATCGTATGCAATTATAGCAAAATTATGGCAACAGACGGGAACATTACACATATATAGTACATGAAATGTAGTCATTCAAAACAAACCATTGCAATAAAAAATATAATATTACTGGTTAAAAACATGAATACATTCAAAACACAAAATACTCAGTAACGCTGAATAATATATTGTAAGTAAACGTTGAAGATTACCTTGGTTGGATTGTTTCATCTCTCAATATATCTGCTAGATAAACTTTAGTGCCACAAGTTAAAAATAACTATGTATTATAGCTATCGCTACTCAACCTTTCAGCAAACGTTGGAAACTCAAGTTCTTTAAATCACTATGAAATGGTTTAATTTATAAAACATCTTCCAAACATATATAATGATATGTAGGATGGAAAATATGGCTCGTAATTGTAATTTACACACATTAATGTGTGAGGATGTAATATGTGGGTGATGGTACTACAAGGGTTTAGACGGGAAGGCTGACGGGCGTGCCTATTGTTATAGCAGGACAATGGTCACCTGCTTATCTTAACGAGGTGTGATTAAAGGTGTGGTCAACTGTCAAAATTCGCGGGACAAGGGTCCCCCAGAAGGCAATAGTGCCCGTGGGTAGGCCAAGGCCCTATTCCATAATAATACTAAATATGCGTTTCATACCCAAAGCCTCATTAAGAGCAAGTTTTCAAATCACAGCAAGTTCATATATACTTGAGAGACATCTATGAGTTAACAATTCAAAGCACTTTGCCCTTGCCCCTACTTGGTCGCTGGCTTGCAAACAAACTGACTGTATTACTGCGGGATTTGGAAACTGCTTGAGCCCAAGAGCTTGTATTGACACTCAGTAAACACAAAACATTTGTATGACTTCATGCAATGTTGGACCAACGTCGAAAACGTTGGGCCGACGTTGTATAAATGTTATACAAATGTCGTGTGTTTGCTGGGCTGCAGGAGGACTTTCTCTCAAACATTATACATTTATTCAATGTTGGTTCAATGTTGGGCCAGCGTCACACTTGCTGTATTTTTGGTAATTTCCAGTGACAAATTTAGCGCTTGATCTTTTTATGTTGTCGAACTTGTCAATGTCTTTTTGTCTAATTTACCTTCCACATTCTCTTATTACCAGACATTACCAAAATACGTCTGCACCTCGGTATGAGGTGGCTGTTATCCTTTCCTGTCTGGCCACATACCACTCAGTTGTGTTCTTTTTTGGCCAAATGGACCACAAAAAGTTGTTTTGTTGTCAACGTATTCAATTCGACATTATTTGATGACGCAGGGTAGAATGCTGTGGAGATGTTAACATAATCTTTTATACAGATTTACGAGCGGGACATAGGCCTAAAGCTTGTATAATATGAAAATATATAGGCGTACATAATATATGACAATGTGGCGAGGAATGTGCAATTATCAATTCGATATTTATCAGTGTTTATTGGTGTACTCAAGTGTGAACGATGGTCGTGTGGCATTATTGTTCAGACACAATATATGCATTGTGTACACCACTTACGTGTTTGCAGTATATTGCTTTGAAAGGTGGTAAACAAGTTGAAAATGCCTGATATTTATTTATAATGTACTTGTGGACTGTGAATGCGAAATATATTATATTTACAATAATTCTTATTAAATAAATAGATATTTTCACAGCAAAGTGTCATCAAGATACGGTGGTGTCATTATCGCCAAAGGGTTTATTATGCGAGATGAGTGTGCAGGTGCAGACATATTTTGGTAATGGTCGATACTAATTAGAGAATGTGAAGGGCATAATTCCTAATGGCTTAAACATTACGTCAGTGAAAGGCCAAAATGAGTTGTATACCATAGTATATAACTAGAGTGAGTGTGGAAGTGCGTGTGTGTGTATACATATCTGTACAGACAACAGTTGTACATTTATCCGGGACAGTCGCCAGTAAGTGAGTGGACCCCACCGTTTCAAGCGTCTCGCTCTTCAACGAATAGTCACAGTGAAAGGCGTTGGCTTGGGTTGCTTAGCTCGAAGTCGCCAGTGGCTCGAAGTACGGAACTCTTAGTTGGTTGAGGTTCATCACCACCTGTCAACCCAGAAGCTCTTGGTCCGCTCGGCCTTAATCGGGCGGTACAAGAGGCAATCGTCTACAAAAAAGCAAACCTGAGAGGAGACCTCAGAAGGGAGAGATCGTCAGAAAAAGGAGGGGGCCTTGTACTCTTCCGTGTGGCACTCCGGACATAACATGAGCGGTATCTGAACAGCTGCCATCTACAACTACTTTTTGCGTTCCGGAAATTTAGAATCCAGAGAAGTGTTGTTCTCCGAATTCTATAGTGGTCTAATTTGTACAATATGCGTTGGTTGGGAACAATATGAAATGTTTTATTGACACCTAAAAAGATGGTAGGCCTATTAGTCGGAGTGTTACTTTCAAAATTTAGAATGAGATCATGAAAGACAATTTGAAGATTACTTTCAAGTGACGGCTGGAACGGAAGCCATACGTTGATGAACAGGAGATAGAATTTTGTGTTTTTGGAAAATGAGTGGGAATTTATTTGCAAATGATGTGTTCCAGCCATCTCGCCCCGACACATGTGAGGGATATCGGTCTATAGTTGGCCACATAATGCCGCATAATGCCGATCACCCTTGAAGACGGGGGCCACAGCAACCTCGGTCTAGTCATCTGCTAATGCCCCATCTGGATTGATTGATCAAAAATTATTTTCAAGAAAGGAGCTATGTCCTCAGCAGCCTTCTTTAATAGCATATTTGGAAACCCAGCTGGTCCGTAGACCTTACCACCGTTCAGTTCCTTTAGTAATTGTGTGATTCCATCCATTGTAATTTTAAAATTTCATTGGGTGAATCTCAGGCTCGCAGTGTACTACCCAGCAAACACGACCCATTAAGCCAATGTTGTTTTAATGTTGGGCCAGCGTCGTAAATCCAATGTTGTTTTATTGTTTGACAATCGTCGTTGACCGTGGCTCAACATTAGAACAACATTGGTTCAATTTCTCGTGTTTGCTGGGTACGAGATAAAGTGTGACTGTGTTATTGTCAATTCACGTGACTGCACTTTTTGGTCACACTAGTTGCTCGTGACACGCAATGCTCTGCTAATGAAAGTAATCCTTTTACTAAAGCCATGAAATATTAATTCGATCAAAAAACTGCGTTGTAAGATTAGCACACTACTGTCTAAAAGACCAAGCTCTGTTGATGAAGTTACATTAGTATAAACATATTTATTTTCAGAGGATTACATAATAGCTACAAAAAGCTAATTGAGTGGTTTCCTCGAATAGAATAGAATACAATAGAAAGATAGAAAGAAAACAATGAATAATCACAAAACGCATGCCCATTGTAATACATTATGATTATATGATAGGGCCTGATTGAGTTGCCTTTGTTCACCAGTGGAGCGAGACAGAGTAGCAATAAGTTGTTACATAAATCTAGCTGAGTTGTGAATGAATTTTAAGACTTCAGTGGTGAGAAAAACATTGTTATTAACTGTTAGGTCTGGACTACCACGTAGCAATAATTTAAGTGAAAGTGGGTAATCTGGAGAAAGAAAATTGGTAATGGAACTAAATAATTCTTGGCGTTGGTCTTGATAGTTTAAGCAGTCAAAGAAATAGTGTTGTGGTGTTTCAGGAACAGCACTGCAACTACATGAAGGGCTTTCGATACATGATTTGGTATATAAATGATCATTTAGGGACGAAAAATTTAGCCTAATTTGACATAGATTGATTTGGTCTGTTCTGTCGCCAATGTAGAATTGCATAAGGACTTTTGTTTTAACGCAGAGAAATTTGAGTAATTTCGTTTTGAAACTGGCTAAAACAGTGCATGAACGAATGTTGACAGGTAATTTATTCCATAGACTCACAGAATATGGTAAAAACGAGAGGCAAAACTGTTCAGATGCACAATAAAAAAAGTTGGGCAAGCAGTTCTCTAGATAGGAGGGGCTTTGGTGATTAATGATTGAAAATAATTCTAATAATTTATGAAATGTTCTTCTATTTTGCATTGTGCATACACCAGAATCTTTTAATACCAATTCGCGCCTGTCACGAGACGTAATGCTGCATATTGCATGACCATAATACTGTATATCTACGTCCTCTCTGAATCAATTAAAGTTCTCATCAATCAATTTATTTCAAACAGTTTTAAATTTGCAAACACTATGTAACGCCTGTGTCGAGATTTGCTGTTTGTAGGCGGTCACTTTTTGTCACGACTATTTATGTGTCTCTAATCTCAGTAGGACGCGTGAAGTGGTTTGCCAGCAGACACGAGACATTGACCCGATTTGACTTAACATTAAATGAGCATCGGATCAATGTCTCTCAATGGGTTTCGCGTCGCGTGACCTACAGCAGGGAACGGTTTCGGCGGGATGTACTAAGCGCCTGAGGTCATTAATATTACATACGCGGATCACACGGAATATAGCAATCTGGCTCTGGTGGAGATCCCGTCCAAATCTGGGCTTCACACTTTGGATCCATGGGCCTCAGAGATCGGTCTTTTTATCACAAAAGGTGATAAATTTGGGGACGGCGGTCATTTTGTTTGTCCGACTGGATTAGGCATGCGCGGCGAGCCCCTTCCGGTGCAGCCTCAGTGCGACTTGTCAGTGTTTGTGTGCTGTGGGGATGACATATTGTGGAGGCGTGACACTCACTAAAATCTGATTTATCAATTGTGTGGATCTGCTTGCCTGACAGAAGTCTCCATGGGACCGAAGTAGCTCACACCACAGGCGTGAACGTATCACCCTAACCATTTGGCTACCATGTTTAACAGCACATATCACATTTTCAGCCAGGTGAAATTGTGCCTCGCGTGACAATTTAGATTTGTCAATTTAGAAGACATGTATCTTCACACCTCGCTGATCAGAGACACATTTCAGATAAATGTGGTATTGTGCTAATAAAAAGGTCTAAAAACGCACACAATCGTGATTGGTACTCAAGTAAAAAGCATACCTAGAAAGACCAATCTCTGAGTATGTCACGCCATGTGTTCTATACACGCACATGCTCTGTTGTCGAGGTGGGATCAAGGTGTAGCTTCCAGGAAAATTAATTAGGTTTTAAACTAATAAAACGATTGATGTTACGTTTTATAGCACAGTCATGCTGTGACAAGAAGAAGTTGAAAATGCGATAACAACATGTCGTTTTATGTGATTTGACGTGATCAGCGCCCATACGTCGTATCAATTAAATTTGACAAAATGTGGTATAATAGAAGGGTGTGCGCATACAGGCGTGGAGTGTCTGACTGTCACTGGCGATCACATTAGTCCATGGGCCAGAATTGATCACCGTGCACCCCCACTACTCACCCAAACCAACTTTTTTTAAAGTTCTGATATGTCCAAAACATGACATGAGATGGTAGCAGTAAACAATAGGGCCGACATATATATTAAAAAACGCTTATATGGGGGTACGCCCAGAACCGTCTAAAATTAGGGGGCAGGGTTACACGTCTGTCGTTGCAGTTCTAGCTTACCAATCTACACGTGAAATATACCATATAAAATTATAACTAAATGTTCTACTGATGTATTGCAGGATGCAGTGAATTATACAGTTATCTCACCACACTCATAGGTTTAAACATTGTTTTTATTAAAAATAATCAAAATCGACAACAAAACAAACTCGTCAACCTGGACAATGGAAACGACTTCATAAAACATAATTATTGGCCATATATATATTTGACCTAAGTTTTCTAATCTCAGATGTGTATATCCTGAAAAACTGAGTGGTATTTGAATTTGTACATGGCATATATATTTTTAAATGAGAGAATTTTGCAGACTTTTTTTTAAAACGTGTGTCTTTATTCTGTGTTGAAAACTGAAACATTGAGCTTTCCTCTGCATTTATGTCCACATTTTTTTCCCGCTTGTTTTCACATAATTTGTGTGTGCTGAAACGCTATTTTTTATGCTCTACACCTTTAAATATGCTAAACAAAAAAATACCGCCAAAACCACATCTTTTCTATATTTGTGTTGCAAATTATTGCACGATTTCTTGTTTTTGCATGATTTGGAGTTGATAAATTTATATGTATATATATTTCGATCAAAATGACCTTTATTTGACCTTCAAATTAAAAATGGTTACCTCCAACACACAAATAAAAACGTTTTTGATACAAGTGAACTATGATATCATAAACAACATTTTTTTCTAATGAAAAATAGACTACGCAATAGGCAGATTAGGTTGAAAGGCATTCGAAACTGTGTTTAAGCACAGTATATTCTGACATGCTTTGATGTACTTAGTATTTAGAATGACATCCTAATTTCAATAGTAAATAAGTAAAATAACGTCCATCTTGAATTTTACGATAAACTATAGGTCAGACGATGAACAATAAGCATCAGAAATATTTGTTTCAGTCCCAAAGTCATATAATGTTCTGAAAAAAAAATCATTTCTACTTAAACGAAAACAAATTACCACAGACCTTTTCTCTTACATGATATTATCTCTATGTATATCCCTCCAATTGCAAATTATGGGTGTTAACTTCAGTTTTTTTATATCTCGCACTGGAAATCACTTAACATGATAAGAATACGCGAATTATGCTTATCTCAACATTTTAGTATCCAGGAACTTTCACGAAAAAAATACAAAAATAGTGTTTCAATGCAAAAATTTGAGGTCTATTTTAGCTCAACAATTGAAGGGTCATAAACTGTTACTTTTTTAAGTAAGGCAGTCTTATAATATGCATATGATCAGAAATACATAATACACAAATATGCATTATATATTTCTGATGTGATACAAACAATATATCTTAATAATATATCTATTTTTTGCTTATTATTCCTACACTAAGAAACATATACTGATATCAAAATATGCACACACAACATTGGATTAATACAATGTTATGTAAATAAATGACATTCACATACTCTAAGGACGTATACATATTATGTCGTATTCCTCATTATATGGTTATAAAAATAGAACATGCTGTGAGCAGCCACCTTTGAACGTGGCCTGTCAAGACAGGTTCATTTTTGAAAATGACCAAGTGGAATGGCGATTCCTCGCAGCAGGTTAAATCCCTACTATATATTACTAGTAGGCCTACACTGTGATATATATAACATTACAATGTATTTACAGATTCCCGACTTGGTCGCAGTTTACCAAATCAATAATAGATTTGTTAGATCAGTAAAATTTGACATATGGGCTATTCTGAAAAGGTGCGTCGAAAATGGGGTATTTTTTTAAATAGACAAAAATGATATTTGTTCATACAAACTTTTAATATTTTTCAATTCTAAACAAATTTAAGAAGCTGCAAGAGCTTTTAAATCTAAATATGATAATTTAATCAATTAATTGTGGCAAATTTTACTGTTTTTTTGATGCAATATTTGATGCAAGTAAATGGGACATTTCAAACCGTACCCAGAACAATTGTTTATCACAGTACATCAATTATTTTTTTCTAATCAACTTACGAAAAAATCTGTAGAGGAAGAACTAATTTTATATAAAAAACATATTAGCAGCTAAATTATATTAATAAAAGCCTTTTTTATGACAAATATTAAGCTATGATGGTCGTAACATATCGTGTCTTATTGACAGCTACTACTAAATTATGTCATAAGTTTTAACACCGTGTCATAATCGCTTGAAAAGTAAACTAGAAAGCCAAATAATATGATGCAGATACGGGAATAATAGTTGAAAACAAATGAAAACCAAGTGAAAGGGTTTAATTACTACTTTTACTGAACATAAAATTGTCGTGTCCTTGGTGCATTTTCCATTGATGTCATTTTCTTGAACAGTAGACGCCATTTAGTATTCAAATTGTGTGTATACACCCATGTGTACACGGGTTTTACATAATTGTGTTTTACATAATTGTACAGAAAACAATATGGAACAGAAAGAAAAAGGTATTTTATAGGGGATGAAAATATGGTAAAATATGCGACCGTTCGACCGATCATATATAGTGTTTTTATTTCACAATGACTGTACAAAATAGCAGAATCAATGTTGGAACTTGTCTGTATCTATATTTATATAGTTTTGTGAAAATTGGAGTTTAAACCTACAAATCAGTAAAAAGTTATGATCACAAAACATTGTGAGACACGAAAGTGGTCGTAGCATAGGACACCAAATAGTCGTAACATTGAAAAGCAATACTAGAAAGTAAGGACACGAAAAAATTTCGTGTCCTGATGGTCGAACATTTGGTCGAACACCAATGATCGCACATGGCATTTTTAAGAGGACACCAAAAAACATTTGGTGTCCTCTGTTCCACGGTTTTAAAAACACGTATTTTTTACATTTATCCTCCATTTTCTGCTCCTCAATTTATTTGTATGACTAATTATCATTAATTTAATCGATCTGTTATGTAAAATTTTGCTTTTAAAAAAAAATCTGCACAAAGGTGGCCTAAAACCCCATTCATCTAATTTATTTTCATTTACAATATGTCTATTTTTCACTAATAAACATATTTGTCGTCATTTAACACGGGCAATTGCGTTATCAAGTTCAGTTTATATTAATTAAAAGTACTTATCAATAAATTATTCAACAGTGTTAAACACAGTATCCCAGCTAGTGGTAGGTTGTTGGTATGAGAAGATATGAATATACAATTATTCTATTATTCCACAAAATAAAATAATAAATCAAGTCAACAATTTTTTTTTATCTATAAATAAAAATGGCAGTCGAAAAACAATGCTGAAGGGCGGCAACAATTCACACGGAAATAGAATGCGTTCGTTCAAATATATTTGCAGCATTTGATACTGAATTGGGACGTCTTGATACTGTCATAAATTGTAAATTGTATTTAAGAATAAAAAATCACTGAACCACATCTACAAGCTCTTTATCATGACAATGTTTATTAAAAAATATTGTAAGAGTAGAATGTTATTAAAGTTATTTTTCATGAACATACGTTGAACAAAAATATATATTTTACAATAATATATATCTAAATAATAAATCTTGGATCGAGCGATTTGATTATTTCTACACAGTTAATGATATAGAGTAGTGCAGAATGTACCATTTTTTTTTATTATTTTACAGAAATAAATAATAAATCAATTTTTTTAAATCAATAAATACAGCTGTAAGTCAAAACACCATGCTGGTGGGCGGCAATGATGCCCACACAATTATTCTGCGCTTGTCTAAATGTATTGAAGGTGTTTGTATCAATTATGATTGTGAAAAATGTAGTCCCCAGTGGTCCGGAAACGTTCAACCAATTTGGCCTTATCTGATTATCATGCTTATGTGATTTAAATGTGTTTTTTTCGATGCTCACCAGAATTTAGAAAGTATTATGGATTAGTTTGGCACAATTCAAACTGACGATACAGCCGAATTCTTATTTGTAAACAACTACATGTAAGGATAAAAATTCTGCACGTTTTGATTTATCACATGCATAGGCCTACCACAACAGAAAAAAACGACAATTAATATGAAGCATTCCCATGTTTATCTTTTTTTGTCTGAATACCATTGTTGACGTGTAATAATCTTCTCAGAGTTTGTTTGCGCCCATTGTGTCCATATCGTATTGCAGGTGCAACCTGGCAAAGCAATACATCTCACAGTCTGTACATTTATGAAACTAAAAACATGGTTGGCACATTATCTTTCTAACATGTAAAAACAGTTGTATTATTTGTTATTTGTATTGGAAACTGGAAGCTAAAAACTACAGCAATCCAAACAGTCTTAAAATCGACCATTGAAATAGATCAAATGGTTAGTGGTTGTAGATGCTCAGCTAGACACATAATTCAACTTACAAGATGCCTATTTTTCATCATTAGAAATATCTTTCGTGGTTACAAGATGGGAAATGCGTTACCTGATGAACACTTCAGCAGGACAAGTGCTAAACATCAGATACATCAACTCTAGAAACTTTAGAAGGATCTAGAAATATTTGTTTCCGCAACTGCTACGCGGATCCATTGCTACTAGAAACATTAAAAAAACTGTTAACTAATTACGGTATTTCAAGTGACCCTGTTTGATTCGGTGACGGCGAGGCACTGCATAAACCATTCAAGCCCTATGTTATAAAATTTAAATTGTATCCACTTGAAATTGTGTATCTCTACTGCTGTGGTCCCTCATAACACATCATTAGGAATATCTTCCGTGGTTTGAAGATGCGAAATGCATAAACTGATGAACAATTATTCAGCAGGAAAAGGGCTAACACACTCGTCTAAAAAACATCAGATACATCAGCTCTAGAAGCTCTAGAAGAGTCTAGAAATATTTGTTTCCGCATCATTCTGCTACGCGGATTCATTGGTACGACGTGTCCCTGTTAACCCTTTAGCCGGCAAATTATTCAATTGGAATTTTTACCCACTTGAAGTTGTGTCTCGCTGACGCGATCCACAACTTCAAGTGAGTGAAAATTATTCAAATTTGACAAAATGGAGGTCAACAAATCTTGCTGATTAATGTCACTTTTTATCTTCAACAGGTTTAAAATCTGATATGTAATGTGCTAATAAAAAATGTAAAAAACGAATATAATCGTCACCGGCGGATAAAGGGTTAATTAACTACGGTAGTTCAAGTGACCCTGTTTGATGCGGTGACGGCGAGGCATTGCATTAACCATTCAAGCGTTTTGTTGTATGATATGAATTTGTATCCACTTGAAATTGTGTATCGCTACTGCTGAGGTCCCTCACAACACTACCACTGCATGCCTGCCCGTCGACCTGTCTGTCAGCATTCATGCCCCTGCAAGCTGTTAGAGTGAGCCCTAGCACTCGAAGAGTGCTGAGTGTGAGATGAAGGCAACGAAGTTTGTTTAAAAGCGGATTTTAGCCTTTCCAATTCTTCATTGGTGTATCTTACTACAGATGTCTGGTTAGCAGGCTTCTGGCTGCCTGGCGAAATATATATGTCCGTCTGCCCCTGCAGATCTCCTGCCTTTCCGCTTCGTGCCCCTGAAGACTACCACTGTCACTCACTGACTGACTGACTGACTCACTCACTGACTCACTGACTGAATCACTGACTGAATCACTGACTCACTGACTCACTGACTCACTGACTCACCGACTCACTCACTCACTCACTCACTCACTCACTCACTCACTCACTCACTCACTCACTCACTCACTCACTCACTCACTCACTCACTCACTCACTCACTCACTCACTCACTCACTCACTCACTCACTCACTCACTCACTCACTCACTCACTCACTCACTCACTCACCTACGTGGAAAAACTGTTTACAAGAATCAGTAATTACGTATACTTTCTCAGTACAAAGATTTGAATTGATGGGAAAGCGAGCGACGGGATAAAATTAAAGCAAAATACATAACTTTTGGAGCTTGCGGATGTCCCACTGCCATCTGTAAAATATGAAAGGCCAGGTAACCATTTGCACAATATTAGACCAAAATCTGAGATGGTAACCGAGCTTTTTGCTATAGATGAACAATATGTTTTCCACATTAGAGACTTGGAGTATGCAATAAGAGATAATAACATTTTTGGGGCAGCACAATGTCCAATAATTTATCTCCTTTGTTTTTATACAAGCAATAAAATTACTGATTACCCACTCTTCTATTATGTTTCTTGACATTTGGATATAATAAAATAAAATCATAAAAATCTGTAGCAAAAGATAGAGTAACGGCTAGCGGTGGTACTTCGCTTAAAAAAGGTGGCATTTCACCTATTTCGGCGTCAGTGGCAAATGCGCTATCAACTAAAATTGTTCAAGCATCTCCAAGTAGTTGATTTATGTAGACTTTAGGTGCAGACATAAGTGCATACAAAGCAACCATCACCTACTCCAGTATGAGAACTTGTTAAGAAAAATAGTATTGCACTTATTTCTATCCTTACTTAGTATCCTTGCTGTAACATGCATGTTTCGGCGCTTGTACAAGTCGTTGTACAAGTATAATTTGAAAAACAATGTAGTGGATAACGTAAAGACACAGGTGCGGTTGATTGTAGACTGGTTATTAGATGATACATCTATTGCCTTGAACTTTAACGTGGCGTGTAGTATTAATATTAGATTATCCTTTCGCTGCATCCCCCATTAATTACAATCCAATTGCCTAAGGTTATTTGTCTATCGCAGATGGTATTCAAAAACTTTCATCACTCATTACTTTGTACAAACCATATTGGATAGCTTGCAGTGACACATCATTACTTTTTAAACAACAGATCCCGCATTGTAAAGTCATTTAACATTGTTCAGCAAATAAAAGATGTGAAACAATTTTAAAGTTCACACAACACTAATATCTATATTTTAACTGCATTTGTCAAACATTATGTAGCATACAAGTAGATATATCCTTTCTCTCCTCACAACACACTGACACATTATTAACTGTTATCAAACAATCATGTCTAACCTCTGAAATAAGTTGTATTTCTTGTAGACATACACAAATAAACAGAGGTGGGTAAATAAAATTATCCTACTAATCAAGTTAATATCATTATCAGCAAACGGTATGACAAGCTCTAACTATGGTGTTTATAATGATTGTTCTGTCAAATAATTGAGCAGAAACAATATCTCAACTTAAATACATTTATACAATATATTTACTATTATTATCGTAGAAAGTTGCTACACAAGCAAGATGTTTAATGAAACTTTGACACATGATAAAATAATTATAGAATATACATCGGTGCAGTACCTAAGCCTCTAAATCTTTATCTCTAATAATAAATCTTCCAACCAAATACTTAATTTCTTAACTTTTGCTGTGATGGTTACTACAACGCGATGACACTACTTGTTATATTATTGAAAACTATTTATTGGCTAAATCTGCCAGACATCATTATTTGGTCTGTTTGCTCTCCCACAAATTCGTTCAGACAACGTTGGGTTTGTCAAATATATTATTATACCCTTGAGAACTAGCGGTACATTCTCCGAATGTTACTGATTGTGCGTCAACCACCTTTCAAATAGGATTTTTCCAAGATGGCGCTGCAGACTTAATTAAATATGTATATACCGTATTCACACGCATAAACGTGCATGCACTTATAAGAGAAAATCGACTGTTTAAGGCATGTCTCCAAAAATATTCTTGTTCGTTTATAAGTGCATGAACTTATATTCGAATACTACGTGCATGTACTTATATTCGAAAATTACTACGCGTACCACTCTGTAACTCAGACATATACTGCAGGTGAGAATAATATCTCCATGCACATGTTGACTTAAAAATAGAAACCAGTATATATAGTATATGTCTATATTAATTAAAAAACATATTATGGCGATCGTAAAACTACATTATTATTTATTATTTAATAACGGGTAGATATTAGGAGAGAATTGCTCCAAATTATAGATATGCGCTGACAGGTGGTCAAGCCGTCAAAGCGATAGTGTATGGGTGTGATAGCTGAACAGCGTGGGTATGAGGTGTGATATGACAGCTCAGGTAGTGTCAACACCTATTGCCTGGAGTCACTCCAGCAAGTTAACTTCAAAGTAGCAACCAGTGATTACTAATGTCAGCTTGTTACATTGGATTGGAATAAATCAAATAATTACAGTTTTAAAGAATTTGAAGAAATTTAGAATTTGTTATTATGTTCGACTATAAGTGCATGCACTTTTTTTCGAAAACCAAGTGCATCTTCAAATATAAGTGCATGCACGTTAATGCGCGGGGATACGGTACTTAATTTCTTAAGTAAAAAAAATCATAATATTTGTATTTTTTTTTTGTGGTTGACATTTGCCGTTTTGAAGCCTACACAGGCAAACAACGAAACCACTGAACGAATTGTATATAAGTAGTACATGTATAATTACGCAAGTCATAATTAATGGTAAATTGCTTGATAAATGGCATGATTATTGCAATAGGGGAAATTAGAGAAGTAAATTATACTTTTGTTTAGCGTATTTATCACTTCATAATTTTATAGTTGTAATTCTAGTCATTTTTTTATAGTGTTAGCCTTGTGTTTGCTGATTTAGAGCCTGTCACAGTAATGCCACACGAATTAGAAACTGATATGTACATAATTAGTTCAGGGTTGGTCATTAGTGAATAAAATAATAGGTTGCTTGTTGAATAATATATCAATAGTGTGCATGCTTACAGTCATCACATAGTGTATGTTGTTAGTCTGGTGATTAATATTGGTCATCAAATGAATGGCCTTCATATGAACATTTTGGTAATACCTATAGAAGGATTTTAAGTTTATTTCAATTGCAACAGCTATATATTTTGTTTTCGAGGAAACTTTATGAATAATTCGAAACGTGTAGGAAATCAGGTATATATGTTGAATAATAATTTGATTAATATTTTCATTATGTTTTTTTTGTGTGATTTTTTTATTTGTTGATCGCTGCTGTATAACCCTAGATACCGGGGTTAGATTACAGTCAGCACCCTAATTTTCGCTGATGTTGTAGACCTAATGAGCGGGAGCCCTATAGGGTAGTATTTAGCACCGCTGCCTTCCACGCTAGAGTACGGGGTTCGTTTCTTGATCTCAGCGGTTTGAAAGAAACAAAGGGAGTTGCAACTTATTTATCTCACCATCCTCATGAGGTTTTCCTGGCCCAATTTAGCCTGTATGTGCACAAAAGTGGCATAAAGCCCGATTCATTTCATTTTTTGTAGACCTAATGACTTAAACATTATTTTGCGAATTAAATGATCACAATATTGTCCATCATATTATAGATACCCAACTAAGTAAAGTCATGAGCCTGTGAAATAAGCAATTGGGCGCAGTAGGCCGCTGCAGAAGTGACAGTCCCTACACTTTAATATAACTGAATTGTTTCGTGCAATAACCTGATAAGTGCATGTTTTATAATTTATTTTGAGAGAAGCGACTTTAATATTTATTTCCTTTAAGAGATTATTTGTAAAATAAGTTCGTTTATCAATAATATTGGAAAAGTAATCTTAGTAATTATATCTAAGACTACCAGCATGCCTTGCGCACATCCTTAAAGTTTGCTAACTAGTATTTGCAAATAGTGTTCAAATTCGATATCACAATATATTATGGTAAATTACATTACCATCTTATTGCTTGATGCATTTTTTTAGAAATCATAAATATCGATTAGATATCTGTGAAACAGTGACTTCACAACCATTTATTTGAATACTTTTGCAAATTTTAAATAAATACTGTTGATATTTGTAAAATCATGTTAGCATGGTTAAGGGTTCTTACCATAAGTTTCTGGTTTGTGATTTTATTATTTGCAAAAAACATGTTAAGTGAGCTTACCGGTACGATTTCCTCGTATGTGTTATGTGCACCTAACATAAATATTTATTTACCGGTAAACCCACATGACAGTTTTTTATAGTGAAATCTGTTTCACTAACAGCCCTGTACTTGCTTCTGAGAAAAGTGATTTATAGGGGTCGTAGAGCTAATCATTTTTTACACAACAATCTCCCCTACATCCGGATCTCAAATCGTTCGTTGTCAGCAATAACCTGTTAATGGCGCTTAACAGATTATTGCATAGAATCCTTCAACTGCTCCTTGCATGCACAGATAAGTGAACATGAGACGTAGGGCCACTGATGTTTTAAAGTTGTGGATCAGCATTAACCCTTTAACCGCAAATTGGAATTTTCACCTACTTCAGGTTGTGTCTCGCTGACGCGATCCATTACTTCAAGTTAGGAAAAATTCTTAAGATTTGACACAATGGAGGTAAATGGTTTTTAAATCTTGATGATTCAAGTCACGTTTTCTCTTTAGCATGCCTAAAAACTGATCTGCAATTTACCAATACAAAATGTATAAAAACGAATATATTTGGGACCGGCGGTAAAAGGGTTAAAGAATCATTGGATTAGCGTCCCAGCGAACACGATACATTGCTCCAATGTTTGACCAATGTCGGCCCACCGTCTACGACGCTGGGTCAACATTGGTCAAACATTGTTTCAATCTACCGTGTTTGCTGGGGTATCTTGTTTATTGTGAGACACACATTGTGGCAACGTCTTCTCTTTTTATGTGTAAATCATTATTAATTGGAAGAGTCGGGTACATATACGTCCACCATACATAGATATAGATAAATCTATGGATAGTTAATGTGATTTGTGATATATGGTGTGGATTACATGTATACCGACAAATAGACGGCCATCCCAGCAAACACAAAACATTGACCCAATGCTGTTTTATTGTTGGGCCCGCGTCGTAGACATTGGGCCGATATCAAATTAACATCGAGTCAGCTCCTTTTGTGTTGTCTTGTGTGTGTTTTTGGCGTGTTATAATCTCTCATGATTATTGATGGCTGTTTTTTTAAAGGTATTGGACTGAGGAGGTCTGGATACCGACCCATCATTTGCACTGCAGATGAAATTTAAAGGTGTTCTAACACACCTTATATAGTATGAATACATTTGTGACAAATAAATCAAAGTCGCCACAAGATGGGACGCAAGTGTTTCCTTATATGGGGTGATTGGCTATCATGTGACCCTCTGAGAGGGTCACATGATAGCCAATCACCCCATATAAGGACATAATTATTTATACCATATAAGGGGTGATAGGTCACCTTTAAAGTAAGCAGTCGTTCTCAGCCATTCCCACCTGTCTCATCACACAATAGTTTCCTGCCCGGGGAACATCTTCACTATTTGTTCTCTTATGGGTGATGTTTGGCATCGTTCTCGTCTTCCAAACATATTAGTCTCGAGCCCAATGGAGTGGTTAGTCAACATAACATAACATAACATAACATAACATAACATAACATAACATAACATAACATAACATAACATAACATAACATAACATAACATAACATAACATAACATAACATAACATAACATAACATAACATAACATAACATAACATAACATAACATAACATAACATAACATAACATAACATAACATAACATAACATAACATAACATAACATAACATAACATAACATAACATAACATAACATAACATAACATAACATAACATAACATAACATAACATAACATAACATAACATAACATAACATAACATAACATAACATAACATAACATAACATAACATAACATAACATAACATAACATAACATAACATAACATAACATAACATAACATAACATAACATAACATAACATAACATAACATAACATAACATAACATAACATAACATAACATAACATAACATAACATAACATAACATAACATTTATTTGCCATATAAACACAGTATATAATAATAAGAAACATATATAATTATTTTAGCAGGAGACCATCATTAAGACTTTTAAAGTCGCTCACATGATAGCCACCTAAAACATTGCAGAGAAAATAAATATATAATTATTATCAGTGTGGCAGTAGAAATGAAACAAACAAACAAGAAAACATAAAATAATGTAACATACGAGTAACATTTAAATGTAGAAATATTTGATGTGTGAATACAAAATAAACAGAAAAAAACAAACTATGAAACATAAAAAATCATAAATATAAGTAGCATTTAAATGTGAAGATATTTTCAAGTGTGAAATAAATGAGTGAAGGTGAGAAAATTAGGTACTGATTTTTTGACATACAAAACAATTCGGAATAATGCACGTAGACTCATACGTTGTAAGATAATATTTTTTAACATATTGACAAAAACCAGCAAAAGAATGTGTATATATTTTATCAAGAATGATACTAGGAGAAAGATTAAAGGTATTAACAATACTGAAACGTAAACATTTTTTTCTGAATTCGTGTTATATTTTAAGTGTTCGAATATTATGACGATGACGAGTGTTATGTGTGTGAGCATCAAAACCAGTAGCAGATAGAAAATGATAAAAATAATTAGGTAATGAGCAATGTACTAATTAAAAAAAAAATTGTTGATCATGTTCCAGAATATCTTTTACTTTCAGTGCATTATAGTTTATAAACATGTCCAATAGGCAACGTGGAGACATCGGCCAATCACAACCGCAAAATGTGAGATCGAGATCGATCTGTAGAAGAGTACATTTGGCCTAATCTCGGGGCCCATGCCAGCATAGATAGACGTCCATTCTTATTTAAGAAAAAACAAATACAATGACCGATTCTGTAACGTGTGGGGGGGGGGGGGTGGAATTACGCGCCTTCGATCAGTAAGATTTCGTATGGTTTTCAACAGCTGACCTTATTTTACGGCAATTTTTCACAAATTGACATCGTCTCCTTGCCAAGTTAAATAACAAACAAATAAAACAGTATCACTCAATTATTTGGCTTCCAGTTATTAACTGGTGAAGCTCATTTTCATACATTTCTACAACACTTTGAAATTATCTCTTAAACCATTTAAATATGTGTAAACATTTAAACATTAATATCAATCAGAGGCCAGGTATGCCTACATTAAGCTTGCTCTAGTGAAACACTTTTTGTTTATGTATCTTAAAATATTATAAGTTCAAAAAAATAATAGTGTGAAATAAGCATAAGAGTAGTTTGAATATTTTTAAACGTTAGAGTGCTTTGCAGTTATATAAATTTCATTTTCACCAGAGAACTTCTATGCGCATGGATTACTGAGCAACTTCAGTACTCCAGTAGGCTAAATACGTCAAATCACCACGACGCTGTGAGATGGGTAACATCGTCGTCGGCAGCGGCGGATATCTGGCAGAACTATCTAGCGTGCCGCGTTGAGGAGAGAGGCATGTTGGACCGCTGTTCACCAATAATCAGCCAAAATCTGGCATGGCTCCGTGTGTGTCCGTGTGTCCTATCCCCCCCCCCCTCGCCAAGGACAGGACTGCCGAGACGTCCACCCAATGCTGATGCAATTGGGGCCACCGTCGCAGATGGTAGGCTGACATTGTATCAACATTAAGTAGACGAATCGTGTTTCCCGGGTACCGAGAAAAAAACAATGTCACTGCCAGATAAAATCTGATAAGCTTTTGATACTTGTTAGCTGGTGAGTGTTAATTGGGTGGTGCGGTGTATTGGATGGTATACGTTGTATTAAGGTTGGCGATGGTGGCCCAACCCTACACAGCTAATCCCACATAGGAAACTTTACAGTTAATTAGACTGTACCTTTACTTAAACGCACCTTTATTGGTGGGCCAATGCCGTATGAAAATGCGCATTGCTTAAGCAATTGTCAGAATTTTAAGCATGAACAAAGATAACAACGACCGACATAATCTAACGCAATATCTGAGAGTCTGGTCGAGCGTTGTCTTGGCGTCGGGCCACATGTACGCAATCTTAACGGAACATGCATCCCAGCAAACACGAGACGATGAAACAATGTTGTTTCAATGTTGGGCCACCGTCTGCGACGTTGGCCCAACAATGAAACAGCAGTGTTTCATCGTCTTGCGATTGCTGGATATCTTTGCAGGGTCGTTGCTGCTTATGCAGCCGCAACTTGTTAGCTAGATATAATAGAGCCATCTGTAAGCTGTGACGGCTTTTGTGCAACAGGCGACTTCTAATTGGAGTGTTTCATAGCGCATTCACTTGATAGGCCTACAGGCGTTACGGGAAGCAGACGGCTGCAATGCTTACAGGTCTCCAGAAGCCCCTTTCCAGACAACACCACTCTGGGCTTACTGCCTCCTCTTGGATTGCACTTTGCAGAGCACCGGCCACGGACAGAGGAGGCGCGCGCGCACTGACGAGATAGCGTGCGTAAGCCAGCGTGCCAGATTTATAGGTGGCGCTGGCAATTAACAGGCAGTGCCTAATCCGACCGACTACAGCAACAGGGATGGGCAGGCACTCTGAGACTACTAAGGAAGCGTCGCGTGATAATGTAGCGGTCGTCTAAGCTTAGCAGCCAGCTTTCACAAGCGGTCCGGGAATGCCCATAGAGGGATCCCGCTCACGGGACACCACACACAGGCACTTCTATCCTCGACCAGGCTCATAATCCCGCTAAGAACTGGCGACCAAACAAGCACCCGATCCGCTGGCTGGCCAGGTGCGAAACTCTACTTTTCAATATCTACAGGAGGATCAAATAGCCTTTATCATGAATGATTCCGGCGAAGGGGCACTCTCTCGGTCCGGAGGCATACTTGCAGCTAACGTGACCAATTTTCTGTTTGATGACCTTGACTACAACGGATCTTTGATTCACAACACGACAGGGGGTAATAAGACTGTGAAGGCGAAGGCCTCCCATTACGACTTCTATAGGGTAAGTCGATTCAAACAACAACTCTCGCGTTTTAAGGGCGTGTGGTACACACGCTCTCCTTAATGGATGTATTCCCAGCAAACACGAAACATCTGTATAACATTTGTACAAAAATGGTCCAACGTCGAAGACGTTGGGCCGACGTCGTACAAATGTTATACAAATGTTTTGTGTTCGCTGGGTTGCCGCCTGATCTAAGTGGACGTGACATCCTAACAATGAAAAAGCTCACAAAATGTTGATTTGAAGTTGGGTCAGCGTCGTAGACAGTGGAACAACATTGAATCAACGTGTGGTCATTTTTTTGTTTACTGTCATGTCACGCTGAAGGTATATGTGATCAGTTAAATAAATGTCTCCTTTAATAGCTACTCATTTGAACCCTCTGAAGAGTTGGACATTTCTCCTAAATTGTATTCAACTTGGGAAGCGAACTTGGCTTAAATTGATTGTATTGTATTCCCAAAATCAACTGTGAGTCGTCGATAATGATTTTGAATGACATAACACACATTATTAATGGATGTGTTTGAATATATGGGCAGACAAATATTTTAATCACATAAAGAGAAGTCATTGCTGACGTATATCATATGCAAATATACATGGTAAGACATACAGAATTAAAATCATTTTAAGTGGCATTGCCATATTAAACACTGGATATTTCAATAATACAAATAATTCCCACTTAAAATAAAACTAAAAGGCATTGCGAAAATATGAACATATGGGTCTATAATTTTGTTTACCGCACCAGAGATAGAATAGCTACTACATGTATGTATAACATACAATTTATATATGGTAGAAAAAAACGTAGAAACCTAAAATATATGCAAGTGCATAATTATGCTACTGGAGAATGTAATAAGACAATGTTAAAAAAAAAAAACATAACATCATACAAGTACAATAAATTTGGCAATCCGCGAAACTGGTAGCTCCGAGTCATGTGACCATGCAAGCAAAGTCGCTATGAGCTCTGATATTCCCTGAAATTGACTAGTGATGCAAACTTAAAAACGTCATAACAATAATAATGACGGATAATAATTAGTTGTGCCATTCACACAGGACATGGCCCTCACACAAAAAACATCTCGCCTGATAACAAAGGTGTCGGAAACGGCCGTAACCCGCCCTAAACGGCCAAATCCGAGAGCAACAGTGTAGACAATATGAAAGCAATGCTGTGTGACAAGCTGAAGTCTAGTATCTAAGTATGCCACTTTATCAGTAAAAGCGATACATTGACCCATTGCTGGTTTGACGTTGACCAAGATTAAATCAGCAGTGAAATTATTTCACAAGTTAGGTACTTAAATATCTTATGCATACGGAATGCCGTCAAAATATTTCTTTTTTACACACTTAATTTCGTCTCGAATCTCGGTGAATTAAACCTGATAGCTTTTACCATCTAAATGAGTAGACAGACACGATCCCTGGGCACTTTGCTAAGTGACATCTGTGATGCTCGACACGTCCCCAGGGATCAGGTTCCGGATTGGTGCCGGAAGATCATAGAACGTGAAATAACTGACATCCTCATCAAAAGCACAAGTACTTGACGTTGTCAGAGATGTTGGGCCAGCGTTGAGCCAATGTGAAGACAACACATTGTGTATGTCGTTATGGGGGTAACCACAATGCCTTTGAGAGTCTGTGAAATGACTGATGACAGTAGAAACGTATGCATGAAAGATTTCATTAAAAGTCCCGACTGTGGGCTTCTGATTGTGGGAATGTTACTCCACAATGCATTGTCAAGCTCCAAATCTATGAATGTTTTTATACATTCAATATCACGCTGGATATGTCTGATTTTTGCATTGTTTAAAACTGTTCAAATAATTGGGGTGCGTAATGTTGTGTTAACCTTCGATGCATTCAAAAATAATAGAGTATAGTCCCGTCTTCTGACTTTGTCCACCCGGTAGTGCAGCACTCACTCACTCACTCACTCACTCACTCACTCACTCACTCACTCACTCACTCACTCACTCACTCACTCACTCACTCACTCACTCACTCACTCACTCACTCACTCACTCACTCACTCACTCACTCACTCACTCACTCACTCACTCACTCACTCACTCACTCACTCACTCACTCACTCACTCACTCACTCACTCACTCACTCACTCACTCACTCACTCACTCACTCACTCACTCACTCACTCACTCACTCACTCACTCACTCACTCACTCACTCACTCACTCACTCACTCACTCACTCACTCACTCACTCACTCACTCACTCACTCACTCACTCACTCACTCACTCACTCACTCACTCACTCACTCACTCACTCACTCACTCACTCACTCACTCACTCACTCACTCACTCACTCACTCACTCACTCACTCACTCACTCACTCACTCACTCACTCACTCACTCACTCACTCACTCACTCACTCACTCACTCACTCACTCACTCACTCACTCACTCACTCACTCACTCACTCACTCACTCACTCACTCACTCACTCACTCACTCACTCACTCACTCACTCACTCACTCACTCACTCACTCACTCACTCACTCACTCACTCACTCACTCACTCACTCACTCACTCACTCACTCACTCACTCACTCACTCACTCACTCACTCACTCACTCACTCACTCACTCACTCACTCACTCACTCGCTCGCTCGCTCGCTCGCTCGCTCGCTCGCTCGCTCACTCACTCACTCACTCACTCACTCACTCACTCACTCACTCACTCACTCACTCACTCACTCACTCACTCACTCACTCACTCACTCGCTCGCTCGCTCGCTCGCTCGCTCGCTCACTCACTCACCCACTCACTCACTCACTCACTCGTTTATTCATTCATTCATTCATTCATTTATTCATTCATTCGTTCAGTCAGTCAGTCAGTCAGTCAGTCAGTCAGTCACACATTCATTAGGCTGACTGCAAGGACGAAGCGCGTTTTCTTTGTAACGGGATATGTCGGAAATAAACATATCCCAGCTTCATCCAATTAGCAACAAAACTCATAGAAATAAATCTCCCGTCATACTGCAAGAAAACAGTGTTTGATAAGCATAGATAATGGGGCCCAAGTATTGCCTTTCTTTATTCATTCACTTGATTCCCGACTTGAAGGCGATATTTAGTATGAAGTGGCAGCATCACAATCCAATATGTCGGTGTTATTTATATAAGACGGTAGAATCGTGTACTTGTCCAATATTACAGAATAAGTTTGTGGACAATAGTAACCTCACTGTGATCAATTTATCAATTAATTTTGCGGAAATCTCTGAATTTTATTATTTATCATTATTATTTTGTTTGCTCGTTTTCTATTTGTTTTACTATATGACACGTTTTACTATGACACACAAAATAGTGTTAATTTAGGTTTTGGATTTGGCATTATTAATGGCCAGTCAATAACTAATCTGAATAACGTGGTCTTCGAAAACAAAATTAACTCCAATTTAGATAATTATACGCCAATTTATTATCACTGCGAAATGACATTGATGTTTAATATCCGTTTTAGGTTGGCATTGCTCACACATTGGTCTTACTCCAGCTTCGAATAAACCAAAAAACACTACACGTGCCGTAAATTTAAATTGTATTCATTCAAAATCCGCAGTCAATGTTATATAAGGAAAATGCAATTAAAAAAGCGTCATCGGCACTGTTAACATGACGCATGCTATTTTTCGCAGGATATTAACCCCTCTAGCGCTCAATTAAATAATTACTATTTTCACCCATTTGAAGTTGTGTCTCGCTACCGCGACCCACAACTTCAAGTGGGTGAAAATATCTTAGTAATATATTTGCCTAATGTGAGCCCTAAATATTTGCAAATCGTCATGCTTGAATTTTGTTTTCGTCCTAATGATAGTGATTTTATGGGATAATAAAATTGCTTAAAAACGAGCATAGTTGCGCTTAGCAGTGTGAGGGTTAACTCTACATGCTACCACTGTTCCCTAGCAACCGCAGCGTCGTATGTAATAATATATTGAATGGTCAATACCACTTATGACTGTCATATACTTTATATGTGTCTGATCCCACTACGGGGGGCAGTGTAACACAGATATAGATAACTCATACTGAATGTGTGGCTGACCACACTACGGGTGGCAGTGTAACACATATATATATAATTCATACTGAATGTGTGTCTGACCGCACTACGGGTGGCAGTGTAACACAAATATATATAACTCATACTGAATGTGTGTCTGACCACACTACGGGTAGCAGTGTAACACATATATAACTCATACTGAATGTGTGTCTGACCTCGCTACAGGTAGCAGTGTAACACAGATATAACTCATACTGAATGTGTGTCTGACCTCACTACGGGTGGCAGTGTAACACAGATATAACTCATACTGAATGTGTATCTGACCACACTACGGGTGGCAGTTTAACACAGACATAACTCATACTGAATGTGTGTCTGACCACACTACGGGTGGCAGTGTAACACAGATATAACTCATACTGAATGTGTGTCTGACCTCACTACGGGTGGCAGTGTAACATAGATATAACTCATACTGAATGTGTGTCTGACTACACTACAGGTGGCAGTGTAGCACAGATATAACTCATACTGAATGTGTGTCTGACTACACTACAGGTGGCAGTGTAGCACAGATATAACTCATGCTGAATGTGTGTCTGACCACACTATGGGTGGCAGTGTAGCACAGATATAACTCATACTGAATGTGTGTCTGACTACACTACAGGTGGCAGTGTAACATAGATATAACTCATACTGAATGTGTGTCTGACCACACTACGGGTGGCAGTGTAACACAGATATAACTCATACTGAATGTGTGTCTGACCTCACTACGGGTGGCAGTGTAACATAGATATAACTCATACTGAATGTGTGTCTGACTACACTACAGGTGGCAGTGTAGCACAGATATAACTCATACTGAATGTGTGTCTGACCTCACTACAGGTAGCAGTGTAGCACAGATATAACTCATACTGAATGTGTGTCTGACTACACTACAGGTGGCAGTGTAACATAGATATAACTCATACTGAATGTGTGTCTGACCACACTACGGGTGGCAGTGTAATACAGATATAACTCATACTGAATGTGTGTCTGACCACACTACGGGTGGCAGTATAACACAGATATAACTCATACTGAATGTATGTCTGACCACGCTACGGGTGTCAGTGTAGCACAGGTATAACTCATACTGAATGTGTGTCTGACCACACTACGGGTAGCAGTGTAACATATATATATATATATATAACTCATACTGAATGTGTGTCTGACCACACAATGGGTGTCAGTGTAACACAGGTATAACTCATACTGAATGTGTGTCTGACCACACTATGGGTGGCAGTGTAACACAGACATAACTCATACTGAATGTATGTCTGACCACGCTACGGGTGTCAGTGTAACACAGGTATAACTCATACTGAATGTGTGTCTGACCACACTATGGGTGGCAGTGTACCACAGATATAACTCATACTGAATGTGTGTCTGACTACACTACAGGTGGCAGTGTAACACAGATATAACTCATACTGAATGTGTGTCTGACCGCATTACGGGTGGCAGTGTAACATAGATATAACTCATACTGAATGTGTGTCTGACCGCATTACGGGTGGCAGTATAACGCAGATATAACTCATACTGAATGTGTGTCTGACTACACTACGGGTAGCATTGTAACACAGATATAACTCATACTGAATGTGTGTCTGACCTCACTACGGGTGGCAGTGTAACATAGATATAACTCATACTGAATGTGTGTCTGACCACACTACGGGTGGCAGTGTAGCACAGATATAACTCATACTGAATGTGTGTCTGACTACACTACGGGTAGCAGTGTAACACAGATATAACTCATACTGAATGTGTGTCTGACTACACTACGGGTAGCAGTGTAACACAGATATAACTCATACTGAATGTGTGTCTGACTACACTACGGGTGGCAGAGTAACACAGATATAACTCATACTGAATGTGTGTCTGACCTCACTACAGGTGGCAGTGTAACACAGATATAACTCATACTGAATGTGTGTCTGACTACACTACAGGTGGCAGTGTAACACAGATATAACTCATACTGAATGTGTGTCTGACCTCACTACGGGTGGCAGTGTAACACAGATATAACACATACTGAATGTGTGTCTGACCTCACTACGGGTGGCAGTGTAACACAGATATAACTCATACTGAATGTGTGTCTGACTACACTACGGGTGGCAGTGTAACACAGATATAACTCATACTGAATGTGTGTCTGACCTCACTACGGGTGGCAGTGTAGCACAGATATAACTCATACTGAATGTGTGTCTGACTACACTACGGGTAGCAGTGTAACACAGATATAACTCATACTGAATGTGTGTCTGACCTCACTACGGGTGGCAGTGTAACACAGATATAACTCATACTGAATTTGTGTTTGACTACACTACAGGTGGCAGTGTAGCACAGATATAACTCATGCTGAATGTGTGTCTGACCACACCATGGGTGGCAGTGTAACACTGATATAACTCATACTGAATGTGTGTCTGACTACACTACAGGTGGCAGTGTAACACAGATATAACTCATACTGAATGTGTGTCTGACCTCACTACGGGTGGCAGTGTAACGCAGATATAACTCATACTGAATGTGTGTCTGACCTCACTACAGGTGGCAGTGTAACACAGATATAACTCATACTGAATGTGTGTCTGACTACACTACAGGTGGCAGTGTAGCACAGATATAACTCATGCTGAATGTGTGTCTGACCTCACTACGGGTGGCAGTGTAACACAGATATAACTCATACTGAATGTGTGTCTGACCTCCCTACGGGTGGCAGTGTAACACAGATATAACTCATACTGAATGTGTGTCTGACCTCACTACAGGTGGCAGTGTGACACAGATATAACTCATACTGAATGTGTGTCTGACTACACTACAGGTGGCAGTGTAGCACAGATATAACTCATGCTGAATGTGTGTCTGACTACACTACGGGTGGCAGTGTAGCACAGATATAACTCATACTGAATGTGTGTCTGACTACACTACAGGTGGCAGTGTAGCACAGATATAACTCATACTGAATGTGTGTCTGACCACACTACAGGTGGCAGTGTAACACAGATATAACTCATACTGAATGTGTGTCTGACTACACTACAGGTGGCAGTGTAGCACAGATATAACTCATGCTGAATGTGTGTCTGACCACACTATGGGTGGCAGTGTAAAACTGATATATATAACTCATACTGAATGTGTGTCTGACCTCACTACGGGTGGCAGTGTAAAACTGATATATACAACTCATATATAACTATATATAGCTATATAGTTATAGCTATATAGCTATATACTGAATGTGACCACACTTTGTATGGCAGTGTAACACATACTGTTCTATGATTCCGTACAGTGATTGTTCTGTATGATTCTAAGAGGCACAATAAGTGGGGCTTTAAATATTAAATTTCACAGCGGACCTGTACAACAGAGGGAGTGTACAAGCATTCGTGTAATATTAAAGGTCAGTGTCATTATAGAGGTCTCTCTGGGATATGGAAAGGCAAACAGTTACTGCTGTTTGTCTTGGCTGGGCTATATTGGCTGTGGTCCTTCTTTTACCTGGCCAAATGACTCTATCCCTGACATTTTAACAACGACGCATCAAGTTTAAAATATTCCCTATCAACCACTGAGGCCCAGTCTATTTGACGTTTCAATAGAAGAAACACTGTATAATCTGATTATATGTATTTCAAACTTTTGATTCTCATGAAGTTTTTGGTTTTTTGATGTATTATGCATGCCAGCATGTAAGGATTAGCCATACTGTATGCTGGGCTGCTATAATGATTGTGATGAATTTGATTAGTCTTGTTTGATTGTCAGTTCAACTAATAACTTGGTAAAAACTTGATTGAATTATTTATGTATCGTTTTACTATGTTTAACCACATATTCATGCATAAGAGGTAACCTAATTATTGGTCGCCTACCTAAATGAGATTATCCCCAGCAAATTGAACCTACTATTGATGGTGAGATACAGGCGATACTGAAATGAAATAAATCGGGCTTTAGGCCACCTTTGTGCACATATAGGCTAAACTGGGCCAGGAGAATCTCCTGAGGATGGTGAGATGATTGAGATTACACTGTCCTCCAGACACAGGATTAAAAATTCGAGCCCTGGTGGTCTGAGGCCGAGCACGCTACCTCTCGGTCACGGATGCTCCCCACAATACTGACTTTCACACGTGGATGGGGAAGAAACATTTTTGTTTCTTTCAAGCCGCCGAGACCGGGAACCGAGCCCCAAACTCTGGCGTGAAAGGCAGCGGTGCTAACCACTACCCTAGGGCCCCCGCCCTCAGGCGATACTACCGTCCAGCCATAGGACTTGAAATCCAAGCCCTAGCGATCTGGACCGATCACGATACCACTAATCTAAGTCAAAGGAAGTCCCAACAATACTGAATCTTTACGAGTTGACGAAAAATAAAATATTGTTTTTCTTTGAAAATCAGCGAAATTTGGCGTGACAGACAGTAGTGTTTAATCACTACACCAGCTCGCCACTCTACTTGATGTAGATCATGTTGCCTTAGCGTTTCCAATATTTAAACCAGATGCTCATTAGGTACTCTAGACGACCCATGTGTCGAAGTCTACTATTAACCAAATCAAGGATTGCACCTGCTCACAACCAGAAAAATGCAGCTACATGTACATCCGTCATCCGTCATTCTGTTGTTATTTAAAGTCAAGTAAACTTTGACACACGGGGCAAGCAAACAATGCGAAATCAAGTGATTTCCAACAATAATAATAATAATAGCGAGCATGGTCAGCGCGTGTGTGATGAGTACAGAAGCAAGCAATAGTAACTACATGTATTTTAAGTATAGGTAAAGCCCGATGAGCTCTACATTCTTGGCTGTGAAAAGGGTCGAGGCCGCAGTATGTAGAACTCCAATGGTTTTAACTGACTTAAAACACATCCGACCATTATGAAGAGCTCGGTCACAGTTGACTGAAAATAGTTAAATAGGCCTACCATGATTATTAATCTGTAATTGATCAACAATAACTCTCCATTCCCGGCTTAGAATGTAATGGTCGGACAAAGCAAATAATGTAGTGGTGTGTTTTAATTCTGTATACTCCTTTATAGCAGGATTAAGCATGTTATCACAGATGAGCACTGAACTGTCGTTCACACTGGACGTCATCAGAAATAGGTTCTATCTGAATAGCAACTCCTTCATGATAAAATTTATGCTGGCCAAACACTGAGGCTATGTCTTATGTTTGCTGGTAAAAAAATCTATCAGTTACTTCTGTTATTTCAGTGATTGGGTGGAACTGAATTGTGCTGACAGCGTGACAAAGACCTCATAGGATAGGTACGTTTTGTCTGACAACTTGTTCATTTGCTTAACATACTCATTATCATGACTGGACGCAAAGCGAGGGAGCTGGAAGGAGAAGCATTTTGAATTCAAAAATAGTTGCCACCTGGCTTGCCAAGGGTCGTGGTTGTCTAAATGAGATGTTGAAACACCATTTTGCCTGTCTGCTGTTATTTTTGTGCCAGTCATTCGTTTTGTATTTTTTCCGCGTAAGCTTAGACTACACCATTAATTTGAAAATTTGCTATATTTTCAGTTTTGCCACAATTCGATTAGTACAAAGCTTCTGTTACGGATTTCGATCGTGCTATTTGTAAAACAATCAATACAATTAGAAAAAGTACAATATATAGTCTACATTCTGCTTCAGCTAAAAGAAATAGTTGGTCACGTTAGTTATTTTTCATTTAAATGCCAAACATCACTTTTCTTTGCTTTACCCTGCTTCGAAAAGGTGTCTGTTTTTTTTTATTGCGCAACAAATAATGATTGTTTATTAGAAGTACGCGTACATCCAAATGTCTAGACATCATGATTTGCAAATGTTTGTGCTCAAATTAAACAAATGAGTAATATGAGTAATTTTCAGCCATTTGAAGTTGTGGGTCGCTTTAGCGGGACACAACTTCAAGTGGCTGAAAATCTTAATAAATTTATTAACAGAATGAGGTTTAACTCTTTCTTTGCTATATTTATTTGAAATTGATAGAAAATTAACTGGAGGGAGTATAATAAAAACTAGTCTTTCACAAGGAAATGCAGATGATTCGGCATGAGTGAGAGGTGGTGTCTTGCACTCTCCATCTCCATTGGCAATGTTCCAGCATGTTCTAAGGTATCACCTCCAATCTCCCGTCATATGGCAGAAGGGCGCATCTCTGTTAGTAATCATTTTGATATACAGGCGATTTTGTGCAAGGATGCTGCCGATTTTATGCATTGCAGTAAAACGTTTTGATGGGTTAATAAATGTTCTTGTTTAAATTTGATTAAATTAAGTGGATGGAAATTTAATTGTTCAAGCTTTTTGAAAATACGATAAAAATGCATTTTTTCGAGATACGCCCTTTTGCCTTGAAACACAATCAATAAAACGTAAATTAAAAGCTTAAATATACAGTTTTTTTATTCAATATTTTTACAGAATGTGAGCAAAGTAGGCTAATAGTTAGTTATTTTATATGCAAAACTGATTTGTCATCAAAATCTGAGATACGCCCTTTTGCCACATAACGGGAGCAATGTAAATGTGCACTGAAAAAGATACCCAGCAAAAAAGGCAAGACGCTAAGCCAATGTTGGTTTATTGTTGGTTCATCGTCGAAGATCAAATATCAAGCTTCTGTTTCTACTGAGACGGGTACATCGTTCTGACCTCCTGATAATAACATAACAGCCACATGAATTCGAATAATTGTGTGCCACACTCGGAGCAAACTTCAAATGAGAGGGGTTTCTGGTCATGTCAATTTAGTGTTACTGCTCTGATCTCCCAAAAACGAATGGCGTGATATTTTAAATATTTATTTAGAAGTAGACCCCGGATTTTTGTTATTTTGAAATATTAACCCTTTAACCACCGGTGCAGCGGTGCCGCATATCTTCGGGTTTTCATTTTTTTATTAGCACATCAAGTACTACCTTTTAAATATGTTACAGATAAAATGTGACATCAATCGGCAATATTTGAAACAGGTGACTCCCATTTTGTCAAATCTGAATATTTTTCACTCACTTGAAGTTATGGATCGCGTCAGCGAGACACAGCTTCAAGTGGGTGAAAATTCAGATTGAATAATTTGGCGGCTAAAGGGTTAAGGACACAATGAATGCATATTACATGTATGTCTTGACCTTGGACGAACCCACACAGCAAAGGTGTGAACAGTGGGTTGCCGTGTTTCCACTACCAGGAGAAATCATTTTTTTCAACAAGGCGGTGACTGAGAGCGATCTCGACCCCAAGGTCAGGAAATGCACATAATTCTTTAATGATGTTGCGGCAGACATGCTGAGCATGTGAGCATTTAGCTGAACCTTTACTAATTTCAATCAATCTAATATTGATTTGATTAATTGAGGCCAAGTCTTAGGTATGACCGTTTCAAGAAAAGTCTCACGATTTTGACTGGGCGCAATCTGTGGCTGAAACCTTCATTTTTAACCCTCACAGAAATAATCTGACGTCTACAGACGCCAGATTATGTGGACTAAAGTCGATCCCGCACTGTAGGAGTAAACATATTTATAATGGTCGTAGACCCATAACATAGGTATTCAAATGAATCAGAAAGAGCTAACTAAGACATTTGTGATGATTTTAAATTGAAAAAAACGATTTGGTTTTTAAGGTTTTCATAAAAAAATAATTTAAACCTTTAAGGGTTAAGTTATGTTTTATTCATGTATGGGCCAACTCATCTGTATCTGATTTTTCACGTTGACATATAGGCCTGTAATATATGCGAGCAACATTACGCCAACTGATCACTTTTAAAGTAAGCTGCAACATGGCTTTTTGGCATTGCACATAGGAAAACGCAAAGAGCGTCTTAATTCAAATGTAAGATTTACCATGTTTCTACTTGAACAGTAAGCAGTTATTGATATCTCTCATTACAGACAGGCAAACGACCGTAGCTGATTTTTCTTGAACAATAAGTCACTGAAGAGTGCCATTTCACAGCAGTATGCGCTTCGTTTGGTTTCGGGCTATTTAGCAAAGTTTGCTGTCAAGGCGCGGGATCACACAACACTGTTTCCATCATGATAACAATTTTATCGCCGATAAAGCTTAGAAAACAATGGACATCAAAAATGTTTAGACTGCCGTTGAAAGCGCAATAGATAACGCTAACGCCTACATCCGCCCTGCAGCCGAGGGTCTCGGCCAATCACGAGACAGATGATTAGGTCAATGTTTGTAAACACGGTTTGTTTTCATCGTATTTTTGTCTATGTCGACCCGTGATAGAAAAACACCCATTCGTTGCAGAAAATGATTTCATGAATAAAACAGAACGATGAACATCATATGATTTATAATATAAACTTTAGTACGTATGGTATTAAAAAAAATAAAAAGTTTAACAGCAACCAGACATAATCGTGGATGAATAAATTGTTCGATTTGAATAAGGGCATATTACTATCAGGTACAGTCTTGTTCACCGAGCTGTTTACAGACGTACATGTATATCTGGAGATATGTGCAAAGACAAACAGCCGTACAGTGACTGCCTGAAGCAATAATCACTTACTATTGATTGCCTTTGCACCGATTTGAATGATCCCGACACATACGGGGCATCATTTGCTCATGTCCTGGCGATCAGGTATGGATCTACGTGCATTATTATATCTGCCGTGCCAAACCTAAAGACAGTAATTGCTTACTTTACAATTACAAGTAAGTATTTATTGTAGTTTGGCTTTGCGCATCAGTTATGATTATTGCATCCCCCCCACTACACCTCGGGAATCTTGAGACATCCCAACCCGACATTCCTGGTTTAATGCAGGACCAATGTCCGCGAGACTAGCCCAGCAGTACGCCGCATTTACTCAGCTTAGTTTTTGTGCTGGGATGTAAAACCTCAGTCATTGCCAATTTCTTGGCATCAATACTTGTCTCTACAAGTTCATGCTATATTATCCCTTATGTTGCCAAATTGTTTCAGACTACTATTTTTCATTCATTTGAAGCTGGAATTGCTAACGCAATTTCCAGCTCCAAATGACGAAAAAAATATATATGTATAGGATAAAGCCTGAGGAACACGAAATTTTTAACTTTGAAAAGGCCGAGGCCGAAGGCCGAGGCCTTTATTAAAGCTAAGCATGTAGAGCTCCGAGGATTTTGACTGACTCAAAAAACATCCGACCATAATGAAAATCCCTCATATTCAACAGTTCGGTCGCGCCTGAGTGATTATAGTACCATAGGCCTACCATGATAATTGGTCGGTACTTGATGAACAATAACTCTCCATTCCCGGCTTAGAATTTCGTGGTCAGACAAAGAAAATAATGTAGTGGTGTGTCTTAACTATGAAGAAATATACCACTTCGAAATGTTATTTTTAGATTAACTAAGCATCCACAACGAGATATTTTAGCGATTGGAGGTCAATTTATTTGGCCCGACAATTGCTTGAAAACGCATATATACGGTCCCGGTTATCATGATTTACCAGTCTGGTCGTGTCAACCCCTACACAACATCAAGTGACTGAAAATTTAAATTTTAATAACAAGCTGTGTATCCTGACATCAGGTCTATCAAGCTCTACTAGAAAACGTCATGCTTCGCAACAAAATTCATTATTTATCGTGCAAATTTAATATTAAAATATCGTTAATATTAAATCTTATTCCCATTAATTTATAATTGCACAGTATGTAGCGTTAAAATACCGTTAATATTTATTGCACATTATTTTATAATTGCAGTTACAACAAGTTGTTATTCGCAGAATAGAAATGTTGTTTTTGAGTCATCTAGAGACACGTTATACATACGAGTTTTTAATGCATCCATCACGCACTTATAGCAATGCTCTTCTCTTGCTCAATAACTCTGAACTTGTGTCATGTAATGTAGATAATGTAGCTTAATGTTCTTGTCACCAGGCAATAATAAACTATTAGGAAATTCCCTAAGTATTTCCTTCATTTTACACTATGTAGTCCTGCGTGTAAGTGAAAACAGTGGGCACGAATAATATGCGATGATCTTATGTTTGAATTGCACCGCCTTCAGGCTGCTCTGAAAAGCACGTTATCGAGATTTGATAAACCACATGTTATCAGTAGCCCAACTATAAATACCTGATATCAATGACTAGATAAAGAAGGCTAAAAGTTGTGACCAGAGGTTATCAGTAATAAGCACAAAACTTACTTGCAAGTGAGCAGCTACTGTAGTTTAGCTTTTCATAGCAGACAAGATGTGAGTAAGCATTGTCTTCACAACCAGATACAATGGTCTTTACTTTACATATTCGTCACCAGTTTATTACAGTTATATTTTTGCGTACACATCGTTGAGAATAAAGAACAACACATACATTTAAAATATACGCAATATTATGTTGTTTATTTTAAATGTTGACTGATCGTGTGTTAGCCTGAGAAACACAATGCACCAACCCACTGTTGAGTCTATGTCGAATCACCGTCTACGACGCTGGCGCAGGATTGATTCAACAATGGTTGGATGTCTTCTGTTTGCTGAAATAAAAAGTTTTCAACAATTAAGTCTATTTGTTGATTGTATACCTATTGAAAGTGATCTATTTCTATCTGGAGTCTCTTTGCACCACAATCAGTACATTTTGTATGCAACAATTTTCTCCCACTTGAAGTTGTGTTCGCGGTAGCGAGACACAACTTCAAGTGGGTGAAAATTACAGCTAGGATTTATAGAAAAACGACAACGTTTTGTTCGGGAACCTCACGTACTCAAACAATAGTTGGAAATAAAAAACGAAAAACCTTGTATGAGATCCTGAAATTCACATGCTTCAAGGCAAAATCAAAAATTGGGAAACTCATGGCATAGCATGAAAGTGGCAGGTTTTTATACATGGTCATATAGCATTGGGGTTCGATCGAACCCCTGTTGGTGGTTTAAGAGTTGATAACGCTATTAAAAAATGGCATGAAACATAGCTGAGTAAAAAGTATATAGGCTATTAACACCATCATTAAAAATGGGGTTATTTATTTTGTTTGCTTTCCGTTCACTACGTTATCGTGCATCATTATCAGACACGTCAGAGAGTGTGATGAAGGAATCCCCTTCAATTTCCATGCAGATAACTTATTGTTTTGTAGAAGTCTCATTTTTCATGCCGAAAAAGATGGGAGCACACGCTCGACCGAACATCGCCAATAAAAAGTGTCATTCCTTCGCCGATAATAGTCCCGGTGGCTCTGTCGTAAGGCGCGATAAAAAAAACTCTGGTAAATCACCAGATACCGCCGGGTGAGGCGCTGGTTTACTGTTGGCCCAACGTCTGCGACGTTGGGCCAACAGTAAACCAGCGTCCTGTTCCAGGGTCCAGACGCAGAACTGCGGATAAATTGGGATAATCTAATCAGCGCCTCTTAGTTGTGTACATAATAGACAAATAAACAGCGGTAAATAATGAGCCTCTCCGGTTTCTGGCCACATATCAGGGAGTCCCCCCCCCCCCCTCCTCAGTCGTCATCTCTGCCGCTTCTGTGAGCCCTGCCTCAGCAGCAGTCTTCATCACCTGCAAGCGGACACTGAAAGCTGCCAACAACTCTAACCCCCTTCTTCTATCATGACTACGCAAAACACTCGCGTGTCCACAGAAAATGGATTATTGTTTTAATCAAATAGCTAATTTGATCTCGGGTCACGGAGAAGTTTTTTTCTGAAAGCGTTGTCCGTGTATTTCTCATTGTGAGACAGTGCATATTCTCACAGAGCATATATCTATCATTTTAAAGCTCTACCTTTCATATGCAAAAATGTAATTTAAAAAATAATATTAAAACATGTGAAAGTGGTAATCTCACACTGTTGCGGCAATTTATATAATCAGACATCAGCACAGTCACGATAGACGCTCGTTAATAACCCACATAATCCATTTGCTTTTGATCACACTAATTATAAACTTCTCTTGTCCTTGATTTTTCAACAATGGGTATGCATGACATCGGCTATGGGGAAGATTTGTGGCATCAAGAATGGGGTATTTTTATAATGAGGCCATCTGAAAACAGGAAATTGTTTTAACCATCTTTCTTTTATTAATATCAATAGATAGATATAAATATATATCACATATTAATGTAATGCATGGCACATAGTAATATTATTATTTAGCACGCGACACCCTTTCTGTCTTTATTACAGTGCGAGTAGAGAACCGTTTTACCCAGCAAACACAAAACATTTGTATAACATTTGTACAACGTCGCCCCAACGTCTCCGACGTTGGTCCAGTAATGTACAAATGTTATACAAATGTTTTGTGTTTGCTGGGTACTGACTTTTGTATACTGCAGGTTTAACCAGGGCGGGGATCGACTTTAGTCGTCAGAATCTGACGTCTGTAGACGTCAGATTCTGACATCTAAAATTGATTCCCGCACTGTAAGAATTAAAATATTTGTAATGATCCATAACATAGGTATTCAAATGGATCGGAAAGACATTTATGATGATTTCAAATTGAGAAAAATCCTTTGATTGCCCTTGTTTATACAGAAATTGTCAATGTTTCAAATGTTGAGAAAACAGTGTTACATAATGTTGCAGTGTGATAATCAAAACGATTTCTATAGTCAATAATTTAGTGGTATGAAAGAAATAACATCCTAGGCTTATTCGATATTTAGCACACGTTCACTCAGCATGATAAGTACTCAAATGCAGAATTTATATTAACCTAACCTGATAACGGTAACGTTTGTACATACATAATCATGATTATGTTGTTCTGTTCATTTATCCACTACACAGCGTGTGATATGCAAAAATGCTTCGGTGGTACATTCTTAGTAAACAAGAAGCGTGGACGCAATGTTGTTTTGCTGTTGACCCAGCGTATCCGACGTTGGCCAAACATTAAATCAACATCGGGTCCACGTCTCTCGTTTCCTGGGATGATTATCGGCAGATGTCTATGATCCACAGATCATTATCACGTGTGAAGAAATGATAGCATATAAATACACAGGTGAATACACAGACTATAATAAGGATATTAAGGATAATTGCATCTACATGTTCAGCGTATAGCCAATTTCGATCCCTGTAATGGATTTGCAGCGGGGACATTTCTTTTAATTAGCTTGAACCTCAAGAAAAGTTCACCATCATTAATCTATAATGACTTTCCCAGACAAAAGACTGCTTGCCTTAACCGTTTAACTGCCGGTGCCGCATATATTCGGGTTTTCATTTTTTATTAACACGTTAAGTACCACCTTTTAAACATGTTAAAGATAAAATGTGACATCAATCAGCAATATTTGAAAACAGTTGACCTCCATTTTGTCAAATCTTAATATTTTTCACTCACTTGAAGTCGTGGATCGCGTCAGCGAGACACAACTTCAAGTGAGTGAAAATTCAGATGGAATAATTTGGCGGTTAAAGGGTTAAAAGTTATACTGCCTTTTTCTTTGGCCATCAGCCTAAATGGATACATAGTATAGGCCTACTGGAATCAATTTGAAGGCAATTTCACATAGGGGCCTACTCTGATGATTTTCATTCTCAACTGTCAAGCCCACTTTCTACAAAGAATTAGGGTAGTTGTTTCAATTTCGCCTTGCCCTGCAAACAATATAGGACATGGAGTAGCAGTCCAGAGTTGTGTCGTCAGTTTACTTTATAGTATATATAATGTATGTTGATGTATATCAAACCACCCCATTCCGTTATGTAGTCAGACTATAAGCTGACTAAATGATATCCTTGTAAAAGCAAAACTACTACCCACTTTTGTGTGTTTCCGGGTGTGAGCTTTGGTTATTTCAATCATGTTTTACCAAACTTCATTCTTCGACCAAAAATTCCCGGGAATGAATTGCCGCCTTGCAAAAAGTCCTTATTATATGAAAACAACTGTTTTATCAGTTTGGCTGGCCATCTTCTTGGATCTACTGTCATAGGTTTTACAGACTCTCACTAAAGTGTTCGTCAATAAGGTATTTCTATTATCATTGATATGGCTCAATTGTGATTCAGTCATTAGTCCGAAGCCCTGACGGTGTCTCATCTGCACACGTGGACAAAAACATTTAAAAAGGGAAGACTATGAAATGAAAATTAAGTGTTGTCCTATCTTCTATATACATGTAGACTGTGATATTGAGCAAAATTAGTGAAAACATTGAGCCAAAGTATGGCTTTCTACCCCTCTAGTTTACACACTAAAATGTTATTCAAAAATGTATTTCTAATTATCCCATTCAAAGCACGACCACATAGAGACATTGCATGTATAGCATTGATATGGTTTAATTGTAATTCAGTCTGAGGCTTTGACGCTCTCCCACGTGCAAACGTAATATTAACAAAAAAGGTCAATCCTCCCTGACGTTAAAGACAGAGGTGCCTATGAAATGTAAATTAGCTTTGTTCTAACTGCTATATAGGCCATGGTAATCAACAAAAATAGTGAGAACATTGTATTAATTGAATTGTTGTCAAATCCCAGCCGACCAAGATGATTCCCATCATTCGCATCTTTTGAGGTCCGAGCAGTTAAAATCTGATTTTCTCAGAATCTACTCGGAAAATTGTTCTGAAAACATATTAAAAGACTCCAAGAATCCCAGTTCGGGAAAGTACTTGAATTCAAGATGGCGGCCAATATGAGCTTAACTTGTTAAATACATACATATTTGTATGTGCATCGTCTCATTGGTGGCACAAAGCTCGCTAATTAAAGCATATTAGTCAGTGTGAATGAAGAAGGCCTAGTCCTAGAGAGTAATATTATTTGAGAGAGTGGTTTGTGCAAAAACTAATTCTGAATTAAATCTTAAGAATATTTACCAAATGTTAAGTGAAAAAAGACGTTACTGGTCGTAAAATACACTATGCACATTCCATTGATATCAAAATATCTAACATAATATATAACTTCAACAACAAACACATCAAACCATTAAAATATTTATTTAAAGCAGCAATTATTTTCATTTATCTTCAATTGTTTCAACAACATTTATAATATCTGGCTATTCACACACTATGATAACGACATTTAGTTGCAGGTGGGCTGTGAGTCTACTTATTAGATGAAATTTGTATTCAAGCTCTGCGCTTCACTTTATTCCTGATTTAATCTACCTATATTGTATCTTACACCATTTCAATTTATTTACTAGTCTAAATAGTTGATACTTTTTTTAAAGCAGGTATGCACATATTTACAAACAATAACATAGAAAGTCTATAATGTTCTGATGTGTCTTTTTCCATATTTAAAAAAAGTCAGACCTATTATTACCAGTTTTTGAAATAGGGGCCTAAGGTTTGTTCTGAGCTACACAACAGGATAATCTGCTATGAACAGCAACCAAGACAGGTGGCTCTTCATAGGATGTTTATTTGATACCGAATACCATTTTGGGGGGTGGCCAAGTAGCCTCCCATAGGAGGTTGGCTTCTCATATTAGTGGCTGCTCATTCTACTGCATAAGCTTTTGCAGGGGATGACACAGCATGCATGTATGTGTTTTTTTACTTATTTAAATGAAAGGTGTTAGCGTCTCAACAGCATAAATATTTTTAATCATCTTTGAGAAGGTTATGTGTGTGAAGTTACTATACAATGAACTTACATATTAAACAGGTGGACTACAAATCTGATAGGATTATTTGTGGAAAGTGAAGGGGGAATCGAATGGTAGGCCTAATATAAATAACCCGCTGGGCAGTATGCATGCCTGTAAACGAGGAACTTCTCATGACTGGTGAACATCACAGGGTCGAGTTTCAATTTTCTTTAGGCAATAAAAATATATTTTAGTAAACGTTAAGTTTCTTTCTCCACATGTATTTGCTACATCCATTATTTTGTCAATAACTTACAATTGTGAAAGAAAACCGAAATACAATGATGAATATGTACTATTTATAATATAGGCCTATAGAGTAGTTTAGTTTTAGCATAGACTATTTTATTTAATGCATATTATATAGGTTCTAAATCCTTTTCATGTATATCTTTTGGATTGGTCATCACTTATTAATTTCGTCGGATAATTACCTGCGGTAGAGAATGAGAAGACAAATTTTTGTTCCATAAAATCAACTTTTATTGTGTAAATGCGTTCAGTGATATACATGTATGCATCAAGTAAAGTTGGATATATTGCAATGTAATAATTTATTTTATTTGATGTTCGAGCAAAAAAAATACTTTGATAATTTATTATAAACTAAACGCTAAAGAAAAATACTCACGTTATTTGTGATAGCCATCTAACGTTTCAACTCTATCATGTTTGTTTGTATTTGGCAGCCATTTTAGATTTTATGTCTTTGCAAATGCCACAAGTGGTATATACGGCGACTTTTATAATGTTAATGTGGGTCACAATGGCAATGATTGTAAAATTAAAGGTTTACAAGAAATTTTGAATTTTTATTTCAGTATTTTACAAAAAAAATGTGTCATTTATCGACATATTGAGCCATTAAAACAAAGATGAATTTGTTTTCCCTTTAATTAATTCACACTAAAAGATAAGAGTTACTTGGTGTACTTTGTACCACCATTCACACAGTGGAAATACAAAGTGCATTCATTTAGTCCATTTCGCGTATCCGAAAATGGATTTTGGCGGCCATCTTGAATTTGGGTACTTTCCCAAACTGGGATTCTTAGGGCCTTTTAATATGTTTTTCATGATTGTTTTCTGAGTCGTTCCTGAAAAAATCAGCTTGTAACGAATTTACATCACCTCAAAATCCAATGTTCCTTGACAACTTATTCTGCTAAATTAATTTATGTAAATTTTCAACCCCTTGGGGTTGTGTCTCGCTACCGCGATCCACAACCTCAAGCGGTTGGATATTAGTCATATTTGTTTAATTTGAGACCAAACATTTGCTAATCCTAATGTTTAAACACACATTTTGTTCCAAATAACAGTGATTTGTTCGACAGATAAAATAAAATAAAAACGACAATGCTCGTGGTCATGAGGCTTAGGGTTAATACATAGATTGAACTACTGAAGTTTTCTGCCGCGATAAAACCGCAATATGTCAAGTAAAACAATACTCATTTACAATTTTCATCAATAAGCAGATAATAAAATGTTATCGCACATTTACCGCCTTCTATATGCCACCTTTACCGCAAGCATACAAAAAGATGACGTTATGCATAAGACCCTCGCATATAAAGTACGTTATTATTGATTAGCTTTTCTTAATAATCTTGTTTTTTCTGCTGTTATATTCTCAAAAGTTACAATGAAGTAGCGTAACATAGTTGTATTCTTTAGATGAGCAGTAATTGTATCAACATGATCAATAATCACCCGAAAATGAGGAATAACTATTATAATAGAACGTCATTTATCTTGATGATACATTAAATCAACACAATACAGCTTTTTTAAAAACCACGAAGAATAATACACATCAGATTTGAGGATTGATGTTGTTTCTAAATGGTTTCGTTAATAGCAGTCGCGTTCATATCGGGGAATAAGCATAAATAACTATTCCATGAGAGGTTCGCTAATTCATCCCAAATTGATATCTCGAAATTTGAACATTTCGCCGTCAATATTTAATGGTGATCTGTCAGTTTATTGTCGTATGGGGACCCCATGAAAGAAGCTGTGCAACCTAAATCGACCCCCATTACGCCGCCTTAGCCTTGGATTGAGATACCTCGATTGGGCTGGCATTAAGCCAGCGCTGATCTGGTTGCCAGTGGTTACTGAGGGCAGCTGACCGCGTCATTGATCCGCGTGACCTGCGAGATCAAAGGATCAAACAGTCACGGATCACGACTAGTGTCGGCTCAGTGGTGGGACAGCGTCAGGGACGCTGTCCCACCACTGATCCGATGATGGAGCAATTGGCGTTGGTGACTCCTGCGAGCAACCGGTGATGACAACCAATCTCAGCAAGAAACTCCCCTGGGAGTCCGGGATTCAGGGTAAGTATGGATCCCGGTGAGATTGTGCGCTAAATCTGTTCCTCATGCAGGATTCGCACGGTTAACAAGACGATCCGGGCGTCGACGACCTGGCAGAGTGATATCTCCAGAAAGCTGCAGGTGATGAAAACCAAAGAAAAACCAAATCCTAGACTGTTGAATGGTGATTGGGGGGAGAGGTGACTGTACTTAACGGCCTTTAAATGAAGTGCACATCATAGAGCAAATTCTGATTGAACATCATCTCGTAAATACTCGGTGAGCGTGCGAGTGAGTGAGTGAGTGAGTGAGTGAGTGAGTGAGTGAGTGGGTGGGTGGGTGAGTGAGTGAGTGAGTGAGTGAGTGAGTGAGTGAGTGAGTGAGTGAGTGAGTGAGTGAGTGAGTGAGTGAGTGAGTGAGTGAGTGAGTGAGTGAGTGAGTGAGTGAGTGAGTGAGTGAGTGAGTGAGTGAGTGAGTGAGTGAGTGAGTGAGTGAGTGAGTGAGTGAGTGAGTGAGTGAGTGAGTGAGTGAGTGAGTGAGTGAGTGAGTGAGTGAGTGAGTGAGTGAGTGAGTGAGTGAGTGAGTGAGTGAGTGAGTGAGTGAGTGAGTGAGTGAGTGAGTGAGTGAGTGAGTGAGTGAGTGAGTGAGTGAGTGAGTGAGTGAGTGAGTGAGTGAGTGAGTGAGTGAGTGAGTGAGTGAGTGAGTGAGTGAGTGAGTGAGTGAGTGAGTGAGTGAGTGAGTGAGTGAGTGAGTGAGTGAGTGAGTGAGTGAGTGAGTGAGTGAGTGAGTGAGTGAGTGAGTGAGTGAGTGAGTGAGTGAGTGAGTGAGTGAGTGAGTGAGTGAGTGAGTGAGTGAGTGAGTGAGTGAGTGAGTGAGTGAGTGAGTGAGTGAGTGAGTGAGTGAGTGAGTGAGTGAGTGAGTGAGTGAGTGAGTGAGTGAGTGAGTGAGTGAGTGAGTGAGTGAGATAATCGTTATGACATGCGATTATGTATCTGGTATGAAACCCAGACGTTATGCTTTCATCTTCAATGTGGTGGTAGATTTTTATGATGGTTGTTGTTTTCGACTTGGCTAATTTAATTAATCCGCTTTTTGCTTTTCCATAACGAATTACTACATGGGGTGGCAAACACTGTCACCGTTATCGACGAAACTTGTTGATCAATCAGCAGTGTGCGTGGTGCTTACTTTGTTTTTTGTTCCTAACGCTCGTAATACCTGAATACCGTGGTGGCGGATCTAGCAAACGTAACTTGCGGCTATCCGAAAATTTTTACTTGCTATTTCAAAAATCGCGATTTCCTCCGAGACTGCCGAGTCGCTTTTTAGTTATAAAGGCAGAAAACCAGATGTCAGACACTTGTATAATTTGAGTTACCAATAATATACCACCTGGTGGGCCAACATCGAATAAAATTGGACCAATGTGTCTGCTCGGCGGTCAACTATCTAACCTCTATTATCTATTAACCTCTATTATCATCCATTATTACTTTAGTATTAGTGGACGTGACAGTGGAAAAAGAAGTGACAGTGAAATATTAAGGTCGGGTCACTTTGCTGATTTACTCTTTCGCTCATTCCCACCGAGCTAAAACATACCGCGCAGGCTTAACGCTTTTTTTTAAATATACCTCATTATCAACTTCTGCCTATCACTTGCATCACAACATGAGCAGATGAGTTACGCTCATACCAGATACATAATCGTCGCATATGTGCATTTGACGTGCTAGTCCCGTATAACCAGATGCAAATTATTGCACACTTGCATGATATTGCTTGCACGATAATATAGCCCTGGAATCCGCCGGTAGCCTAAGTGTACGTGGCACCTCAATGAATCACCCGTCACTAATGCGCTAGTTTTCCGGGAGTCAATTGTCGTCTAATGATAATTAAATGTCAAATGAGCATTGCTAAGTGATTATAACTCAAGGTCATCCCAGCTATCACCAGACACACACACAATTTTGGTTTATTACGGGGCCAGCGTCGTAGACGTTGGGCCTATATTATTCCTACATTGGCTCAATCTTGCCTGCTGGGATATAAAAACGAAATAACTAATAGTATCACTTAACCATTCGATTGTGCTATATCAATCACACATAGAAAGACCTTCTGATACAACTTCTTCAAAAGTAAAATGTCTGATCCTTAGATTAGATACGCAAACAAAAATGCGTAGATTACATAGCGGAATCTATCTGTACTACCTTTAATAATGAATATATGTAAAAGAAAGTGTTTTATGCTCACAACAAAACTTTGCTGACCAATGACCGAACCAACATCATGCACTTTCGGTTGCCAGACCCGCAGCACGCATACAATTTGAATTTAGTCTTAATGGCAATCATTTTATAATAGTATGATATATTGTAATAGGTCAATACAAGGATACCAGAACATATGTGGCGTTGACAATGTGTGGGTATTTGTGGGTGCTTCTAACGAATATAATATTATTATATTACGTTTCTTGGACCCAGGATAACGTATATTCATTTACTAGTGTATAACAAAAGATGTCTTAACCCTTTGCACACGCATGTTGACTACAGTAAATATTCTGTGTTTTCATTGGCACCTATATAATCAGTTTTTAAAAAAAATATATGCTTTCAATCTTGAAACACAGATATATGTTGATACTTATATTTCACAAACAACACAAATCTTCGGTCACTTGAAGTTGTGGATCGCGGTAGCGAGACACAATTTCAAGTGACTGAAAATTTAAATTGAATAGCTCAGTGATCTAAGGATTAATATGTACCGTGTGTCATCATTTGCATTCTTAATACGAGTAGGTATAAAGGGTGCTCGTCTGAGCTTTAAATATGTATGTATATTATCATGATTATGATTTATACATTATCCAACGAGAAATAATGGTAGTCATCAGCGATCATAATGATCATAAAATACCATTACTCCTGGGACTAAACTGGATATGATGTCTGTAAACAACATAAAAATGTATTGTGTGGTTTAGGTCCATGAAGTCGCAATTGGCAGTGTATTAATAATTCTTTCAATACAGTATATACTGCACAATATAATTTAAGTTTACTACGAACAACAAACAGCTTGAATTTGAAAAAAAAATGTACAGGTGTAGTGGCTTAAATTCCACATGTTACATATTTTGTTACATATTATTTTGATGAATAATGTATTGTTTACAGTGACGTTGCCGCTATTGGTGCTGATCATATTATTTATTGCTATCATAATTTGGGCATAAGTCCCGAGAGCTAGTATTTTGTTTCCACACTCTGAATCACCATGTATAATTATCTCTTCAATTTGTCTTATTTTACTTAATTTGACATCAATGTATTCTCAATATCTCCTATATTTATCACCCTATTTTGTAAAATGCAGAACTGTAATCATGACATAATGTACTAATAATATTTGAAAGCTCATATAACATCATTGTACGTCGTCGAGAGATCGTATTGAATTCGTTTATTTCGGAGTACATCAGCATATGTGACGAGGAGGCCCAAACGTTCAACAATAATTGGCTCTCTTTCTTTCGATCGGAAAACATGACAAGTCGTTCCAGTGATACTTTCCAAGGTTTGATTTAGCCTGGAACACATATAAGTTTTACTCCTAAGTGTTAATGTGAGCTAATGTCACCTTATGTCAGCTCAAGTATCATCTGAAATATGTGGAGTAGTAAAAACACCATGCTCTAGATATGGGTGTCCACCCGAAACGTGACGAAATAATAATGCCAAATTTTGATGTAGATATTTTATATAACCATGTGGGACAATTCAAAATGTGTACTAATATTGCATATAATTGGGAGAAGACTCCTGGACTAACATTCCACGACGCTAGCCAAGCGGTCACGTCTCGTACATAGGAGGCAGTGAACCGAACTTACACTACGACCGGGGGAGTAAACACGGTAAACAAGCGACAACAAACAGGCTGATTGATAGATGTCGGCCTTTCTGGCCTCTTGTTTTATTGATAACCTGTTGGCACTGAGCTATTTGCCGTTGTTCTCCAACGCTGCATGTGTCTTCACACACCGGGTATATTTTATTCAGGAACAGATGTGCCAGCCCGCCCGGCCATTAGAGTTCTGCCTGGTAAAGACAAACAGCAGCAACTGCTCACTTTTCAAGTGAGCAGTTGCTGCTGTTTGTCTTCCAACAACTGCAATGTTAGCCTCTGACAAACGAGTAGAGCGCGGCCGGATACAGCTGAGGTGTCCACAAATTGGCTGCTTAATTACACTACAAGAGAACGACTCTTAGACTCTATTACTCTCTATTTAAGGACTAAGTAGTAAATGATTAAAACATAATCCAGTTGCGTCAATTAAGTTTCACTTAGTGAGCAATAGCTCACCTCGAGAACAGCATATTATCTTTAGATATGCCCATATTTAAATGCATCACCGCGCATAATCTACTGATATATCCTGAAGTATTGATGGTAGTGCAGGGCAAATTCAATCACCGTGAACAGTGTCCTACTACTGCAATTATGTGTATGTCGTTAATATTATTGTTTCAATTGTTTGATGTTCTTATATGATTTGAGCTACATCGTTGATTAACTAATCTAATTGTATTTTTATATGTACGTTTTACATACTTATAAGTTTGCAATAATAAAAAAATTAAGACATTATTATAAAAGCGATGTAGGCGAAAAGTATTACACCTGTAATCAGGCTGAAGGGGGAAATATGCCCGAGCTGATTTTTTCAGGAAAACTTCTAAATACAATTAAGGGAAATGTATAGCAGTGTTAATTAAGTTGATTTTAAGTGTAGCTATTATTATATTATGGATATTTTATTCTGTATACGCCTATATACCATTTATAATATCAGATATTTTAGAAATGTATTGTATTATTGAATGTATGACAGGGCACATATTTTAAAAATAACATCTTTGCTAATATGCTTACATCATGTATAAATATATTTTAATCAATAAAGAAATAAATATTAGAAACAACATAATAAAACTCCCCGTGATTCCCGCTGGAGCCTTTTCCATTATTTAAGATAGCGTCCAAGATGGCCGCAAAAAATGATAAAAACGCTATATCTCGGTTTGTAATCTACATAACTTTATGATTCAAATGTCTACATGTACATAATTATTGCCATAAGGATTACAATGAAACAGGTTATGAGTCACTAAATAGCCAAGCCTATCATATACTTGCAGTTTAAGGTATACTGTTAAGGAAATAGTACTAGTAAGATTATTGATATGTGTGACATTTTAAATATTATTTCAATCATTAACATGGCAGAAATTGAAAATAAATGGTTATGTGACTATGTCGTGACTCAAAGCTTGTTTCATTTTAATCCTTTTGTAAAAAAGTTCATTTTGATAGACAAAAATTATGAAGCTATGTAAGGTAGTGGGGACGAGGCAGTACAGGGCGACGACGAAGCGTTAAATGGCAATGGGAAAGCGCTAAAGTGCGATGGAGTGGCGTTGAAGAACATAAATTATTCAGTCAAAAATATATAATTATTCTCATAACTATAAATATGACATTTAACCATCAACATTGTACTACAAGTTAAAAACCCATCAAAGATATGGATTACACTTGTTTCTGATTGTATTTATGTAAAATGTGTTTGGAATGAGACTTCGGATCAAACTACTGCCAGAAAAGGATGTTCTAGTCAAATTAAAATTGAAACAAGGTATTGTTACATTGTGGTAATTTATTTTGTTACATTCATATTTTCGCTCCTTTGACCTTGAAATTGACATTTTGACTTTGAAGATGAAGTTGAATCACTAAAATAATACTTGAAATGGATCTCCCGGTAGGATAGGTTAGGTCAGTTACTCTTTTTACACGTAACATAGGTAATACACTTGTTTTTACTTGACCTTAAAATTAACGTTTTTGACATTGAGAACTTTTAATCTTCAAAATTTACAATTTGTTTGTACATATTGACCCTGAAATCTACTTTTTAGTCCTTGAATCACCAAAATAATACCATAAATGGATAATCCAGTTAAAACCGCCACCAAAAGCTGTATTACATAATTATTAGATTACGATGTTTGTTGATATTTGTATTTATTACAAATATTATTTTCAGAAATTTTGTCTTAAAATTAACCCTTTGACCTTGAAGGTCACCTTCAATCACAGACATAAAACCATACAAGGATTTACAAGTCAAAATCTCATGAAAATGAAGTATTACTTAAGTTCTTATAGCTTTATGTGGTAAAAATCATATTTTTTATTCTTTTAACATTACCCTTGGATTTTGCCTCCTAGCCCCACCGTCATCTTAGATTGTTGACACTGCTTAAATGTTATTTTAACCTGAAAACATGGATTTTAAACAGTTTTTTCGGCGATTTAGGACGGTTTTCCGATTTCCGATTTTCACAGCCAATGGCAGCCATCTTGGTGATGATCCAGTTTTCATACATTTTTAGGGTTTAGATTTTGATAAAAATATTTACTATAATATCCAGTAGGCTAGGAAACCGTTGAGAAACCTTATTTCATACTATTTTGGGGGTGTTAACATTTTGGTGGCCATCTTGGACGCCATCTTTAATCCAGCGGGAATCACGGGGAGTTTTAGTATGTTATTTGTAATGGTATTTCGAAGGTTTCCTGAAAAAAATCAGCTTGGGCATATTTTTTCTCCTTTAAAACCTAATACCATTTGGCTGATATCGATTACACGCTGATAGACATATTTTTTATCAGTTGACGTCACTCACATATATGGTGAATTAAGAAATTGGAGTAGGCCAAATTATCATCTAGCTGAAATATGGGGCTGTCTCTCTGCAATATTTGTAACCAAAATAACACTTCTTTACAATTAGTCACCATCATCATCGCAAGTGTCAGTTTGCAACTTTTACCATAATTACCGAAATGATGTCATTTAAATTAGATGGTAGAATACCATACTTGCGCCGCATTCGCTGTCAATGAAAACTATACTGCCGATTGTTAGCCGATTGGCAACAGGAAAACAAAATGAACAAAATGTCACTTCTATGCTGTTTAACATAATTATTATCATGGAACCAACGGGTCGCATGATTTTAAAATATTTCATGATAACTTCAGATAGTCGATTAGCTTTGTTTTATATTATGCATTATGGCCTGTTTCGTATTGTGTTCTCATTATGTTGCCAATACAAATCCAAATCACTGCTGATTGCAGTCATTCGATAAGCGTAGGGTCTGGTCCCAAGTTCGAGTCTCTATTTTCGATGCACCGCTTTCGTTATTCACGTTTCAAGGAAGCATGGTATTTCCTCCCCGCCCACTTGTAAATATATTGGGTAGTTTTGTACGCAAGTAGCGCTGATTGATTTGCCGTTGGCTAAGTACCGTATCTGGATCAGTATAATTGTGTCGATCTGCTTATCTGTCTGTCTGCCAACCCTGACACTTATAATCAGCAAGTACTCAGCACAGACAGTGCACAGTGTAGCAATGCGATGCGATTTTCTGAATTCAACCGCAGTTCAGAGCATGAATGCAGATGATGTATTCGTTTCATTAAAAAATCTTTAAAAAATTTCAGCTATGTATCTATAAATCATATAAAAAACAAGACATAACTCAGCTAACATTTCACATTTCTTTTTACAACTCTGGAACGATGTTGGCTTTGAATAGGTGTTCTTAGGGGAACAGGTTTATAAAAAAGCAAACATCCCAGTAAGCACGAGACAAAGACACAATGTTGGACTAATGCTGGAATAATGTCAACTTTGATCCAACATTGGGTCGATGTATCGTGCTTCCTGGGATAAGACTCTTGGTCGATGTTGGTTCGATGCTGTGAGTTTCTTCTTCGTTTGGAGCGGACAATTATTGTGTCAATATTGTCAGCTTTATAAATGCGCGAAAACTATAACAGAGTTTGGTGTAGGTCTACGTTGACAGAGAAGACCGCATCCGAGATCAGAATCCTAAACCTGTGTCAGGATACATAATCAAAATACACGTAGGAAAGACCTTGAGTCATTAATATCTATAAGATTGCGTAGATAATGTGAAATAACACTGGTACTCTATGCTGCACTTAGGCCTACACCTACAAGCAGCTGGATGCAGCTCTAAATTTCGACAACACATGCTGGATAACGCATCTGGTGGCTATAGGCGTGTATGTAACACACGCAAGCAGACAACACGCCTAGTTCGCACGGGGGATCACTCAGATTGGGAGAAGATGCTTTTGAAAATCCTCAACCAGGTGATGGCTTGATCCCGACTTATTCCGAATTACTAGTGTGCATTGCAACTATGAACGCTGTGGCAATGGCGGGCAAGCGTTTGGTAATCTGGGTCATCATTGACCTGACGTTAACACAATATAAAAATGTAACTGTTCAGTATGACTTCTAAACGTACAGATGTGATTAAAGTATTATACATTGGCCCAATGCCCAGCCACTGCAACTGTGCTGGAAAAATATGGCCGGTGGGACAACTTAGTCTGGTATATGCTTGCAAACACGAGACGCGCAAAATCTGGTGGATAATATTAAAATGCCATCTAACTAATAAATACTATCCATCCACATCCTTTATAAAACGTACACACTTCGTAGAGTAGATCACACCTAGCCAATCCTAGAGGGACTGAGGATATGTCACATGACATGATCAGCTAATCACCTCCCGTCATCCAGTAGTTATATAACTAGGCAAAAATATCATACTTGGGACAAAGGTATTTTGACATTATTGTTGTGAAAGGCTGTGAAATAGATAATGGCATCACATACATACATACATACATACATACATACATACATACATACATACATACATACATACATACATACATACATACATACATACATACATACATACATACATACATACATACATACATACATACATACATACATACATACATACATACATACATACATACATACATACATACATACATACATACATACATACATACATACATACATACATACATACATACATACATGTACACTATACCTTAAGGCCCTGTCACACCTTGGCGATCACGGTCAACGATCGCATAACGCACGAGAAAATATGAAAAATTAGAGAAAATGCTGGCGATTGATGGACTCGCAAGATCCAGAACGATTGTCTAGCGTTCATAAGCGCATGAGTAGCGTTATAGTATCATCATCATTTATTTTATTATACTGATATGTACATCATATAATAAAGCACAACATATAAATAAAGTTAGTCGTAGCCAGCCCATAAGGGCTTATAAGTCAGTTTAAACCAGGTATCTATTAAACTAAATAGTGTGAGCGATATAGAGATATAGAGTAACGTGATTAATGACTGAAGAACGCACATCACACAATCCGTGATTCTATCGCCAGCGATCACCAGCGACTGCCAGCGTGGGAGTAGCGCATGAGTAACAAGTGGTAACGCATGTATATCGTACTCGACGCCTGGGGAGCGACTGCTAGCGTGTGCTCGACGTTCTCCAACGCACAGTTATACGATCACATGATTTATCTTTCAAACCACGAGGTTTTAATACAGTATTTCATTGGTTTTAGTAGATTTCTAGCGGTAAATTTATATTTTCAAAGATGTTAACCCATGAGAAAATATGTTGAATTTATTTTCAAACGAAGTTTTGCCAAAGAGTTTAGAAGTGTTTTGGTATTTTCTTATTTTGAATTGGACATTTTGTCGTGTTAAAAGCCTATATTGCATAAAAGTAGATGTTATAGATCTCATATAATTTGTATGGATCAGCTTATCACAATTTTTTATAAATGCGCTGAGCTTTTATAAAGATTATTACATTTTGTAGATGTTTTGTCTATCATTACCAATAATTTATGACTTTATTTGTATGGTTTTAAGTGATTCACCAGAATGTGTAATATATGTATATTATTATGTATTATGCCTATTATGATTTATAAGCAAATGAATATAGTACAGCGACTGAATAACGCTCGCCTAGCGTGTACAACGATCGAGTAACGCTTCCCTAGCATGTACAACGATCGAGCAATGCTCCCCTGACGTGTGGAGCGATTAAGTAGCGACCACCCAACGTTCATCTAGCGTCTCCTCTCACACGCTGGTGTGCGTTGAAGTTTTGGACCTGTTTAAAACTCTCATCGTTCATCAGCGTTCATCTGCGATCAACAACGATCGCGAAACGCACACGGCGATAGCATAACAATGGTCCAGCGATGGTCAGCGCTCACCAGCGTTCGGCTGATTTTTTCGTGCGTTACGCGATCGTTGACGCTGATCGCCAAGGTGTGACAGGCCCTTTACTAGACTAAAGGGATATTTTTGTAAAGTAATCTATGAGTATATACCTACTTTTCTACACTGGGGATATTGTCAGTCACCTTGAGGTGACAATATTATTTTGATAGCATTTCAAATCTCCTAAAAGTTGACAATAAACGTTAGAACATTAGGAGGGCTATGTACACATACCACATAAATGCATCAAATTGCATATTTTGAATAATTCTTAGTTAACCCTTGAAGCGTCTACAGACGTCAGTTCCTGACGTAAGACGATCCGCGCATTGTATGGGTCACCCTCTAAGCGTCAGGTACGGATATAATCTGTTTCATTTGTCGATAAATTATTCTGTTAATGGAAACGAGAGGTTTAAAGCGACACAATCAGGATGGAATTATCAAAAAATATTTATTTTTTATCTTGGTTTCCTAATATGACCATATGATGATTTCTTATTTCGGACATGCATGTCCAAAATAAGAGATACGAAAATTTCGTCTCAATATCTCGCTTAACCGCTCAATTCGCTACACAACAATTAAAAAAACTTACGTAGTTTCAGTCTATGGACATGTTTTTATTACATTGTCATGTTAAGAAAACAAAATAATTTTTTTTTATTCTTTTAGCTTGATTTTGTCGCTTAAACAGTAAGATTTGCAAATAGAGAGATCTCAAAATAAACAAATCGAAGGAATGCTCATCCCCTTGAAGTTGTTTGTTGCGGTACCGAGACGCAACTTCCAAGTGGATGGAAATTTCAATGGACTGTATAATTTAGCGCTTTAGTGATTTAAACCGAGGTGGGAAATGTGGCAGTTATTCACGGCCCAGTAAAGACTAAAACATTTGTATGGCATTATTACAAAGCTTAACCCTGAGTATGAGAGCGGGGTACGAACCTGCGAGCTCCGCCGCGACAGGCAATCGACGTAACCACTACACCAGGGCCCCCGCACATCTAGCCCGTATCCTAGAAAACACGGGGCATTCAACCAATGTTGTTTCAATGCTGGGCCAGCGTCGAGGACGGTGGTCCAGCATTGAAACAGCATTAGGTGAATGTCCCGTGTTTTCTGAGTAATAACAGACTTGTGCGCGATGCAGAGTCCTTGCGTCCTTGTTTGATCAATGGCCTTTTTTCATTGCATGTTGATAGATTTACATATCGTTGGAATAATGCCTTAACGTGGGAATTTAAACGCCCTTCTTTATAGATGAATTTCTCATTTGAATAGGGTTACCTCACATTTTTTTATGAAATGGTTGCTCCCAGCGTACACTGGCTACAAGCATACAGAAACACGGACCACAGGACTACCGCTCATCATGGTGAATGATAATGGGGGAGGCCAGCAAACTAGAAGCATTGTCCCAATACTGGATTATTGTCGATAACCGTCTGTGACGTATGCCAAATATTAAGCAACAGCATCAAGCTTATTTAGAAGGCCGGGATGTATCGGGGTTTTCAAGTGTTAAATGGCAAATAAATTTATTACAAAAAGTAGCTTTCATGTTGCTTTAACTCGGCTGAAAAACAGCCTGGCAAACACGATACGTTGACCCAATGCTGGTTCAATGTTGTCGCACATCTAAGAACATAGAACCAGCTTTGGGTCAAGGTTTCGTTTTTGCTGGGAATGCTTTTTACATTCGCGATACATACTTTATCAGTTGACGTGGATTCTAAGGGTTGATCTGAGAGCAAACTCGGGTCGCAGAGGGATAGAACAAGAATTTAGAGAGTTCTTGGCTGGATAATCCATCTGCCAGGTGTTGGATCCGTGCTATGTAGGCTTTTTACTCCCTGTCGGGTTCAGATTGCCGCGGACGGATGGCTGGCGTGCCCTCTTCTGCCCCGGGTTAGAAGCCTTATTAATTTGAACGCCGCACTCTTTTGAAGGCGGGTCCGAACGAGATTCCCTGGTCTGCTAGGATAACTGCGGAGTCCGGGACTGATGGGGATTCTCTCATCACAGCTGGGGCACGTCTTCCACCCGTCCATGCCTAACCAGCAAACATGAAACACCTCACACAATGTTATTCTGATGTCTGGCCAGCGTCGTAGACGGTGGACCACTATTTGGGACAATGTATCATGTTTGATGGGATGCCCTTCTATATTGTAGTTACCTGACAGTTTTGAAGTTCTGCTGATACGTTGATGTGAAAACTACCATTGCTTTTACTATAGCCTAGCATGAATAATACTAGGTGGATTTCCCTTGAAATTACCTATTTGCTTGGATATCCTAAGTTCAGTAAAAAAGAGTATTATGCTGATGAGCAAAAGACAAAGCAGGAATTTTCAACTGTTTTATTTTAATATATAATATTGATTTTATGATATAGCCTAAACGTATTATTGTGACCCAATTGTACTCACTACATTTTGTATTGTTGACCTTTATAGAAATGGTGAAAAAAACAATTAAACAAAACAGTATAAACAATTTATTATTATTAATAATGAGTGATCAATGAAATCATTCACTTCACATTTTGTGATGTACAATGCCAGTTTTAAAAAACAACACCATGTAACGTTTGAAAGATTCTTTGTGACCATGTTTAATCCATTAAATTGCAAAGCAAAAACCACTCATAATAACCGTCCATATTCCAGCAATCCCACCTGACGTCATCATCTGTACATCATTTGTATTTTCCCAGCCTAAAAGGACGCTATAATCGTATTTACATACTTCTTCCGTGATCCCAAATATAAAGAGTATATGCATACGTGAAATATACTATGTATATGCCCACTTCACCCCTCCCAATATGATCATTGTATTGCATATAAGTATAGATTAGAGAAACATTCATGGCATACACTTTTATTTGATGTAAGCCCATGATTAAAAAAAACAGCTATCTTTTCAGAACCTGTATTATTAAAAGGGTAGTATATTACTTTTGGCTTCCAGAGAGTGCCATCACACAATATAAGCGGTATTTGGTTATTGAGTCATCTTGGAAGCATGTCTAACATTCATAGCCGATTGAATATTTCCGCCTTTGAGCCATGTCACCACTTTATGACTGCGAAAACCTGATGTAGCAGTCAATGACGGCCCAAAATCGTCCGACGTCGTACAAATGTTATAATGGATATTGTGTTTGTTGGGAAGGTGTTGTTTAAAAACTGACTGGTGCACTTAACCAAGCGAGTTCACATCCTTGGCTGAGTAAACAACGAGTCTGGCAACGGAGATTTAACCCCCCTCTGCATAATTTCAAAAAAATCATGGAATTTACAATCACTTGAAATTATGGATGGCGGTAGCAAGATACTATTTCTCTGCCATTGGAAATTTGAATTGAATAGCTCAGTGTTTCAAACGTTGTAAAGTGTGCAGTGTTATCTTAAGGTGAATCATCCGAAGTCACCACAACGATATTATTACTAAGGCACTATTATATTGGCTTCGAATTTCTATACATTTTTCTCATGTTTGTGCAGCTGGAGAGGCGCTCATAACATATGAGACTTTTTCCAATTGTTTTCCTATTTCTGATGTGTTGCTTTCAACATGTACAATTAGTTGAGTCTTTTATAATAATTTTGAAATGTTAGGCACACACAGGAGAAATCGTCCCGAATGCATGAGCCCTACCCCACGCGGCGAGTCCGCAGAAAATTGTACAAGTTTTGTATTGAACGTGTGGTCGATGCTTATATTACGACTTCTTTCTTGGCAGACTTAGTTTGCACTGACATATCTAATACGGAAGTAAACTTGACAAACAGGCGTCCTGGCATCCAGGATCAACTGCCAACACGTGCAGATGATCGCGCGAGGTTTAACCCTTTAACCACCGGTCCCGAATATATTCGGTTTTTAATTTTTGTATTACCACATTAAGTAACACCTTTGAAACGTTTCAAAGATAAAGTGTGACTCCAATCAGCAAGATTTGAAAATAGCAGACCTCCATTTAGTCAGATATGAATCATTTTCACTCACTTGAAGTTGTGGATCACGTCAGTCTACAACTTCAAGATGGTGAAAATTCCGATTTAATAATTTGGCGTTTAGAGGGTTAATTAAACAAGGGTGGCATCAAACCCTTTTAGTGTGGGGATCGACTTTAGCCTTCAGAAACCTGACGATGTCTGTACAGTCATCAGATTCTGTCGTCCACAGTCGATCCCCGAACCTAAATAGTAAACTATTTATAATGGCCGTAGACCCATAACAAAGGTATTATCACCGACAATTTTGTCAGACGTGAGAATCCCTGCACGTGGAACGCATGCATCAGCGAGTAATCCATACAGAACTCAAATCTCGCACTCCTGGGAAAATTTGTGGCAGATATAGGATGTCAGCACCGGTCAAAGGCATAATACGGATCATTCAACTGTGGTGGTTGGCCCGGAGACGGTTTGAAGCCGGGCCAATGTCTTCCACGTTGGCCTAGCTTCGAACCGATTTCGACAGCGTATCGCGCCATCTGTATTTAACTCTATGCCTTCCGAACCAGCGCGTAACAAATTACATGGGATTGTCTGTGATTTCCCAAGGCCGGTGCCGGAAGACAATATTAATATATCAGCCCTAGGGGATTATCGTGATATCTCAATGCCGAGTTGTTGGGGCAATGTTGAGCCAAAGATCACGAAATTTGGTCAGTGCTGATCCAATCTAGTCTGCGTTTCCTACTCCTGCATAATCATCTACATCTTCGCAAAAATACGCTATGTCTATTAAGCGTTGGCTACCTAGTAAACACAAAACATTTGTATGACAGTTATACAACGTCGCCCCAACGTCTTTGACGTTGGGGCAACGTTGTATAAATGTCATACAAATGTTTTTGTTTTTTTCTTGGTAATGACACAGCGTCGCTGAAGTTTGGCTAACGTTTACATCCTGTGCACGATTCACATTGATTCTTGTTTCATTAGTATCCCTGGGCTGTAATAAAATAAATGCACCTACATTTTTATGAAAGGAATAATAAAATACCAGCATTAGGGCCTAGAAAAAGAGATCAAACGTTGACATCACTATACTAGTAGCACACAGATATAAATATAGGCATAGAACAGTCGTTGAAAGTAAAAACCGTAGGGCCTATAGTAGGACTAGCTGAAGATACGTATTATTTAGTATGTGATTGTAACACGGTTTTAAATGACCCCCACCACTCCATGGCTTATATAGAGAACTGTTAATCGACATCCGCTATTATTATATCCACGGCAACTCGGGATGTGGAACGAGGGTGCTCCAGCGTTTAAACTAATGTGTATTTCCCGACCTATAACCCTTAATTAAAACACACCACTACATTATTTTCTTTGTCCGACCACTACATTCTGAGCGGGGAATGAAGAGTTTTTGTTGATCAAGTACAGACCAATTAGCATGGTAGGCCCATGCTGCTATAATCAGTCAGGTGTCACAGAGCTGTTGATTACGAGGGATCCTTATCATGGTCGGATGTGTTTCAAGTCAGCTAAAACCCTCAGAGCTCTACATTCTTAGCTGTGGAAAAGGCCTCGGCTTTTTCCACAGCTAAGAATGTAGTGCTCCTCGGGCATTATCCTAAAAATCGCTTATCGCGTCTATTGCCGTTTTCAACCTTTATATTAATCCTTCAGACAGGAGAATTAAAAGGAAAAATAAGAACTAAATTTGCAAGTTCGGCATATGTTTTGATTCAAATCGTACATAATTATGTTCAAAAAAGTCTCCCTTTTTCATTGTTAAATCGCAAAACATATATTTTTAACAGATATAAATTCACACATGCACTCATGAGCTTGGATATAAATAGTTAAAAAATTCATTCATTCCATTCACTCTGAAAAAATATTTATACATTTTATTTTATTTTCCCCGTCTAAAAGTACCAACCATTCGATGAAGTCAATATTTTATTTATGTATGTTTTTGCTGATGCGAGAGAGCGGCCAAAAATATTATGAAAAAGAGAAAGAAAAAATTCATAGAGTGGATCATATTCCTTCCTATTCTTCTATATTTATCAACATTTAATTAAATAAATAACGTGCGCTGCGGAAATGTGTTTTTTTAATCTAATGAGCATCTCTAATGCTAATGCGCGTTCCAATCTGAAAACAGAAAAGCTGTGTACTGATATGTGTAACACTATACCACATCTCGTGCGTGATATGTTCGTTTTTGGCTATTAACTCAAGATTTCATCCCATTACCCTGTCTGATTTGATTACCAACATCCACCAGTAGCGCATATTTCTAATACTCTAGATCTGGTAAAATTCACGTGGTTTTAATTGTCGCGAATTTCCCGAGGAGGAAAAATTCGCGAATTTAAGAATCTTGCGAAATTATTATTATAATAGTACTACCAATCAGCGAAATTGATACTTCGCGATTCCTAGATTTCGTGTAAAGTCCCAAAATCACAAATTCACGAAAATCTAAACACGCTAAAATCACCAGATCTACAGCATTGATTGATTTGATTTATTTGATAGGCCACAGCCCTTTTAAAGATACAATACCATACAAACATTTTAAACAATGGTGTACAAATAATACCTTATTAACAGATTAAACATCAGCCTTCTTCTCAGGGCCGACTAGCACAGCTAGTTGGCCCTGCTACAGTGCTTTGAGAATCTCTTTTTTAATGCCGCGTCCTGATTGGGTCTCAAAATCTGGTGTCCCGTGACCCCGAGCTTGACCCTTTCCAACTGTGTCAAATGTGACATTACGTTGGCCAATCACCGCTACACTTGCAAACGGAACTTTTCTAACTTCCATCATCGTCCACCTCCATGTGAATCTCCCCGATTTTTTTTTTAAATTATAACGCCTTAAAAGGGCGAATTATAAATATTTTGGCCTAGAGACCTTATATGATCGTGTTTTTTTTGGGTACGTACCAAAGAGCGGGGCACTGACAGCAACCCCTCTCTCGATCCGCCACAGAGCTGTGTCGCGGGCCGTCTGTTCAGGTGACTCAGCTGCTCACAGAGATAGGGGTACCAAGTATCATTAGCCAAAAAACACGCAACATTGGCCCGAAGCTGATTAAATATTGGCGAACGTTGACAATTTTAAGCTCGTAATGCTATTCTTTATATCACCTTCAGTAAAATTCAAATTTAATTTGTGTTGTTCGTCTGGTGGCAAACATACAGTATATGCGACCGGGTGCGTTAGCCAAGTTTAAAATACCTTTATCATCACCAACCAGTTATGTATCTGGATTAAATAAGGTTGAACAGTATGTATACCTCTCATTTGTATCAATAATAATTAAAACTCTATTTGAAAGAGTAAGCTGGCTAATAAGTTTTCTAAGCTGTGTGAAGTGTTTCATTGTCGGGCTAATTTATGTCGTTATAGTGAGAAAAAGACCGATTTTTTCTGTTTTACTAACTGTCTATAAGTTCGACGATACACATCTTAGAGAAAGTAAAGATTTCCCATAAGTAATAATAACTCCATCTGGGGTATTATCTGGGGTATTATCAAACATAGTGGATGTTTAGAACATATTCATGTCTTGAATAGCAAAGTTGTTCTGTGTATTTAATCTTCCTGCTCTTGAATTTAATTCTCCACATATAATTACATTGCAATCATGAACCCCTAATAAATCTGAAATCAATTTTTCCAACAATATAACAACACCATCGAAACACTCTTTTTTATCGTAATAAGCAGATCCCATAGGTTTGATGTTTGTAGCAATGAGTAATTAAATATGTTATTACAAACCGTAAATATCAATGTATTTGAGAAGGGCGATTTTATCGATGTGAATTATTTTAAAAGTTCCTATATATTAAAACATATCACACCACCAGAACACGTTCCATACCGTGAGAATTTTGAAGCTGGTGATACATAACATGTGTAATCTGGCATAAAATTGTTTTCTAATTGTTCTAAAAACAAATTACGTAACCAAACAAAAGAGAATGTTCTGAGTTTTTTTTATTTAGTATCATCTAGCTTAGAAGAAAAGCCCTTAACCCTTTGACTTCCAGGCCGGGGTGCATGCCAGGATCCAGATATACTGGTGTAGGAGTTCTACTTTTCGTCATTTGAAGCTGGAATTGCTAACGCAATTTCCAGCTTCAAATGACAAAAAATACATAAATGTAGTATGTATTTGACGAAAATTTGTGTCATTTTATGGTTACGTTCATTGACGAATGACGACGGAAATTTCCGTCATGTATGGTAGTGAAAAGGTTAATGTCCCAAATCAGAATAGTACAGGGATTCATATTTGAAAAAGCATTAATTGGGCAGTGACCTATCTTTGATTCCCTCTCATCAATGCTGGGGCTAACACAATTTGTATTCTTCGTTGCAGCATAATATTTATAAATGTTACGATTGCCTTCTGCGATTGTTATGACAAGTTTATCATGTGTCAGTGATGCGCGATATCTTGAGTTCTACTGCAGGTTTTTTCTTCTTGGCCATCTGTAGAATGCTTTCTCTTGTTTTTATAGATGGAAAGTTTCACTATAACGTCACGTTTTCCTTTTTCGCGTCTTTCTGTGGCAGTCGATGTGCGCGTTCAATTCAAGTGAATATTCAATGATGCTAATTATGTTCCCTTGGCGAGGAAGCAACAGTGATGAGAGGGGTTCCACCGATCACGAGGTTTTGTACTTGACCCGATGATGTTTTAATTATGGCTAGCGTGGCATATGGTGTACACACACTAATCCAACTTAGGTTCAATGTATCTTTGTGTGTTGTTTTGTATTATATCCAAGACTAATGCAAGACGGTATCGCATGACAAAATCATATAGTCACCGACGTCGTTTCATATTCAAATTATGGGGTAGAATTAACATAACATGCTTGGGCCTATTCGGTTATCTCAATATATTAAGTCTATATAGATGAGTATATCTAGTTGTGAACAAAAATTATTGATCTGCTAGGTAAATGCAGCCAAGTTTATCTGTATACTTAGCATATCAAATTATTAACTCAATACATAAAATTGTTACATCTACATACTCAGTTTTCAACTCAATGAAAGGAGTCGTAATAATCATATTGAGATATTTGATATTTTGAATGTCACTTTTTATGGCTTCGTAAAGAAAAGAAGCTACTGTAGTGTGGAAATATATATATACAAGCAAAGAGATCATTGCTTTGATTATTAAATAAATCATTCCCAACATAAACATTTAATGACGTCCACGTTTTTCAATTCATCGCAGTTTACATTTCCTTTGAGCATAGTTATAGGCCTTTTTGCATGCCGTTTCCACAGCGCTAAACACCGTCTCCGAGCTGGCAACACATGATAAGCAATTTGTGCTCTAAAAATATATACGACAAAAAAAGACATCATCCGATGATGCATTGCAAATGGTCGTAAATTGGAATAATGCACGTGTCCAATTATATAAATGCGTGTCGGTTATCAAGTGTTTTCGCCAAGGAGTGCTGCGAGAAAGACCACTCTTGTAGGATACAGTTCTTATAAGTTCCTATAAGAGGTCCATTCCAGTAAAAAATCAGAAAATTATCTTTACTTACTTTATCTTTTTTTACATTAGAAAGGGTAAGATGATCTTAACTTTTTAAATAAAAATGAGAGAAAGCTGGAATAATCTTTTTAGTAGAATCGGCACCAGAGCAGCTGAAGAAATCATGGTGTATAATACACTACAATTCAGATTAAATAAGAGAAAATATAATTCCTCTAGTCACAAATTCTTAATAAATAATAATATTGTTACTGATATTGATATTATTGCCAATAAATGTCCCAGCCACTATGCAAACGTTATATCTAGCATTGCCAAATAAATCATGTTGATAGAGATCAAAAATATTTATATTTTCAATGCATCTTTAGTTTATTGTTTATGCTTTTATGTTTATGTTTAATGTGTATAATATGCTATTCTATTTTACTAATAAACACAATCGTTTGTGCTTGTAGATAAATCGCAAGTTCAGTAAGTAATGTTGAATTAATTTTTCTGTCCGGATTTAAGCAAGGCCATTGATACAGTTGATCAAACGTTGATCATATTACTAAATGAATGATGATAGGTTTATCTTATGAATGGTTTAAATTCCATCTGTCTAACAGAAAACAATACTGTATGTAGATTTTGAAGGCGCAGTTTCATCAGAAACATCAATTACGTGTCGAGTCCCTCAATGATTTATTTCAGGAGCAATTACTTTTTTATTTTTATTACATAAACGATTTATTGAATGCAACAACGTTGTGGTTAGCCTTGTTATATGCTGATAATACTAGGTTACTTTTAACGGTACAAACATCAAGTTGCTGCTCCTTATCATCCTCCTCTTCTTCTTTTCTTTTTCTTCTTATTCCTTTCCCCTCTCCTACTTTACCTCATCCTCTCTTTTTTCCTCATCCTCTCTTTTTCCCTCCTCCTCTTTTTTTTCCTTACCTCTCTTCTGTCCTCCTCCTCCACCTCCTCTTCCTCCTCTTCCTCCTCCTCCTCCTCCTCTTTCTCCTCCTCCTCCTCCTCCTCCTCCTCCTCCTCCTCCTCCTCCTCCTCCTCCTCCTCCTCCCCCTCCTCCTCCTCCTCCTCCTCCTCTTCCCCCTCCTCCGCCTCCTCCTCCTCCTCTTCCTCCTCCTGGACGGAGGCCCTAGGGTAGTGGTTAGCACCGCTGCCTCTCACGCCTCTCACGCCAAACAAAAAAATGTTTCTTCCCCATCCACGTTTGAAAGTCAGTATTGTGGGGAGCCTCCGTGACCGAGAGGTAGCGTGCTCGGTCTCAGACCGCCAGGGCTCGAATTTCGTATCTTGTGTCTGGAGGACAGTGTCATCTCAATCATCTTACAATCCTCGGGAGGTTCTCCTGGCCCAGTTTAGCCTGTATGTGCACAAAAGTGACCTAAAGCCCGATTCATTTTTATTTCCTCCTCTCCCTCCTCCTCTTCCTCTTCCTTTTTATCTTCTTCTTCCTCTTCTTTTTCCTCTTATTCTTCCTCCAGCTCCTCCACCTCCTCATCTTCCTCTTTCTCTCCCTCCTCCTCCTCCTCCTCCTCCTCCTCCTCCTCCACCTCTTCCTCTTTCTCTTCCTCCTCCTCTTTCTCTTCCTCTTTCTCTTCCTCCTCCTCCTCTTCTTTCTCTTCCTCTTCCTCCTCCTCCTCCTCCTCCTCTTTCTCTTCTTTTTTCCTTTTCCTCTTCCTCTTCCTCTTTCTCTTTCTCCTCCTCCTTCTCCTCCTCTCCTCCTCATCTTCCTCCTCCTCCTCCTCCTTCTCCTCCTCCTCCTCCTCCTCCTCATCCACCTTTTCCTCTCCCTCTCCCTCTTCATCTTCCTCTTCCTCCTCCTCTTTCCTTTTCTCCTCCTCCTCCTCCTTCTCCTCCTCCTCCTACTTCTCTTCCTCCTCCTCCTCCTCCTCCTCCTTCTCGTCCTCCTCCTACTCCTCCTCCTCCTCCTCCTCCTCCTCCTCCACCTCCTCCACCTCCTCTTCATCTCCCTCCTCCTCCTCCTCCTCCTCCTCCTCCTGCTCCTCTTCCTCCTCCTCCTCGTCCTCCTCCTCCTCCTCTTCCTGCTCTTCCTCCAACTCCTCCTCCTCCTCCTCCTCACTCCCAGTCACACTTTAACGCCTCTTCGTTGCCCTTATGGCTCCCGCATTGTCTTTAAATATATACACCTCTCAAGTTTTTCCTTCGCCGATTAACCCCTTTACCTTTAATACCTCGATCTACTGCCTTCTCGTCGCCTTTAAACTTGTTAAACGCTTCCCTATCGTGGTGATAGGCCTACCGTGTACGTACACGGTAGCCAGATTTCCCGTGGTTTTGTTATTGTTTATTATCCAGGGCTGTGTAATCACGTCACTATTAGCTACTAATACAAATATTTAGATTTCGCATATGGGTTACATGCTTGACATACATGTACATAAGGTAATTTCACTCATTTAAAGTGATTCATGTAATATGGCGACCTTTGTCTAGAGGTTGAGATGCCCTTATAAGCACATTCGTTGTTTTATTTGTGGTGCGACAGTAGTACACAAAGAATTTTACCATAAAGGGTAATCTACTTATTTGGTGTCACAGCAGCTTTTTCCCTAGGTTATAATAGCAAATATTTGTTCTTGTAGCGAATACAGCACAACAAAACCTGCACACATGAGATGACCCACCATATTTGATGTCATTAGCTGTTACATTATACAAAAAACTGTTGTGGGATAACTAAAATGGCATAAAACGACTATAGACTTGATTGGCACTTTAATAACGAAGTAAAGGTTATTTAACCCACCTTTATTCACATACAGACTCATTTTTCTGAGAATAAATCAGATGACACTTCCCTCCAGACACATGATTCTAAATTCGAACATTGACGGTCTGAGGCCGAACAAGCTACCTTTCTGTTGCGGAGGCTCCCCATAATACTGCATCGTTTCTAGTGATCGGGGAAGTAACCCGAATGCCAGATCCGGGACCAAACCCGCGGGCCCCGAATTTACAGAGAGGCAGCTTTAACGACTACACCAGGCCCCAGCACTTTAACCCCTACAATCCCGAAATATGTTTGTATTAATTATGGAGACCAAAGGATTTTTTTCAATGTGAAATCATAAATATTTTGGTTAGCTTTTTATACCTCATTTGAATAGACCTGTATGTTATGGTCCTATGATCATTAGAAATATTTTAATTCATTCAGCGCGGGGATCGTCTTTATACGTCAGAATCTGACGTCTACAGACGTCAGATTCTGACGTATAAAGACGGTTCCCGAGCTGAAAGGCTACGACTAATGTTACGTGGTTTGCGTCTGTTTCCCGCCCTCTGCCTCGTCGTTTACGTCTGCTGTCCGCCCTCTGCCTCTGCCTCGTCGTTTACGTCTGTTGTTCGCCCTCTGCCTCTGCCTCACCTGATGAGAAGCACGGAGCCGTTATCCGTTATCCAGTCGTCTGAGACAATGCAATCTCGTTACTTGACCACAGCAATGCAAGTACAAATAGAAGTAGCTGATTACATCACTGGCTCTATGTGTCCATGGGTATCGTATGTGTACCCAAAGAATCTCATTGAAATTCCATAGTGTACATGTGCACAATGCTGATATGCAAAGGGAAAAGCAGTAGCTGCTTACTGAAGAAATGAGCAGTTACTTTCTTTTGGTGTTGCACAACAGGGCACAGGGCGATACACGGCTGACTTTCACTTTTGCCACGAGTGATTACAGGAGCGGTGATTAGGCGCGCTAATTGAAACAACACGGGTGCCACTGTCTCAAGGGACGGCTCCAACTCATGTGAAGGGCTTCTTTTCACGGCGAGGGGAAAATAACTACTGTTTTTTGTCAGGATATATTTATCAGTTAGAGTTTCCCAAGAAGAAAGGCTTTGGCTTATGAGCATGCTGAGCGTTTTCTGTGTCAGGCCATATATTTCAGGACGATCCTAAGAGTAAAGTTAAAGTTTTTACACTACTACACGTACGGGTGTAGTAAATTATTGATAGTCAAAATGGACTCAGTTATCAGCTTTAATTATTAACCCTTGTCTCGCTACGTTAATTTATTTAAATTTTCGACCACTTGAAAATTAATCGTATTTGATTAATTTGTAACCAAACATTTACAAACCTTGATTTTTAAAGTCATTTCATTCGCAATAACAGCGGTTAAAAAGGCTAATAAAACGGATTAAAATGACTATTGCCGTTATTAGCAGGTAAAGGGTTGATATCTTCCTGGAACACAATCCATGACATAAAGCGTGAAATTGTTGTGCTTGAGTTGAACTCATGGTAATGAAATATTAAATTATTAGATAACTGAGTACGGCTGCTAATAGTATTAGCAGCTGTACCCAGTTTATTTTTATTATACATTACATTCTAAACAATACATAGGTTTATTAAAAAACATTCAGTACTACTACCATGCAACCCAGTAGATCTGAAGGGTTCCTTGAGGAACGTATAGTGTTTAGAGTGTACATTAAAATTACCGTATAATGTGGAGTTCGATATCAGTTTACTTTTACTGCAAGATCGTTCTAGAACACGACTCTCTAATGTACATGTACTACGTAAATACATTAGAAGTCGTATTCTAACGATCTAAAGAGTTGAATTATTGTCTAAGAAGATATATAGTTATTAGCTGCTAATTCACTAGTTCAACTATTGCCTATCTTCCTTAAACAATACCCCTCTAGGATTTAAATCGTTATTAACTGCTGCATACAATTAGGTTAACTGTAAACGTCTGGATGTTCAGAAACATAAAATACGAATCAAAGGGAGTGGCTTTTTCAGCTGCTCTGTCGATTTTCTGTTCATCTACCCAGACAGCAGACATGTGTTGCGTGATCTCCGCGCAACGTCAGAAATCATCTCCTGTGTTCTCTGGTCTTGTCCACCCAGCAAACAGAAACATTTGCACATAATTTGTACAATGTTGGTCCACTGTGGAGACGTTGGGCCGACGTTGCACAGAATTTTATACAAATGTTTTATGTTGGTTGGACAGTCTGGTTTACAAGCATTTGTGTGACCGCTGTCTTTTCTGCACGTAATTTATTTAGTAAATCAAACTTTTTAACTTTGACGTTTTTATTCTGTTAATATGTCTGTAGATAGTAGCTGTGGTATAATACATGTACATTGGTAATTCATTTTAGGTTTGATACAATTAGTGCAATTGAAATCAAACTGTGACTCGAATTACACATGTCATATTATATATAGTGATTTTCACCAACTTGGAGTTGTGAGTCGCTCCAATACCACATAACTTGCAAACTGTGACTCGAATTACACATGTCATATTATATATAGAGATTTTCACCAACTTGAAGTTGTGAGTTGCTCCAATACCACATAACTTGAAGCCTTTGAACATTTTTTTGACCAAGCATAGTTAGTATCCTACCCCTGGTCAATGAACGAATGGCTCAGCCTGCCACATGACGAAACAGCCAACCACTACCATCATTCAGTTTTTGTTTACATCGGGCGTGGAATATTATACTTGTGCTAAAATATTATGTCCGTCAAGATATATTTTTCTTCACTAAATTGTTGTCTTCTTTTATTTATGTTTTATTTGTTTGTGAAACAAGTATTCTAAACATGCAAAAATATATTTTTATTTCCGCGACACAGCTTTGTTAGAAAGAAAAGACAATTTCAGCAGACCGAGCTCGCCGCATTATTGCTCATAAAACATAATGTCGCCACACCTCAGTTACTATTAAATGGACGTATATTCCACGTTTTAAAGTGGCAGATACGGCCCTTCAACATCAAGATGATGCTTTTATTTGATATGTCAACAGTGCTGTAATTTAAAAGTTTACCCATTTAGATACATCACAGTGAATTCCCCTGCAGTTTACCAGGGTGATGACAGATTAATATCCTCAGAGGATAAGGTGGGCAACAAACACTAGGCGTTCAGCCAAAGTTGGATTAATGTCGTAGACGCTGGCTCACCAATAAACCAACATTGTATCAACGTCTTGTGTTTGCTGTGTGGCACAGCGGTAAGGGGTTCTTTTTTGTATATCATTTTAAACGAGCTCCCACATTCAGGCTGTCAGATTCTGAGGCGGAAGTGGGAAGTTTAATGCCGAAAATAATCAGCCGGAATTCGGCTAAAAACTGACAGACTGTTTGAACCTGACAGTTTTAGTTCTGTGATGACTTATCTGGGTCATCCACTTGCAATTCAGCTCATGCTTTTAAATGTCTTTTTAACAATAATGTTACAAATAAAATAAATTTACGTACAGGCAGTGATGTAAATGAATTTAGGTGACGGTAATTCCGAGCGAGCGCTATATATTAGCGCTGGATGTAATGCCTTTGCCCGGTCAATAGGAAACGTTGATACAATGCTGGCAAAAAATAGCCTTCCACATTCTTCTAGTCTTCAACGGATCTGATTTGCCAGGGTGCCTTGACTCTTCATTCACTAAGTTGACTCACTTGAAGTTGTGTCTCGCCGACGCGACCCAAACCTGGTGAAATTTAGTCACTTAACTATCAATGTACAAAACGAAGGCATTATGTTTAACATGGCTGAATCAACACATTTTAATATTCACAAACTGGTGTTTAAACTTAAATAGATATAGCTTGAAAAAAACCATAGTGGTGATTGTTTGGAGCCTGAAGGGTTAATAAGATGATGGTTCGCTCAAGCGGCAGCGGTGTTAATGCAGATGCGAGTTAAAACAAAACAAGAAACAGAGTTTTTATCTCTAACCAAAGTTTCTCGAAAGTGGAGGATATCTTAGGATAAACCTATTGAATAACGTGCCATTACTGCAGAGTGTGAAGGTGCTGAACTAATTTCTCTTTGCACATAATAATTATGATTGATTTCTAGATCCAGATATAACATGGCAATAATATTAAATAAGCAAAACTGGCACTGCTCACCCATTTGCCAGTTTCAAATTAAGGAAACAATTCTACGTTTAAAACAAGACCATAAAATTGATGTTTGTTTTAATATACACCAGCACAGTGGTTAAATGTCCATCAACTGCTGTGAAATAAGCTAGAATGCCCTGAATATTTAAGCATGTTAAAAAGGGCGCGTGTCCTCATTCTTGTCTGTAATATAATTGAAACAGTAGATTTTAATTGATTAAATTAAAAGATAAACTTTCTTCTGATTTCTTCAAATTAAAATTGATTGCAGTTTCCAAGTCACTTTGATATGTACTGTGTATCACATAACATAAGATAAATCAATTCTTCCATGGGGTGTCACTGTGAGAAAATAATAAAATCAAAAGGATGCTATTTCTGTATGCATTTTAAACTTCATTAGCTTGATAAGTGTAATATGTGAAACGCAGTGACGTCAACAGGAACCCTTCTGACATGTTTGAATGATTACTCGGTGAAAAGAATGTTATATAGCACCCTCTCCCCCATACGTCGTCCTATTGGATACCTAGCTGAATACATTGCATGTCGAGGTTATTGAGTTTCACAGGATATTCTGCTCTGCAGATGCGATTAGTGGAAGTGCCTACCGTTCAAGTGCACATTTACTGCTTCTCAACATTGCAGGCATAATATGTTTGATTGTTGATTACTATATGCACGGTTATAAACATGTATGTAAACATACTTATTTTGCTTAAATTAGCATACATGTCTCGCCCACCTAGCTAGAAACTGATGTCATTTGTACAATAGCGCACTGATGCTCCTTAATATTTATCTGAGCTACTAGTGCTACATAAACCAAACCGAGCCCTGCGATCATGGCGATCGGCTAATCAACCTATTTTCACACAAACGCATTAATGCACCATGACTTTGGAAATCGAGCGTTTGCAATCGCTGCCCCTATTTTCATGAGTTGACGTCGGTCATTTAGAATTTTTAGTGATAATTAAAAATGCTCAAAGGTGCCAGTCTGGCATGCTGTCTCATATTAATCGAGACAGCAACAAAGTTTGTATATACCTGTTTGCAATGTCCCACCGTTGGCGACCTGACTATATGGATACATTCTTAGGGCTGATAATGACCGCCATTTTGTTTTTGCTATATTTCTGTAATAAACAGAAATTAATTTTTTTGTCATCCACTTAAAATGTGTTTAGTATAGGTAGTAGATACCGGCTGATATGATTACCAATCCCTAACATTCCGTCCCACCTACACTGCTTATTTGGCCCTTTTTGAAATTTTGCCACCTGTATAATACCACGTCAGGTCAAAGTGCAACTTCAAAGCTGTCTTCTAAAGACTACTTGGAGAGTAAACAACAATGATGAGAGAGGCTCAGGAGATGACCCGATGATGTTTTAATTTTGGCTAGCGTGGCATACAGTTGACAAACATTAATCCAACTAAGGTTCAATGTATCTTTGTGTGCTGTTTTGTATTATATCCACGACTAATGCAAGACGGTATCAGACGGAGATCAGATAGTCACCGCCGTCGTTTGATATTCAAATTATGGGGTAGATTATAACATAACATGCTTAAGCCGATTCGGTTATCTCAATATATCAAGTCTATATAGATGAATATATCTAGTTGTGAAGATAAATTATTGTTTGCTAGGTGAATCCAGCCAAGTTTAGTTGTAAACTTAGCATATCAAATTATTAGCTCAATACATAGAGTTGTTACCTCTACATACTCAGTTTTCAACTTAATGAAAGAAGTCGTAATAATAATATTGAGATATATGATATTTTGAATGGCACTTGTATGGCTACGTAAAGAAAAGAAGCTACTGCGCTGTTGAAATATATATATACAAGCAAAGAGCTCGTGGCTTTTATTGATAAAAAAATCGTTCATAACAGAAACACTCAATGACGTTTTCAATTGATCGCAGTTTACATTTCCTTTGAGCATAGTTAGGGCCTTTTTCCATGCCGTTTCCACAGCGCTAAGCACCGTCTCCACGCTGGCAACACGTGATAAGCAATTTGTGCTCCAAAAATATACACGACAAAAACATACATCAGTGACATGATATCCTATGATGTATGCAAATGGTCGTAAATTGGAATAATGCACGTGTCCAATTATATAAGTGCGTGTCGGTTATCAAGCGCAAAGTGTTTTCGCCAAGGAGTGCTGCGAGAAAGACCACTCTTGTAGGATACAGTTCATAAAAAGTCCTATAAGCTAGGGTGCATCCCACTAAAAATCATAAAATTATCTTTACTTAGTTTGTCTTTTTTTACATCAGAGGGGCTAAGATGTTCTTAATTTTTCTAATCAAAATGAGAGAGGCTGGAATATTTTTTTTTTGTAGAATTGACCGCAGAACAGCTGAAGAAATCTTGGTGTATAATACACTACAATATAGAAAAAATAGGAGAAAATCGAATTCCTCTAGTCACAAATTCCTAATAAAAAATAATATTGTTACTGATATTATTGCCAATAAATGTTCTAGCCACTATGAAAACGTTAGATCTAGCCTTGCTAAAAAACATGTTGATGGAGATCCTATTTATTTCATTAACTCTAGTGGTGGCTGGGTCAAGCCCCAACTCGGATTTTCATTTTTTTGGGGAGGGATTTTATTTTGTGTTTTTTGTGCTGTGTTCATGTTTCTAGATTTTAGAGAGTGTGATATATAACATACTATGCTCTTTTGTTAATAAACACAATGTTTTGTGCTTTTTGCATAATTTGTAGATCTACTTTGTAGATAAAATCACAAGTTCAGTAAGTAATTACCAATTACGTGTGGAGTCCCTCAATGGACAATTTGTGACCAGCTACTTTTTTATTTTAATTATATACACAATTTTTATAATGCAGCAACGTTGTGGTTCGCATTGTTATAATTATGCTGATGGTACTAGGTTATAATAGGTGCAAACATCAATTTGATGATTAAAGCTATGAATAACGTGCTGTATTAGAATCCTGTACTGCTTTAATTGGACAATAAAAATGTGTTTAAACCATAACGTGCTGCTGTTCCTCCTCATCCTCCTCCTCGTTTTTATATCCCGTCTTTCTTTCTCGTGTTCGTCCTCTTCTTTCCTCTCTCATCCTACTTGTTCTCTTCCTCTCTTTTTTCATATCCCTCTTTATTCCCCTCCTCCTCCTCCTCCTCCTCCTCCTCCTCCTCCTCCTCCTCCTCCTCCTCCTCCTCCTCCTCCTCCTCCTCCTCCTCATATTCCTCTTCCCTCTTCTCCTCCTCCTATTTCTCCTCCTTCTTCTCTTTCTCCTCGTCCCCCTTCTCCTCTTCCTTCTCCTCCTCCTCCTCCCCCTCCTCCTCATATTCCTCTTCCTCCTGCTCCTCCTCCTCCTCCTCCTCCTCCTCCTCCTCCTCCTCCTCCTCCTCCTCCTCCTCCTCCTGCTCCTCTTCCTCCTCCTCTTCCTTCTCCTCCTCCTCCCCCTCCTCCTCCTCCTCCTCATATTCCTCTTCTCTCTTCTCCTCCTCCTCCTCCTTCTCCTCCTCCTCCTCCCCTTTTCCTCCTCCTCTTCCTATTTCTCCGACTCTTCCTTCTTCTCTTTCTCCTCATCCCCCTTCTCCTCTTCCTCTTCCTTCTCCTCCTCCTCCTCCCCCTCCTCCTCATATTCCTCTTCCTCCTGCTCCTCTTCCTCCTCCTCCTCCTCCTCCTCCTCCTCCTCCTCCTCCTCCTCCTCCTCCTCCTCCTCCTCCTCCTCCTCCTCCTCCTCCTCTCTCTTCTCCTCCTCCTCCTCCACCTTCTCCTCCTCCTTCACCTCCGCATTGCCTTTTAACACCTCTCAATCGACCTTTAACCCATTTACCTTTAATACCTTCTGCCTTCTTGCCGCCTTTAAACATGTTAAACGCCTCCCTATCGCCCTTTAGCTCAGGATCTAACACCTTTCCGTTAGACAGATTTTGTAAAAAACTTTTTTCCTCCTGTTAAGCACCAAACCCTTTTGTTAGAATTTATTTGGGGTTTCATAGGTTGTATACATGAATAGACTCGTCTATGCGTGCAAGGTACAATGTAGTCAAATTAAAAGGTAACCGATTTGCTATCTTGTACGCACATGATTGGATTTGCCAGCAGTGGTAAGCAGGATACAAGATAGCAAATCGTGTACATTGTACGTACGTGGTAGTAGGCTTATCTTGTACGTACATGGTAGCCAGATTTTCCAAGATTGTTTAATTATTGCATGTCGTATTCAGGACTGTGTAGTCACGTCACTATTAGCTACGCATACAAATATTCAGATTTCGCATATGGCTTACATGCATGACATACATGTACATTCACTCATTTAAAGCGATTCATGTAATATGGCGGTATTTGTCTAGAGTTTGAGATTATCACTTCTCGTACCAAGGGCCTTAAAGGCAAATTCGTTGTTGTTTTTTTGTGGTGCGACAAAGACAAAGAATTTGAATACAAAGGGTAGCTTACTTGGTGTCACTGCAGTTTTTTCCTAGGTTATAATAGCAAATAATTGTGCTTGTTGCGAATACAGCACAACAAAACCTGTACACATAAGAATGATGAATCCCACATTTGATGTCATTAGTGTAACCTTTAAAGAGTCACATTATACAAAAAACTGTCGGGGGATAACTAAATTGGCTTAAAACGAGACATTAACAGATGAAGAGTCATATGCCTTGCTGTAGGCTACATCAACACAACAAATAATTGGAGGAGGAGTAGAAGGAGGAGGAGGAGAAGGAGGAGGTGGAGGGGGAACGCGCAACGCCAGAAATCATCTCCTGTGTTCTCTGGTCTTGTCCACCCAGCAAACAGAAACATTTGTACAACATTTGTACAATGTTGGTCCACCGTCGAAGACGTTGGACCGACGTTGTACAGAATTTTATACAAATGTTTTATGATTGATGGACAGTCTGGTTTACAAGCATTTGTGTGACGGCTGTCTTTTCTGCACGTAATTTATTTAGTAAATCAAACTTTTTAACTTTGACGTTTTTATTCTGTTAATATGTCTGTAGATAGTAGCTGTGGTATAATACATGTACATTGGTAACTCATTTTAGGTTTGATACAATAAGTGCAATTCAAATCAAACTGTGACTCGAATTACACATGTCATATTATAATATAATGATTTTCACTAACTTGAAGTTGTGAGTTGCTCTAATATCACATAACTTGAAGCGTCTGAACATTTTTTTGACCAAGCATAGTTAGTATTCTACCCCTGGTCAATGAACGAATGGCTCAGCCTGCCACTTGACGAAACAGCCAACCACTACCATCATTCAGTTTTTGTTTACATCGGGCCTGGGATATTATTCTTGTGCTAAAATCTTGTGTCCGTCAAACTATAAATATATTTTCCGTCACTAAATTAATATATTTTTGCTTATCTATATTTTATTTGTCTGTGTAAACAGTATTCTAAACATGCAAAAATATTTTTTTCCCGCAACACAGCTTTGTTATGAAGATAACATCATCTCAGCGGACCGAGCCCGCCGCATTATTGCTCATAAAACATAATGTCGCCACTATTCAGTTATTATTAAATATACGTATATTCCACGTTTCAAAGTGGCAGATCCGACCATTCAACATCAAGATGACGCTTTTATTTGATATTTCAACAGCGCTGTAGTTTAATAGTTTACCCATTGAGATAAATCACAGTGAATTCCCCTGTAGTTTACCAGGGTGATGACAGATTAATATCTTCAGAGGATAAGGTGGGCAACAAACAATGTCAGCCAATGTTGGATTAATGTCGTAGAGGCTGGCACAACATTAAACCAACATTGTATCAATGTATTGTCTTTGCTGGGTGGCACCGCGGTAAGGGGTACTGCTTTTTACATAATTTTAAACGAGCCCCCCACATTCAGGCTGTCAGATCCAGAGGCGGAAGTGGGAAGTTTAATGCCAAAAAAAAATCAGCCGGAATTCGGCTAAAAATTGACAGACTGATTGAACCTGACAGTATCAGCTCTGTGGCGACTGATCTGGCCCATCCAATTCAACTCATAAGATGACGGATGATTTGGGGTGGATTACGGTTTGGAGCTGCTGGATGCCCCTACCTGCCTGCAATGGGCGGGCGGGCCTTCCCACAAAACACGAGACATTGACCGAATATTGTATTAAGGTCTCCGACGCTGGACCAACCTTATAACAACATTAGGTCGACGTATGTTGTTTTCCGGGATTCACATCACCGGCATTGACAGGACAGCCCTCGTCCTCCCACGTCCGGTGATCCAGAAAATGATCGTCTTCACTTGACGTACACCGCTTTGAAACTCTGCACGTGTGCCACTTTTTTCCACTCTAATTTTACCTCTTCCGCCCAGAACCGCTTCTCTCAAGCGGCAAAGGTCCTAATGCAGATGCGAGTTAAAGGGACCCCTTGGGATGAGACATTTTCAATATTGTCAATTTTGAAAAATTAATTGATATGAAGCTATATAGCCTACTGATCTTAACTGAAAATACGAAAAAGTAAAAAAACAATTTTAAAGCACCGAAAATGAGTGAAATAGTTGTATTTCCAGGTCGTATATTGCCATGTAAACAAAACAAGTCACCAATATTCAGCACTTTACATCACATATTCCCACGTATCAGACGGTAAGATCAAACCAGTCGCCGCTAATTTGTGTCTTTTCGTCAGGACATGGGAGGACACACCTGCAGCATTGATTGTCTACCCAACGCTGGGCCGATGCCATCAGCATGTGGCCCAATGCTGTGAAAACATTCAATCGTCCTTCAGATATACAAATAGTTTGTTTGGGTTACTTCTGGTTTCATAGAAATGTTGAATAAAAATATTTGTAAAAATATTAAAATTGTGAAAAAAAACATGATCCGTGGGATACACTACTTCAGTACAGAATTAAAAACGAAAATTGATGTCATCCCAAGGAGCTGCTTTTAAACAAAACAGGAAACAGAGGTTTTGTCTCAAACCAAAGTTTCTAGAAAGAGTAGAAAGATGAGTATATCTTAGGATCACCTGTTGAATAACGTGAATGTGCTTAACTATTTTTTTGATTGATTTCTAGATCTAGATATAACATGGCAATTGTAATAATTAAAAAAACTGGCACTGCTCACCCATTTGCCAGCTTGAAATTAAGGGGAAAAACACTAAGTTTCAAACAAGACCATAAAATTGATGTTTGTTTTGATATACACCAGCACAGTGGCTAAATGCCCGTCAATGTTTCCGCTGTGAAATAAGCTAGAGTTCCTTAAATATATAAACATGCTAAACAGGGCGCGTGTCCTCATTCGTGTCTGTAATATAAATAAAACAGTAACGTTAGTATTAAATTGATTAAACTAAACGATTAACTCTCCCCTGATTTCTTCAAATTAAACTTGCCTGCAGCTTCTAAGTCACTTTGACACATGTACTGTGTAACACATAACGTAAGACAAATCAATTATTCCAGGAAGATAAGTGTATTATATGAAGCGCAGTGTATTATGTGAAACGCAGTGACGTCAGCAGGAACCCTTTTGACATGTTTGAATTATTACTCGGTGAGAACAATGTTATTTAACACCCTCTCCCCCATACGTCATCATATTGGATAACTAGCTGAGTACATGGCAGGTCAAGGTTATTGAGTTTCACAGAATATTCTGCTCTATAGATGCAATTAGTGAAAGTGCATTCTGTTCAAGTACACATTTACTGCTTCTCGACTTTGCAAGCATAATATATTTGATTGTTGATAATCATATACGGTTGTAGAAATGTATGCAAACATACTTATTTTGCTTTAATTAGCATACATTTCTCGCCCACCTAGTTAGAAACTGATGTTCATTGTACAAGTAGCACTGATAGCGCTAGTCAAACGGGCTCCCCAAATACGCATAGGTAAAATAAAAGAGTGATTCATATTTAAGATTATGAAGTGTGCCACGCTCCGCATCTCAGCTCCGTGCTATCCGTAAAAATCAGCACGTTTCTCTGTTTTCTATGCGGGTCCTAAACACCCATTTGTTACAAAAACACAACATATAATATCTCGTAACGGCCGCTACATCATGTTTCACGCCATGCTGAAATACCAAAACGACTCATCCAATAAACAAATACCGCATCTTGTACTAGATGGTGTAGTCTATGAAAACTCCTGAGCCACTATGCATTAACCACAGAGCTGAATTATGTTTGCATAAAACCTGAAGACCATTTGAAATCATCATAAATGTCTTAGTCAGCTCTTACCGCTTCATCCGAATACTTATGTTATGGGTCTACAACCATTATAAATATGTTAATTATTTCAGTACGGAGATCGTCTTCATGCGTCAGAATCTGACGTCTACAGACGTCAGATTCTGACGCATGAAGACGATCCCCGTACTGACATGCTTGACAGTGCTTCACATAGTTCAAATACTTGGAGCGTGTATGTTTTCTATTATACCTGAAAGACCATTATTAATTGTCAGCCACATAAAGATAGGGCCTACTTTTCCGGCCTCTGTCTTATTAAACCTGAACTGAGATATAAAACCCATTTTTTCAATCATTACTTTTCGACAAAATATGACGTATGTTACAAAAGCCCACATGACACATAATTATGTGAGCGGTTATTGAGAAACGAAATGTTCAAAAATATGATCGAGACGAGATTTGGCACCAGGAAACACGATGCTATGATTATATTGTTATTCTGCTTGAATATGAAAGAGGGTATCTGCCACTTTATAAAGAAGCAGATACAGCTGATTCTAATTTCGCTTAATAATCGGCCCACTTCTGCGCAGCTATCAAATTGCGCTATCCTAGAATCACAATATGGAGTTTGCTGTGGGGGGAGGGGGGGGGGGGTGTTGGGTAGCTAATTTATTCCGATGCATGAAGCCTCCACTGAGCAAGAAACATTGACCCAATGTTGTGTCATTGTTGGCTACGACGCTGACCCAACAGTGACCCAAAATAGTGTCAATAGCATGTGTTTGCTGCGAGCTGCTGCGTGATTGATGGGTTTGGAATTAGCTTATACATGTAAACCTGCATCGGTAAGCCTTTTTATAACCCCAGAAAATCCCCGGAAAACCATACACCATGTTTATTACTTATTGGGGTCATTGGAGACATGCAGATAGAACAGCATTTTTAGTTTTATCCCATATCGCGACAGGCGAGAATTGTGCGAGTCAACTACCAGTAACTGTGTTAAGCAGGTACTCAGGTTTACTGGGCTTTGTATCTGTACGTCGGACTTCCTAATATTATGTAAAATCAATATATCAGCTCATTGTGGTTGATTAAAAGAAACAACTGAATTAAATTTGCCGGTACTTGGAGTTTAACTATACATATGCGTAATTCAATACATTGGAATGACACATGGATCATAAACACACATGGTGTTGCTTCAGGATTGCGCAGAGAACGGCAGTGTAGTGCTGGACAAGGCAGAGCAGGTCAGGACAGGGCAATTAGACGAGACGGCACAGGATCGGAGGACTGGACAGTCACTATTAGTTGAATGTCGGGCCATTATGTTGTGCTTAAGTATTTCGAACACAGAGTTTGCAAATTCCCAACTGAAGAATTACGAAGCGATACAATAGTTTTTGAGATATCGTAGAAAAGTCGCGGGGGAGTTTTAGAGTATACCACGCCTTGTGTCGTGGGATCCACAATTCAATTTGATAAGACGTGGATACACGTAGTAAGGGAATTGAAAGTCCAATCCAATCTGCAAAATGGTTTTTCTTACACTGTACAGAGCGGAGAGTCAAACTATAAAAACAGTTTAAAAAGTTTGTTGGAGCTACATATACTTTTTCAATAGTTTGAAATATTATATAAATATTTGTCATATTTTGTTGTGTTTTAATATCGGTTGAATATTTTGACAACTTTATGACCAAAATGACTATTTTTGAAATCAGGTCAATTTTTACTTAAGACTGCCTTTATAAAATAGAAAATAAATCTGGATACCCGTCGTCCCGTCGAAGATAAAGTATCCAAATTTTTACTGAACTGGCAGATGAGACACTTTAGATTCGAGGAGAAAGATCCTTCTTAGAAATCAAACGACAGCTAAACACGCGAGGCAGCATGACATGGTCCTCGAGACGAGTGACTCGAGCCAGAAATCCCCAAGCAAATGCAATTATCCCGCGGAGTTTTTCCTGTCATGTGTCTGTCAGAAAGGTGCTAAGCACTTCAAATTGTCATGCCCGAAAATCTGCTAAAATACGACGGGCTGCTTGGATGGAATCGTGGCACAAATCAATCACGTGGCGTGAGAAATTGTAGACATAAACTTGATACTCGAGCAGCAAACTGCTGGATGATAGCTCTAACTCCAACTGTTTTTTTAGATCTCCCGAAACTGTCTGGCAACGTTTTCTTTCTTCTTGCTTTCAGTCATCTGGTTGTTTTTGCTGGCAATCCAATCGTGAAATTAGATAAAGGTCAACGCGGCACGTACAAATTGCAGTTCCCGAAAGATAAATTGTTTCTTTTCTTCTCAGTGAAAGACTAACATGACTGTGGCTCTAAATGACTGTCTAGTTATCTGACAGGCTTGATAACTGGCTGACTAACTGGTAAACTGATTCTCTGCCTGTCTAACCAACTGGCTGAATGGCTGGCTTGGATATTGATTAGTTGACTAGCTGGGTGATTGTCTGACTAACTGGCAGGTGGACTGCTTGGCCGACTTCCTGGCTGACTAGTCTGCTAACTATTTGGCTGGCATGGCCAGTTGGCAAACTGGCTAGCTGGTAGCCTGGCTGGCTGACAAATCATGTGACTAGCTGGCTGATTAGCTTGGTCAGCTTGCTTGACTGGCTGACTGCATGACTAGACGACATGGTTGCAAGGCCCGTTTTTTTGCTTGTTGGCTGGTTTGTTGGATGGCCATCAAGGATGACTCATTGCCTGACTGGCTGAACGGCTGTTAATTTTGAAAGACTCGTTTATTTGTTGACTGGCTTGTTGGATGGCTGTCAAGGATGGATGGCTGGATGACTGGTTGACTAGCCAGTTGGTCAGCTGGTTACCTTGTTGGTTGATACATTTACTGACTAAGTGGCTGGTTAAGTAGCAGACTAGCTGGCTAACTAAATGGCTGACTAACTAGCTAACCAGTATGTATGGATGTCTGGCTCTTTGGCCTGCTGATGATTGCTGAATAACTAGACCTCTGGACAGCTGGTTGGCTGTCTGGCTGTGTGTCTGCCAGCCTGGCTGGCCTACTTGGCTGGTTGATTGCCCGACTTGTTGGCAAGTAGGCTTATTGGCTTCTTGGCAGGTTAGGTGTTCTATATCCTATATTTCGGTAACTTAGATATGTTTAGGAGAAGGACGAGATACTTGTACGTGAGTACGTGAGTAAACAGAAGCAAGTCTCTTATTAGTAGCAGTAGCATGAATAATATAAAATACGTCAATGATTAACTAATAACTTTCTATATTTAATACTATCGATTTGAATTGTTAGTTATATGTCTATCACTATCAGTATTTACGCAACACGGATTAGCTGATTTCATCATGCTGTTCGCATGTGCCAGCGTCATTTGTCAATATTAAATTTTATATATGACCCAAAACACTGTTACATTTTAATTATGTAAGCACCATTGTGTTCCCTTGTGGTGTTTGTCTCAGCATCTCCTATAACGTGTTCATTTTGTAAGGTTTGCAAAGCACGCCCAGTCGAGTTTTGCTCGTTTGTAACATTGATCCCGGTATTGAATAGAAATGAACTTAATTTACATAATTATGCCTTAATTTACCAGTTAATTCCATCAGCTTTTTCCACAAGCTTTGAATTACAGAGTGATTTATGGAGGCTCAACTCTGAGAGAGAATTTCGCTCCATGGCAATTAACCATGCCCCCCCCCCCGTCTCTTGTCTAATTTATACACTACATGGCATATTCCACATCATTGTCACATTTATTTTATGCACTACATGACAATCATATGCCACCCCCCTCCCCCCCCCCCATCTTGTCACACACTAAATGGCTAAGATTACATTTGCCCTATTGCCACATTTATACACTACATAACATATTTCAACTCCCCAACTCACATTTCTAGTTTACGTGGCATATTTCACCCCCCCCCCCTTCAAACTCACGTTTATGCACTACATGACATTATGTCAACCCTCTCCAGACTCAGACTCAGACAAAGTTTTTGGTACGCATATGTCCCATTGTGACACTTGTGTAGTAATGAAATATGTAATGCACAACCAATCCATTATGCTTTAAATACATGTACATGTATGTCGGAAAGTCAATAAGACATCCCATCCAACCTCACGACTGCATGCCAGGTGGTCCATGTGATAGCGGTATTAAAATGCTTTACCATGGATCATCCTTGACTAACATATAAAATGTTATTTATGACTATAGTTATTGTTCTTTCTATTTTGACTGTGTGCTAAGCCACAAGACAGAAATTTTCTTTTTGGCTGTGGAGCACAGAGTGAAATTACGATGAGTCAGTACGAACCTCGCAGACATATCCATAAATTGCATGTGTTATATTGAATTGACTTCTCTGAATATATATATGGTAATATTTAAAGGATCTTCGAGCCGGTGCAGGATTCGAGGATAGAGGGAGAAGCAGTGCCACTCCCCCTCCCTACGTAATCTAAAATTGTTCAAACATCGTTCTAAATATTACGAGCAATCATATTTGACACTGAAAATGCACTTGTCTGGCAACCCGAACCCCTACTTTAAGGCAGCTGAGAAGCCGAAACAATTACTTGGCGCCTTGTTATTATAACTTATAAATGGTGAAGGTCCAATGAATAAATTTGGGAACAATCAGACTGTTTACATAATGTTCTCTTGTTTTTGTGTTTACATCGTCACTTTCCCCCGTATCGTTTATAAACCAACATTGCAACAGCTTCCAATAGCCCAATGGCCACTCTCTGGGTCAAGGTCAATGCTTGTGCAGAATACGAAGCTGATACATCAATGGCAAGTTGGTTTGCATAAGCATGACATGCATATATATTATTTCCGTTCTTGTAGTGTAATAGATATCTTGAGGGAAGTCACATCGTTGTCGATGTGGAGCAAATAACGTGAGGAGACACTATATCCAGTGAACGATGCAGCGAGAAAATACAGAGACCTTATCCTAACCCTTATCCCGCTGAGCACGGCTATTGTCGTTCTTAATCTGTTTTATTAGTCGACAAAATCACTGTTATTGAGAAAGAAATGTGTGTCAAAACATCAAGATGTGCAAATATTTGTGCTCAAATTGAACTAATCTGAGTAATTTTCAGCCACTTGAAGTTGTGGATCGCGGTAGCGAGACACAACTTCAAGTGGGTGAAAATTTAGATAAATCACCTCAGCTGGATAAAGGTTAACAGTATAAGCAAACGGTATACGTTTATCAATGTTAGTTTAATGCTAGTCTAGCGCCAAGCATTAAACCAACATTGAATGAAAATCACGTGTTTGCTGGGCTAGTCCCATGGGACGTACACAAATGAAGCAGGATCTGGCGGCGTCACCACGTGTCCAGACGCTCCCTCTCAAATTTGAAGTCTTCTCGACAGGGTGTCCGCTTCTGACTAATAGATATAAATAACTTAGCAGGCCCGCCATCCTGTCCTGGTCTGAACTACCTATGTTTGGTGTCAAACAACATTATTTGTGCATTCATGTGATCCACAACACACTTCGAATCTATTTGAATTTCACATAATTATCCGGTTAGAAATTTTTCACAAACATTTCGCTGCTTTTTACCACACGTTTTCACATTACAACAAAACTGCCAAAAAAATGGAGCAAATCCACAGGATTGCGATCGCAAATGAAATCCACATGTAGTTTATAAAGATAAGTTTGAAACCACTGTATCCCTCATTTCGAGTAATTACGTCAGAATTAGTGTAAGCTTGAAATTCATGAGAAAATCTCAAAGAAAAATACAAAGTTTAATGAGTCACACTGAAAACATTTTTTGTATGAGGTTTTTTGTATGAGATTTTGTGCGATATAATTAACTGATGTTTTCAACAAAAACAGTACGTCTCCATTCATGCAGTGAAATAGCAGGTCAGCTCATAACCTAGCCATTACAACGCTGAATTATGCTTAAAAGCACGAGGACGAAAGTTTTTCTTCATTTAAATTCTGATTCATTTGGATACCGATGTTTTGAGTGTACGACTATTAGAAATGTTTTAATTCTTTCAGTGCGGGGACCGTCTTCATACGTCAGCATCTCCGTCGCGTACGGCAGATTCTGACGTATAAAGATGGTCTTAACATTGTATTCTAATACGGCCACTAGAACATAATATTTAAATATAATTTTTTTAAATGGCCTATGTTTTTTAAGGCTTTTCTTTTTTGTAAAACTTTTCTAATGTTTTTATATTACCATTAACAACTAAAATGTATAATTAGAGCCTAAGATGGTTAAAATGGTCCTATGTCCTGAGTACAGCCCCGTATATGGGGGTGGATATATATTCTGTGAAACGCAGTGACGTCACTTGGTGAAAACAAGGTTATATAACAACCCCTTTCCCATACTTCATTCTGTAAAACGCAGTGACGTCACTCGGCGAAAACAAGGGTATATAAGAACCCTCCCCCATACTTCATTGTATTAGTCAGCTCGGTGAAAACAAAGGAGGTCGAGGTCATTGAGTTTCACAGAGTATTTTGACGGCCATCTTGGATTAATGCAAATGAAGGCAGCCCCTTGTTCGTTCTCAAAGTGACAGAAGAATATAAACAACTTATATGCCAAAGGAATCATTCGTGCTCAGACGTGCAGGTTTAGTTATGTTATGGTGTCTTGATGCAATCCTACTTACTGTTACGATTTTCAGTGTTGACATGTTTGGTGGGGCAGGATGTCGTAATCAAAGATATACATGGTCACCAAACGATGGGGTGCGGAAATACGAGATACTGGCGCTCATCGTTAGCATATACCTCAGTCATTCTAGTTCCATTTGCATCCATGGATGACGCCAAACCTTTAAATCCGAAATTGCTAAATTGGCAAATATAAGTCATCACCTACTTGAAATTGCACATGTTGTGCATGTATATCACTACCTCCATGACCTAGATCCACGTTTTCAAGAACGTGAAAATTGGACAGTAATGGGGCGGACTGAATTTCTAAAGAAATTAGGTTAGAAGACTACGCAACGATTTATATCAGAAATGATTAGTCCTAGGTACCATATTCACATTTTTTGCTGCTTTCGTTGTTGTCATTATGTATAGGTTAAAGCCCGAGGAACACTACATTCTTAGCTGGGGAAAGGGTCCGATGCCAAAGGCCGAGGCCTTTTTCACAGCTAAGAATGTAGAATTCGGAGAGTTTTAACTGACTTAAAACATATTCGACCACAAGAAGGATCCCTCATAATCAAGAGATCGATCACATCTGACTGATTTTAATACCATAGAGCTACCACGATAATTGGTCAGTATTTTGTCAACAATAGCTCTCCATTCTCTTAGAATGTAGTGATCGGACAAAGAAAATAATGTAGTGGGGTGTTTTAAACAGCGCTACGATAAACGGCTTGTTGGAATAGTGCTTTAGAAGAAATGTTGTTTTTTTATGTAAACATTTGTACTTCAGCTCTGTTCTTCTGTGATTAATGTCAGCATCCACCTTAAAATGATGAGAAATATCAATGAGCAATTAAGGTTCTAAGTGGCTACTGTAGGTTAAGTGTAAAATACAGAATCGTGTATATAACTGACAGTCGAAGGGAAACAGGTGCAACTGCTCACTTCTCTAGCAAGCAGTTACTGCTGCTTTCATTTGCTCGTGAGAATATTGAGATGACGCGGCGAGCAATTGACATTTGGTCTGTGACGCCCACACATACCTGACGATGAAACGATGAAGCCATCTTAATCACGGCCCAACGAATTCAACGTTGGTCCAAAAATAACCCTTATCATTAACGCTTATTCTGCCAAATACATTTATTTGAATTTTCAACCACTTGAGGTTGTGTCTCGCTACCGCGATCCACAGCCTCAAGTGGTTGAAAATTACTCATATTTGTTTAATTTGAAACCAATCATTTACAATGTTGTATGTTTGACTAATCATTTCATTCAAAATAACAGCGAATTGATCGGCTAGTAAAATGGATTAGAAACGACATTGTCGTGATGAGCAGACAAAGGGTAAGGCCAATATTGGGACAAAGTCTGGTGCTTGCAGGGCATAAGACGGCACATGGATTTACCTGTCACTCGTGAAGGATTCCCTAGCAGGACCACCCCAGAAACCGGGATCTCACCCGGATCAGGAAGTCTCCTGCCAGGGACTCTTCCCTGTAACGGGGCATAGCTTTTTCCAGAAGACACGAGACGTTAAGGCAATGTTGGTTTAAGGTTGGTCCAGCATCGCAGATATTAAACCAGCATTGTTTCAAAGTTTCGTGTTTGCTGGTAGATGAGAGTTGCCCGTTTGTCGAATATATGTATCTTTGAGCGATCTTTCATAAAATCATCATGGCATATTTATGAACAACCTGTTATTTTTTTTAACATGTGCCTGACGTCAGACATGCTGAATGTCACTGCGGCTGAAAATCGTAAAAAAACTGTATATGTTATTGTACTTCATATAATATACAACGACAGGCTACTGAAAGACCTATATGAAAAAATAAAACTGTTGAAATACGCTAAGCTGTCAGTGTCATTCGAGTAAAACAGGGCGGGGACCCTAGGGTGGTGGTTAGCACCGCTGCCTTTCACACTGGAGTTCGGGGTTCGTTTCCCGGTTTGAAAGAAACAAAAATGTTTCTTCCCCATCCACTTGTAAAGTGGATGGGGATTGGGGAGCCTCGGTGACCGAGAGGTAGCGTGCTCAGCCTCAGACCTCCAGGGTTTAAATTTCGAATCCTGTGTCTGGAGGGAAGTGTCATCTCACTCACCTCACCAGGTTCTCCTGGCCCAATTGAACCTGTATGTGCACAAAAGTGGCCCAAAGCCCGATTCATTTCATTTCATTCCGAGTAAAACAATCAATATGCATTCTATATGGCCACATAGATATGTTTTGTGTCCGGAAGGTTGATAACCCCTCTCACAGTTTATGTGTACCATATGACCTGGTAGTCAGATCCCGAGTCAAGAGAAAACGTCCTGCTCCGTGAACTGGGATAATCTTCATGTTGCGCGGAACTGTCATTGATGCTTTAAGGATTTAATGTAGGGATCAGTGGAAGTGGTTAGAACAGATCAACCCTTTAGTACCAAGGTGCTGTCATATTCTCCTGCATTGCTAGAATAAAAAGGCAGTTGTAATCTACAATTAAGCAGCAACTTTTTTTCTGTAAGCATGATTTATTTTCAAATGAATTCAAACAACAATATTGCCACGGATTGCTTGCCTATTTCATACATCAAAGCATACAGATATAGATACATAGACACACAGTCATTGATACACATGATACATACATATACATATTAATTAATAATAGCAAATACAATATTAAACCGCAGAAAAACAATACACAAAAACTACATGAATATGATATGTATTAAGTAAGAATGAGTTAAATAAAGATACAATGGAAAGCAAAAAAAAAAAATGGAGCTATGGCACTTTAGGAAAAGCGTTTCGAGTTACTTATGTACGCTTGTTATAGAGAAAATATTTTAAAATGTGTATCTCCATAAGATTATCTGAACCGTATAATAAAATATTCAACAATGACTGTTTATTTTACATTACAGCCGTAAGAAATACTGCAGTCGATCCCATTATCAGTGGCGGCAAATGCTGTGCAGAAAAAATATAGTGTTTTACTTTTGTTTGGTTGGCATTGCAGTGTAACATTAGTATCAGTAATTTTCAGGATTTTCAATCGATGTGGGGATGTTGCAGCTTTTGTATCTCCACACACCGAAGCATTATATTGCATAGGATAAAAAACTTTTTCAATGCGGTTCTTTTTGGCTTTAAATACCGATTTTTACAGAAACCTAGCAGGACAAGGGGAAACACTCAGAAATTCAGCCTGACACCTGCAGTGTATACCTCCTACTGTGGGAAACCATTTGGTTGCACATCTATCTCAGTATAGTAAACATGTTGTCTGATTATTTAAAAACCGAACATTATACAATGATTGCAACAGTAGCAGAGTGACAGATTAAAAATAGACACATTAGCTCTAGGCTTTAATCACTATTAACTAACAAAACAATTCACGACAGGTTTGTTGCGAAAAACACGTTGTAACGTTGTGGGATCCTTCAATCATGACATTTACACTATTATGATAAGAAGGGTATGGCTATATTAATCATTCGAAATGTTTTCGTGGAAAAAAATGTTAAATGAATACAATTAGAGAGATAATCTTGCCAACAAGACACAGTTATTTGTTTACCATTGCCAACAAGACACATTGAGTTGTCTTACAATTCTTAGTCACTGTTAATAAATACTCGATCTATGTTTTTTTCTAAATTTTACAAAATGTTTGATTTTCATAGCTTTTATTACTCGATATTAGCATATTATAATATGGCTGATAAACAGAGGTACACAGAATGCTAATTCTTGCTTTTTGTTGTTTGTTATAGAATTGGAATTGAATTTCGGTTTCTGAAGTATGGTTCCATAGTATATTCGCCTTACAAACTATCATAAATGTAACATAAACAATACACACAAAAAAATTATATTCAACTCGAGAGAGCAGATATTGATTGCCCTTGTAGTGACAGACTCTGTTATTAATATGACACAAACTTGATCTTTATTTATGAATCATCTCCGTCGTAGATTACGACTTGACGCGTGTAAGCAAGAAACACCCATGACGGATCTTGGCAAGAGTGTGATGAAACGAAAAACAAATACAGAAGCTGCCATTATAAATATTATCAATTTTCCATGCGAATTAATTGTGACTGGTGCGAGGTCACACGTGGGGTGTTTGTCCATGATATGCCTGTGATAAAGTGGTGGGGCTGGATGCACTAGTATTAATGGTAGGAATCGGTTAAGCTTGTAATAGAGATATCATGTTAATCAACAGGGTCAAATGTAACACTTAATAGATTTTACATTAACGTGGTTGAAGTCCCAAATTCACCACTTGAAAACATGAAATGCATTATGCGTCAAATTTATGTGAATTATCATAATAGAAATAATAAATCATTTACTCCTTCAATCACCTGATATATACAGTATAATGTCACTTCTCAATGCGGCATAACATGCGAGAATGGTGGAGTCTTGGTGATTTTAATATTATTGTCAAATCTGAGCGACAATTCTAAAGATTTTGTAGCAACAATCATACAGTTTGGGCAGCCTATCATCAAGTTCTCGCTACATTTATCAAGGCTTCGTTACAAGTATCACTGAGACACAGCACTCTCGCTGCCACATACCCTGCTGTGTGTGCTTTTGTGATATGCATTTAACGTGATTTATTTCATAGAAATTGACCGCTAATACAGCTGATAAGTTCAATCTCCATCTCCAATTTCAATCTCCGATATATTTGATTTGATAAAGACTCAAACTTGCTAAAATAATTTTTTATCAATTACTAAGCTATCTCGAATGTACGTATGCATGTACAGTTTGGCACATGCATTCCCCCACAGTAGATTATGCAAAGGGGGTCTGAAAAAATGGATGTCTCCGAAAAATAACCACATAAATGCATTTTTGGCGTACATGTCAAAGACCACACCAACACACCCAGCAAACACAAAACATTTGTATAACATTTATACAACGTCGACCAAACGTCTTCGACGTTGGTTCAGCATTGTATAAATGTTGTACAAATATTTGTACAGCAGATACATTAGAAATGATTTCCCCCCAGAACAATTGATTTAATAACTGTGAACGCGCTGCGCTACATTTTGCGACAGGGGCTATAAACTCACTCGGTGGTATTCACGTAATTCTAAATGCATCACGTTCTAATAACTATAACCATGATTAACAAATGTAACAATCCAAATGTTTTCGTTTGAAAAAATACGCTGTTTCTCATTCGCATTATATTTCCACTTGGCAACACCATAATGCTTTATTTGCCGCTAGACAGAAGATATATACAGAGGAAGTTTGTAACGGCCAAGTATTTTGCTGCTGGATTGATGATCGCATGTTATATCAAGTGATATAATCAAACATGTATATCCCTGCAAATACAAAACATTTGTACAATATTTGGCAACGTCGAAGACGTTTGGCCGACGTTGTACAAATGTGTTTACGAATGGGAAATAACCATTATTTTGTATAAACTCTGACAAAATTGAAACAGATAAAACAGTTCAAATCGAGAATAAATGAATTTTGTTCCGGATCGGATTGGCCTTTCATGGGATATGTCGAGAGAAAACGACATATCATAATTACTTTGTGCTTCGAGGAAAAAGACCCCGTATACGGATAAATCGACAAACAGCAGTAACTGTTTACTTTTCCATAGAGACGTTACCGCTGTTTGTCTGTGCGGTGCACTGCAACTGTTTCTCTGATTGTTCTGGAATACAGAATGCCGCATTGCGGACTGTTGATCAGAATCTCCGTGGATCGTGGAGAATTGCACAATTTCCTGGTACGGTGGTCGCGCCCCTCTTGCCATTAATAGCACTTTAGTGGTGTAAATGCAGGGAACCCCTGCCAAGCAACACCGGCCTCGCGGTGGCGTATTACGGGACTGCTTTATGGAATGCTGGCCCAATGTTAGGTATGACATTGGGCTGTCTGACCCCCCACCGCATCTCCCATATTTTATACTCATGTATCACGCGGCCCGTAATAGTCTCAAACAAATTCACACGGTATATATACGACACAGGCTAAAGGCTGGGTCCACGTCGTCAGCTATCGTACAACGTTTACGGTGATATTTTCCAAACATATGACATTTATAACTCCAGCATGAAGGATTTACCAAACACACACCTCTTCAAGTAATCCACTCCCATGTCTTCATGAAAGAGTGGAACCCGTTCGAAGAGTCCCGTCGGAGAAATTATTTGACTTACCACCAGCCGAGACAGATTAATCATGTCTACTTTATCAAGATTATAAAAAAAAGAACGAAACCTGCGTTTGATAAGATACGTACAGATCATAAAAAAATCTGCATTTTTATGGCTTTTTATGACCATGTGATGTAAACATGTCCATAGACTACAACTGCAAAGGTTTTCTTTGTGTTGCGAATTTACCAGTTAAGCGAGATATATAGACGAAATTCCCGTATTTCTTATTTTGGACATGCATGTTCGAAATTAGTAATCGGAAATTTCGTCTTTATATCTCGCTAACTGGTAAATGCGTAACGCAAAAAAATAAAAACTTACGCAACATGTTCACATCAAATGGCCACATCAAAAAGCGAAACAACGGATTTGTCGATGATTTCAGTCAGATTGTGTCGCTTTAACATAATACATCTGAACATAACATTTTCTTCTGATTATTGTAAATAACATCTGTAAAACACCCCAGTAAAAACAATATGGTACATGTATCTATGTGTTTTTCATCACTCTCTTTTTTTAATTCTGAATATGACACAAGAGCTATTTGATGCCGGAATTCTATAAAAGAGATGTTGAGTGATTGCAGTCTTAAACAGTTTTAGACCAAACGCCCATGCATTGAGGAGAAAAGATGAACTTATTCGCAGATGTGTAGTTCGATGCCATATCCGTTTAAAATTGCTCACTTTCGGGCGTTTCGTCAATATAATTATAGCTCATCATAACAAGGTCATGTCGGTTTTGCTATTAGCACCCGCCACAACCACCAACAAGTAGAATAAAATAATGACTTTTTCGTCTCTTCTATTATTCAACATTTTGTGCACACATATATTTTAAAATTCACGGGAAATAACCTTCGAATTGGAAATCTTACTTTGTTGGATATTCAAATAGTCATAATTTTTGTGGTAGATTTAACCAAATTTCGGGTGATTTCCCTTTCCTGGACACCTGCCTGAAACCTGTAATGTATTAATTCTAATTATACCTTCCTTCAAATATATATCCTTCAGAGTTTATTACTAGGAAAGCGACACCAGCCTGGAGACGTAGAACTGATATATGATTACCGTCCATCACCGTGTAGGCATACCTGTACATCTTCAGACGTCTGAACCCATCAAACACAATATACCTTGACCCAATGTTGTTTGAAAGTTGAGCGGACATCGCAGTGGTGGGCCAGCATTGAAACAACATTGAGATTATAACGCTTGGTTTCTGGCAACATTACCCAGATCATTGGTGCCATAAACAAACGCTACTTGAGTTCATGGAAGTAATTTAAACCCTTCTCTAATAGTTTCAGTACGGGTTCCGAATTTAGACGATTAAATACTTCAGACTCTGACGTCTAACGTTGGTCGCCGCACCGAAAGAATTTTAAATTTATAATGGCCTTAGACCCATTGCAATTAGGTACACTCAACAATTTAAATGTTCACCAACTTGAAGTTTGAATCTCCGCGACCCACAACTTAAAGTGGGTGAAAAGTAGTCTATTTTGTTTAATTTGAAACAAAACATTTGCATTAAATTTAAACTTTTATTTCGTTCCCAATAGTAGGAAAGTCTGAGTGGAGTTGTGCGCCATGGCGGCCTATCCGTCAGCTGCCCAGCAGACACAGGATGTTGAATCAATGTTGGTTTAACCCTTTAAGCCTTCACGATGCATCAAAGCATCATTTTACATCCCTGAAAACAGACCTAATTTTCCTATAACTGGGTGTTTCAGAATGAAAATTTCCATAAAACTGGTTTACGAATACATGGCAATATGCTTTATTTTAGGATGTAGATGAATACGGTAAATTCAGGATTGAAAGAGTTAACGTTGCTCCAGCGTCGTAGACCAACATTGATTCAAAGTCTTGTGTCAGCTGGGTGTTATCAGGTAGCGTATTAGTAGGTATAGTATGACTAATAACACTTTCACCACCACTACGTTTAGTGTTGATGAATGTTTTATTAGTCATATTTTTCCTACTGTATGTAGCTCTTTCATCAACACTAAGCACTGTTTTCTATATCTTACAGAATGATCGGATCCTTGTCTTGACCAGGTCTACCTCAGTATACAGTAATGCTCTGTTTTATATGTTACAGGAGGAGCAGATCATTGTCTTGGTGTGCCTCATTATCAGCATTGTTGTCGGCAATGTCGTTGTCTTATTCGCCATTGGTCTATCAAAGCGAGGCAAACGGTCCCGGATGAACTTTTTCATCATGCAGCTGGCTATCGCAGGTAAAGTGGCCGCAGAAATGACGATAGACGCATGTTATGTTGAAGCAAGTACAGTGCTCTACGTATATGATAAAGCTCGAGGAGCTCTACATTCTTAGCTGTGAAAATGGCCGAGGCCGAAGGCCGAGGCTTTTTTCACAGCTAAGAATGTAGAACTTCGAGGGTTTTAACTGACTTAAAACATATCTGACCATAATGACGATCCCTAGTAATCAACTGCTTGGTCACACCTGACTGATCATAGTAGCACTAGGCCTACCATGATAATTGATCTGTACTTGGTCAGCAATAACTCTATTTCCAGCTTAGAATGTAGTGATCGCACAAAGAAAATAATGTAGTGATGTGTTTTAACCCTGACTAATTGCCCTTGACATGGTTGTCATAGTATGGTCATAGTATGGTGGAATGAACATTTCTGCGTTGTCATAGTATGGTCATAGTATGGTGGAATGAACGTGTCTATGTTGTCATAGTATGGTCATAGCATGATGGAATGAACATTTCCATGTTATGATAGTATGGTCATAGTATGGGGGAATGAACATTTCTATGTTGTCATAGTATGGTCATAGTATGGTGGAATGAGCATTTCTATGTTGTCATAGTATGGTCATAGTATGGTGGAATGAACATTTCTATGTTATGATAGTATGGTCATAGTATGGTGGAATGAACATTTGTGTGTTGTCAAGGTATGGTCATAGTATGGTGGAATGAACATTTCTATGTTGTCATAGTATGGTCATAGTATCATGGAATGAACATTTCTATGTTGTGATAGTATGGTCATAGTATGGTGGAATGAACATTTTTTTGTTGTGATAGTATTGTCATAGTATGATGAAATGAAAATTTGTATGTTGTGATAGTATGGTCATAGTATGGTGGAATGAACATTTCTATGTTGTCATAGTATGGTCATAGTATGATGGAATGAACATTTCTATGTTATGATAGTATGGTCATAGTATGGTGGAATGAACATGTCTATGTTATCATAGTGTGGTCATAGTATGGTGGAATGAACATTTCTATGTTGTCATAGTATGGTCATAGTATGGTGGAATGAACATTTCTATGTTGTCATGGTATGGTCATAGTATGGTGGAATGAACATTTCTATGTTGTGATAGTATGGTCATAGTATGGTGGAATGAACATTTCTGTGTTATGATAGTATGGTCATAGTATGGTGGGATGAACATTTCTATGTTGTCATAGTATGGTCATAGTATGGTGGAATGAACATTTCTATGTTATGATAGTATGGTCATAGTATGGTGGAATGAACGTTCCTATGTTGTGATAGTATGGTCATAGTATGGTGGAATGAACATTTCTGTGTTATGATAGTATGGTCATAGTATGGTGGAATGAACATTTCTATGTTGTCATGGTATGGTCATAGTATGGTGGAATGAACATTTCTATGTTGTCATGGTATGGTCATAGTATGGTGGAATGAACATGTCTATGTTATCATAGTGTGGTCATAGTATGGTGGAATGAACATTTCTATGTTGTCATAGTATGGTCATAGTATGGTGGAATGAACATTTCTGTGTTATGATAGTATGGTCATAGTATGGTGGAATGGACATTTCTATGTTGTCATAGTATGGTCATAGTATGGTGGAATGAACATTTCTATGTTATGATAGTATGGTCATAGTATGGTGGAATGAACGTTTCTATGTTGTGATAGTATGGTCATAGTATGGTGGAATGAACATTTCTGTGTTATGATAGTATGGTCATAGTATGGTGGAATGAACGTTTCTATGTTGTCATAGTATGGTCATAGTATGGTGGAATGAACATTTCTATGTTGTCATAGTATGGTCATAGTATGGTGGAATGAACATTTCTATGTTATGATAGTATGGTCATAGTATTGTGGAATGAACATTTCTGTGTTGTCATAGTATGGTCATAGTATGGTGGAATGAACATTTCTATGTTGTCATAGTATGGTCATAGTATGATGGAATGAACATTTCTATGTTATGATAGTATGGTCATAGTATGGTGGAATGAACATGTCTATGTTATCGTAGTGTGGTCATAGTATGGTGGAATGAACATTTCTATGTTGTCATAGTATGGTCATAGTATGGTGGAATGAACATTTCTATGTTGTCATGGTATGGTCATAGTATGGTGGAATGAACATTTCTATGTTGTGATAGTATGGTCATAGTATGGTGGAATGAACATTTCTGTGTTATGATAGTATGGTCATAGTATGGTGGAATGAACATTTCTATGTTGTCATAGTATGGTCATAGTATGGTGGAATGAACATTTCTATGTTATGATAGTATGGTCATAGTATGGTGGAATGAACGTTTCTATGTTGTGATAGTATGGTCATAGTATGGTGGAATGAACATTTCTGTGTTATGATAGTATGGTCATAGTATGGTGGAATGAACATTTCTATGTTGTCATGGTATGGTCATAGTATGGTGGAATGAACATTTCTATGTTGTCATGGTATGGTCATAGTATGGTGGAATGAACATGTCTATGTTATCATAGTGTGGTCATAGTATGGTGGAATGAACATTTCTATGTTGTCATAGTATGGTCATAGTATGGTGGAATGAACATTTCTGTGTTATGATAGTATGGTCATAGTATGGTGGAATGAACATTTCTATGTTGTCATAGTATGGTCATAGTATGGTGGAATGAACATTTCTATGTTATGATAGTATGGTCATAGTATGGTGGAATGAACGTTTCTATGTTGTGATAGTATGGTCATAGTATGGTGGAATGAACATTTCTGTGTTATGATAGTATGGTCATAGTATGGTGGAATGAACATTTCTATGTTGTCATGGTATGGTCATAGTATGGTGGAATGAACATTTCTATGTTGTCATATTATGGTCATAGTATGGTGGAATGAACATTTCTATGTTGTCATGGTATGGTCATAGTATGGTGGAATGAACATTTCTATGTTGTCATGGTATGGTCATAGTATGGTGGAATGAACATTTCTATGTTGTCCTAGTATGGTCATAGTATGGTGGAATGAACATTTCTATGTTGTCATAGTATGGTCATAGTATGGTGGAATGAACATTTCTATGTTGTCATAGTATGGTCATAGTATGATGGAATGAAAATTTGTATGTTGTGATAGTATGGTCATAGTATGGTGGAATGAACATTTCTATGTTGTGATGGTATGGTCATAGTATGGTGGAATGAACATTTCTATGTTGTCATGGTATGGTCATAGTATGGTGGAATGAACATTTCTATGTTGTCATAGTATGGTCATAGTATGGTGGAATGAACATTTCTATGTTGTGATAGTGTGGTCATAGTATGGTGGAATGAGCATTTCTATGTTGTCATAGAATGGTCATAGTATGGTGGAATGAACATTTCTATGTTGTCATAGTATGGTCATAGTATGGTGGAATGAACATTTCTATGTTGTCATAGTATGGTCATAGTATGGTGGAATCAACATCTCTATGTTTTTAAAGTATGGTCATAGTATGGTGGAGTGAGCATTTCTATGTTGTCATGGTATGGTCATAGTATGGTGGAATGAACATTTCTATGTTGTCATAGTATGGTCATAGTATGGTGGAATCAACATCTCTATGTTTTTAAAGTATGGTCATAGTATGGTGGAATCAACATCTCTATGTTTTCAAAGTATGGTCATAGTATGGTGGAATCAACATTTCTATGTTGTCAAAGTATGGTCATCGCATAGTGGAATCAACATTCCTATGTATCGCCCTTTACTCCATTGTTTATGAAAAAAGGTGGATTTTTTATACATTGCTTGTCTTAATAATAGAGATGATGTAATAAAACAATAAGGATTTAAGTACTACTTTTTAGTCATTGCAATTTGCCAATGTAAATGGTATTATGAGTAATCATGGTTTATATCAGATTAATCTATAAAGGGCGGGAACCCTAGTGTGGTCGTGAAAGCTGCCTGCCTGGAAAGTCGGGAGACGAAGGTTTGTCCCACGCTCTGGCATTTAGGTTTCAGAGAAAAACAAGTATTCCACTTGTAAATATTTAATATTGTGGAGAGCTTCTTTGCTGAGAGGTGGCGTGCTCGGCCTTAGACTGCCAGGGTTCGAATTTCGAATCATTTGTCTAGAGGACAGTGTCATTTGATCCATATCACCATCCGCGGGATGTTCTCGCTGCCCAGTTTAGCCTATATGTGCATAAAGGTGACTTACAGCCTAATTTAGTCATTAATTTAGTCATTCATTCATTCATGTATTCATTCATTCATTCATTTATTAATCTATGCATTCATTCATTCATTCATTCATTCATTCATTCATTCATTCATTCAATCATTCATTAATTAATTCATTCATTCATTCATTCGCTGATTCATTCATTCATTCATTTATTAATTCATTCATTCGATCATTAATTCATTCTTTTATTCATTAATTAATTACTTAATTAATTAATTAATTAATTAATTAATTAATTAATTAATTAATTAATTAATTAATTAATTAATTAATTAATTAATTAATTAATTAATTTGAATTAATTAATTAATTAATTAATTGATTAATTAATTAATTAATTAATTCATTCATTCATTCATTCATTCATTCATTCATTCATTCATTCATTCATTCATTCAATTATTCATTCATTCATTCATTCATTGAAACATTCATTCATTCATTCATTCATTCATTCATTCATTCATTCATTCATTTATTCATTCATTCATTCATTCATTCATTCATTCAATTATTCATTCAGATTTTTCATTCCTTTTTTTCAAAGATAAACAGAAAGTCTCAAATGGCTACATTTTAACAATAAAAAGCGCTGCATTATTAAATTTAAATTTCTAGACACCTTGAGTTGTGGATCGCGATGTTTTAAATGAAAAAAAATTTAAAACCCTTTTCTTTAAGTTATTCAGGGCGATTAAAAAATAAACAAAACAAACATAGTCGAATGAATGCTTTGCTTATTCTTTGAATTTGTTTTGAAAAATTAGAAACCATCCAATCCAGGCAAACACAAAACACCTGTACAATATTTATACAACGACGGCCCAACATTGTACAAATGTTATACAAATGTTTTGTGTTTGCTGGGATGCGCGCGCTGGGCAGAACACACATTTTTTGGGAGGGGGGGGGGTAATACGCTGCGCTGCTCATCTAAGACAGAGAAAATACAGTGGCCTTACTCAGATCTGGTTAATTTCGGAGCCGTTTCAGCGTACCCCCCTTTCAGCATACCGGGGGTACGTTGAAACTAGTTTCAGCTTACCGGGGGGTACGTTGAAACTAGTTTCAACATACACCCCGGTACGCTGAAACTAGAAAAAGCCCAGTTTCAAGTTACCCCCCCTAGTTTCAAATTACCCCCGGTGTACGTTGAAACTAGTTTCAGCGTACCGGGGGTACGTTGAAACTAGGTTCAGCGTGGCGGGGTACGTTGAAACTAGTTTCAAAGTACCCCCCGGTATTTTAAAACTGAAAAAATCTTTTTTATTTGACCCCTCCCCCACGCCAAATATGATTATTGCTAACCTTTTAAGTACCGTTAGATCTAGATTAGAAAAAGATGGGAACACATTGACTTGGTATAATGCGGCAGATGTATTTGTCACAGTGGACCAATCAAGGTCAAGGTTTAACCTTTCAACCGCCAAATTATTTAATTGTAATTTCACAGGCTACTTGAAGTTGTGTCTCGCCGACGCGATCCACAACTTTAAGTGAGTGAAAATTGTAATTTCACAGGCTACTTGAAGTTGTGTCTCGCCGACGCGATCCACAACTTTAAGTGAGTGAAAATTATTCAGATTGGAGAAAATGTAGGTCAACGATTTTGTGAAATCTTGTTGTTTGATGTCACGTGTTAGCCTTAAAACAAATGCTGTTAGGCTTATTTAATATGCTAATATTATTAATCTATTTTCTTATGGGCCGGCAAGTTGGTTTGATGTATAGATGATTGGTATTGTGTATGGTGTAAGCATGCGAGTAAGGTAGGCCCATATGCGGGTATTTTTTGTTTTTAATTTTGATCACTGAAAATAATTACAAAAGTATATAGGCTTGCAAAGATAGATAGTTGGTACCAGTCTTCAAAACAGGCACAGAATCATGGCCAGCGTTACATCTTCCACAGATAAATCGATAGTTAATAACGACAATGTTGAGAAAAGCGCAGGAGTATTTTTTTCGCTAGTTAACCCTAAAGATCAAAAGGTTACAGGGAGATTAAAGCGTTTCCAGACATCGTGCATTTTCACTAGTTGGCATAGGAATCCAAGGGTTATATGGAGACTAAGGTGTCATTAGTTGGCATAGAGGGTTATATATGCTAACATCGTTTTTTATTAGTTGCCCTAGAAATCGAAGGGTTATAATTATGCAGAAAAAAGTGTCCCAAAAAATAAAATAATAATAAATGTTATCATTGAAAGTAAGCCAGTAAAATTTAGGGGGTAATTTGAAACTCGAGGGGGTAACTTGAAACTAGTTTCAGATTACCCCCGGGGGTAACCTGAACAGGGGGGTAATCTGAAACTGTTACACCGGGACCGAATATATGCGTTTTCAAGCAAATGTCGAAACCAAATAAATTGTACTCGAATTGATAGAATGTTTTGTGATAGATGCTTAGTTAATCTAATAGTTACATTTTGAGATGTATATTTGTTCATAGAAATAATTATTCTTCCTCATTTGGAGCTGGAAATTGGGTTAGCAATTCCAGCTTCAAATGAATGAAAAATGGTTTGAAAAAATGCGGCAGCATAAGGGCTAACAACAGTGATTTGATCAGCAAATAAAACGAGCTAAAAACGTGATCTGCGGGAGAAATGTGCTTGGTGTCATCCATTTGCACATATCCGTGCGTGATTGGAAGTGTCCATTTGGAAGGAGCGATTTTTCACGGACACGGACAGTCACACGGATCACGGGCAAATTGATGGCTAGTCTGAACTGCATTGATGATAATTACCGATAACCTAATTAACATGTAGTAACTATAGGTAACAAAATTGTAAATATAATCTTATAGAAATCGAACCGCAACTATTGAACAAAAATCCATTCGCATGGGTTTTAAATTATTATAAATTTCTTTCAGCTTACCTTATTTTGGTTCTTTGTAATATTCAGTTGAAAATAGGGTCTCATCGTAAACAAGAGTGATTGTTGTTCAAGTACAGCAATTTGTCCCGATCAATTAGTAGAGTAGTCTGTTACTAGTTTACATCAACCAATCTGTGTTTTATATGGGTAGAATACTACCAAAGACCATTTTACATTGTAAATGGGCTTTGATTTCACTTGTGCCAAAACGCTTGATTCATGTTTGTGATTTTGTTACCAGATTTGTCAGTGGCGTGCTTTAGTGTAACAACAGACTTGGCGTGGAAAATAACCGTCCAGTTTTACGCTGGAAATGCTGTGTGCAAAATCGTCAAATTTTTACAGGTCAGTGAGTTGCAATCTTCAATCACTTATTATTCAAACTGTCTGAGTAATATATCGTCCTCTTGGATATAAACGGGTGTATCTGACACTTTACACGCGGCCCTCTCATATCCAAAGGGACGATAATTATGTACTCAGTCAAGACGTATTGACATTGATTAATCTTTAAAACTAAACATGTAACTACGTTTAGCCCACTTGAAATAGTTGTGTGTCGCACTAGCGAGATGCGCCTTTATGTAAGTGAAAAACATATTTAAATTTAGTTTAAGAATACATCGTGTCATGCCGGCTTTTCGCTCTGCATACATACCATTATATTAGAGAAAATAGAAAAACATAATAAATCAGCAGTGGAGCAAAATCTGAGCCTGTTGGGGTACGCCATGATTAGTTGGATGTGCTATCGCATGAAAAATCGTAACAGTGGACTGAGAGTATGTATGTTGGTCCAAAATCATAGTCAGTTTTGCGAAAAAAATTATAATATCAAAAGGATGTATTTTATCACCCCAGCAGACTTTAGAAAGAGGTGAAAAGGTGTCTTTAAAAACGTGGTGATAATAATCTGCAACCACACTTATAATATTACATCTCCGTGGATATAAAGCAAAATAATAATGATAGTAATTATTGTGAAAGCGGTAAAATGACTCAGAAGGCTACAAATATTTTCGTATGTACTTTTAAAAGGTAAGAGCATCGGTGGTTGTAATTGGCTCACAAATGCAATTAGTAGGAATATATCAGTTAATACAAAACCATAGATCTACATTAAGCTGTTAAACGAAAACGATGTACATGTAGGTATCACATGACCGACAAGACGTACTCGTTTTCGCACTCTAATTAACTCAAGTCTGGGGGTAACTCGGGAAAATCTAGCAAGATAAATCTATTATCATGATTATACCAATTTGTATGTAATTTGTGGAATGAAATACGTTTATTTCTGAGCTAGTTATGTGGAATGATGCTGGGTGTGTGAGACCACTCCCTCAACCAATTATGTACAATGCACTCACGAATAAGCCCTTATTGAATTAGTCGATGAAATGAGATAAGCAGTTAAGGGGGATGACTGGTAACGAGTCCACTCTTCCACCTTAACCATTTTAGTCTCTGCATGGAGGTTGTCACCCTGTCGGTTTTTGTCCCACGTTAATAAGCTAGTAATTTAGGTATCAGAGCTGAACCCAACAGATACGGACCGACGTCACAGACGGCGGACCAATATTGAACCAGCATCACTGGTGTCTGTCGGCAACATGCAACTGATAAGTGTATCCCATGGCAGTGATCACTCTAATCTGAAAGGGAGTCTCTCTCCCTGTCGGCTGAAGTAATCAGTACAATGCAGAACTAGTCAAACATAATCTGCAGGGCCCGTATTCTCGTACAAGTTACGAGAGATCGTAGGCTTCTGATTGGTGGAGAGGGCCATGTGGGGCCAATCCGAAGCCTAAGATATAATCTATCGTCACTTGTATGAGAAAACGGACGCTGCGCTGATATACCATGGCGGGCTCCATGTTAAATGACGTTTTTTAGGGTCTTACAAATAAAAACTAGTAGTGAAAAATCGAATATAGACATTTTCCCTTTTTCATTTCATTAAATGTACAGGCTTCACTGTAAATTACAATGTGATCGCTGGTGAGCATTTATAATCTAAGTTATTATACAAAATAAGATATTGCTTTACCCCGTATTGTCATTTGTAAATGATCATACTGGCCGAAAAGTAACGTTAAGAAAAACCCTGCATAAAGCTAGACGTCTAATTCTGAATAATTATGCACTTTTAATATTCATTCAACTTTGTATATTGATAACAGTGTTTTGTAGATGTTCTTTGTAGTGTAATATGAGAAGAGTGAGATCAACGATATCATTCAACATTCAACTTTGGTTGTAATTCCCAAACAAAAAGATGCATTGACGCAATGCTGGCTTAATATAAGCCCTCTGTCAACGACGCTGGCGCAGCCTGATAAAGCATTGGATCTATGTTTCGTGCTTGTGGGAAGTCATTATGTGTAAATTACGTTGATACTTACACCAAAGTACTGCTATATCGCGATAGCCAACAATATGAACCAGAGTATTGAACCACCTCATCATTTACTAGGTGGTCCCAGAATGGAAACTAATTAACTAACAGTGTAAAAACATTCATCTTGTACCGTATTAGATAACATTTATAACATTTGTGTTATTGTACAAAATTAAACCATCATGAGCACTGCGTTATTATTAGATGTATGGAAAAAGTACTCTTTGCTCTATGATATGCTGTTCTTCACTTCTCTGTTTTAATTAAGTCTGTCACCACCTATGTTTTATAGTTTCAGTCCTTTCAGTGTATCGCCATGTTTGCCTCGGCCTATTCTAGCCTCCACCTATGTCTTGTCGTTTCAGTGTATCGTCATGCTTGCCTTCACCTATGTCTTGTCGTTTCAGTGTATCTCCATACTTGGCTTCACCTATGTCTTGTCGTTTTATTGTATCTCCATACTTGGCTTCACCTATGTCTTGTCGTTTCAGTGTATTGCCATGCTTGCCTCCACCTATGTCTTGTCGTTTCAATGTATCTCCATGTTTGGCTTCACCTATGTCTTGTCGTTTCAGTGTATCTCCATGTTTGGCTTCACCTATGTCTTGTCGTTTCAATGTATCTCCATGTTTGGCTTCACCTATGTCTTGTCGTTTCAATGTATCTCCATGTTTGGCTTCACCTATGTCTTGTCGTTTCAGTGTATCTCCATGTTTGGCTTCACCTATGTCTTGTCGTTTCAATGTATCTCCATGTTTGGCTTCACCTATGTCTTGTCGTTTCAGTGTATTGCCATGTTTGCTTCCATCTACGTCTTGTCGTTTCAGTGTATCTCCATGTTTGGCTTCACCTATGTCTTGTCGTTTCAATGTATCTCCATGTTTGGCTTCACCTATGTCTTGTCGTTTCAGTGTATTGCCATGTTTGCCTCCATCTACGTCTTGTCGTTTCAGTGTATTGCCATGTTTGCCTCCACCTATGTTTTGTCGTTTCAGTGTATTGCCATGTTTGCCTTCACCTATGTCTTGTCATTTCAGTGTATTGCCATGTTTGCCTCCACCTATGTCTTGTCGTTTCAGTGTATCGCCATGTTTGCCTCCACCTATGTTTTGTCGTTTCAGTGTATTGCCATGTTTGCCTTCACCTATGTCTTGTCGTTTCAGTGTATTGCCATGTTTGCCTCCATCTACGTCTTGTCGTTTCAGTGTATTGCCATGTTCGCCTTCACCTATGTCTTGTCGTTTCAGTGTATCTCCATACTTGGCTTCACCCATGTCTAGTCGTTTCAGGGTATCTCCATGTTTGCCTCCACCTATGTCTTGTCGTTTCAATGTACCCCCATGCTTGCCTTTACCTATGTCTTGTCGTTTCAGTGCATTGCCATGTTTGCCTCCACCTATGTCTTGTCGTTTCAGTGTATTGCTATGCTTGCCTCCTCTCATGTCTTGTCGTTTCAGTGTATGATTGCCTCCCCCTATGTCTTGACGTTTCAATGTACCTCCATGTTTGGCTTCACGAATCTCTTGTCATTTCAGTGTATTGCCATGTTTGCCTCCACCTATGTATTGGTGGCCCTTAGCCTGGACCGATTACATGCCATCGCACGTCCTCTGAGTTTCTCAAAAAGTGGTAAGTTAAATATTATACTTAATAGTATCAACTGAAATGTAATAGAGCTTCGAAATTGAAATATGTGAAATGAAACGAATAATCGAACGGTCAGACCATAAATGCGGTCAGGCTGGCCAAGCCTTTGTGGCAAAATGGCAAATTCACTCTCGTCACAGCGGTCAATATAAGTAATCCACTCATACCAGTTTGTCCTCATGATGATTTTTTTTAAGGCAAACAAATTATAATCTGTTACACGGCTTATCACACATACAATACAAATACCTTAAATATATGGTGATTAAAGTGACAAATCTGAAAATGCTAGGCTTGTATAACTAGTATGTTAATGGCAAAACTAAAATATATAAGCTCTTTGTAGCTATAGATCGTCGATCTCTCTCAACTTTACCTCCAATGTTGGTATATAGTCTAGTATTCTACTCAAGACAGATCGAAGAGTAGCTCAGCCTGTCGAATGACGACGATCTGCCAATCATCGCCGTCATCCAGTTGTTATATTATTAATAATTTGTAGGCTCCCATGCTAGACTAAATTTGCCTATTTTTCAAGTAATAAAAGGAAGGCCAGCATGAGCGCAGGCTGATGTGTCTGATGTATGATTCTAAAGCAATGAAAACGGTAAAGCAAACGTTTTTTGAACAAATTGTAGAAATAATGCGAGTGTACAAATGAAGGCGTGTCAGGAGCTACTCTGGACCCACTGATAGCGCTCAGATAGCAGTGGATGCTAATTATGAACGCACTAATTATCAAAGTAGAATCGAGAACGTCATTGTCTACTATTCCAGTAAACACAAAACATTTGTATAACATTTTTACAATGTTGGACCAACGTCGAAGACATTTAAAATCCGGTAGCGCATAGCGGTCGCCGTATGTGCGTCAACTGGTGTGAGGTATAGGATAAAGACCGAGTAGCTCTACATTTTTACCTTTAAAAAGGCCGAAAAAGCTAAGAAAGTAGAGTTCCGAGGGACTTAAAGCATATCCGACCATAAGGAAAATCGCTCATAACCAACAGTTCGGTCGCGCCTGACTGATTATAGTACCATATGCCTACCATGATAACTGGTCTGTACTTGATTAACAATAACTATATGTCAATGTAAACTCGTTCATCGGCAAACATTATGATATTGAAGTGATGTCATTCTTATTTATGTTTTGTTAAACCAGGGTGATCAGGATAAATGTTACATAATCTAATCTGTTAGTCTACGTCTGCATCGTTGTAAATGCAGTTCAATCTTCTGTTACGTAAAAATTTGCAAAATGACCACCCTACTACGATCAGCCCAAAGGCAAACAAACAGAAAAAAAAAGTTAATATCCTGTTTGCCTTTACATGGTAGTCCTCTAATCTTGCCGTGTGTTCTATCGCTTATGTATCGCGTAAATATTATCCAATTTGTACTTGTAGAGGGGCTGAAAAATAAATCTTTTCAGAGTAAAACATGTTTATAAATATTGATCTTTAGGCAATGATGGTATATTTTTGTTGTATGATATTTCACAGACCGAAATTGTATCTCAAACTTTGCTTGGTTTGTTTTTTTTCCAGGTCTGAGAGCTAAGATACTTGTAGGTATAGCTTGGGGCCTATCCGTCGCCTTCTCTCTGCCCATGCTGATCATAGCTGAAAAAAAAGTGTTTCCAAACGGCGTTCAACAGTGCTACATTGACTTCAGACCGTGGCAGTGGAAGGTAAAGAATTCACCTGTAATCTGCTAGGATCGTGTGATTCACTGGTTATCTTATAGAGAAAGTTACGATATATATCGCAACTTGTACGATAATACGGACATTCTACAATTCGAAAGCAAACAGCGCCAACTGCTTACTAGTACTTGAAAAAATCGATGTAGAATAAATTAATTAATCAGAAATGACTATGATTTCTGAGGCTTTAGTTTTAACCCGTTTAACCGCCAAATTATTCTTTTTGAATTTTCACCCACATGAAGTTGTGTCTCGCTGACGCGATCCACAACTTCAAGTGAGTGAAAATTACTCAGTTTTGACAAAATAGAGGTCAACTCTTTTCAAATCTTGCTGGTTGATGTCACATTTTATCCTCAACATTTTTAAAATGTGGTACTTAATGTGCCAATAAAAAACAAAAACCCAAATATATACGGCTCCAGCGGTTAAAGGGTTAAAGATGATCAGGCGAGATTCTAGTCTAACCCTTATAACGCTGAAATATTTTTGCATAACCATGGAAACCAAAGGGTTTTTTAATTAAAAAACGTCATTAATGTCTTAGTTAGCTCTATCGGCTTCATTTGAATACCTATGTTATATGGGTTTATAGGGCCACTAGAAAGATTTTAATACGAATTTCGAATCCTGTGTCCATAGGGCAGTTTCCCCTAATTCATCTCACAATTTTCAAGGCCTCCTGGTCAATGTAGCCTCTATATGCCCAAATTGACCTCATTCATCTATTATTTTATTCATTCACCTATATACATCCATTTACATATTGGTTGTTTGTAGCTATTCAATTCTCAAACTGGACGGCTTTTAATTATAGACGAAGTAGTTGTTCCCTGGTACAATAGAGGCGTTCGGCACTTGTATATTGTGAACTTCAGTAGTAGAGCTAGTCATTTTTTCAGAATATATTTTCATAAATTCGTGGACATTAATAAAATGATATCATGCTATTATCACCACGCACAAATTGGAAACATTGTGATAAATAACGCAATAATCATGATAATAAATTGATAAATGAAAACGAGCCGCACCAAATGCATTTTTCTCATGGCAATGACCGATAGATAAAAAGCATCCGGCTTCTTCGTGATTGGACCACTCTTCTGATATTACATTAACGCCATCATAAAACGCCGCTGATCGGATAGACGCGCTTAACGATGTTATTAGATAGATCGCGTCCACAATGAATTTAATAACCAGTTTTTCTATTCCCCTTTGTTAGTCCAGGGGTATTAGTCTAAAATTCATAGAGACCCGGAACAAATTCGTAACAAGCTGAAAATTTCAGCATATATTGTTGAGACAACATAGAAAAACATATCAAAAGTCCTCTAAGATCCCCCTGGTATTAGTGCCCGAAATGCGGGTAATAAGGGGGTAAATAGGGGTAATAAAGGGAATAATAACGATAATTTTAAAACTATTTAACATGGATTCATAAAAATTGTATCTAATTGTATCTGTTTATTCCCCTGTGGAATCCATTAAAAATATTTGTATTAATTTTTAGCCACCGTTTCATCCCCAAAAGTGGTAAATAGGGTAAAATAGGGGTAATAACCATAATTTATGATCTATTTGACCTAGATTCATAAACTGCATATCTAGCATCGGAATTTTTTTTTTAAAACACTTAAAACACTAAAATTTGGCGACCTCCCCTTATTTACCAACAACAACTTTTTATATCAATTTTTAACCACCCTTTCCTCTCCATAAGAAGTAAATATGGGTAAAATGGGGGGTGATAACTATAGCTTATGAACTATGGGGTCTAAAGTTACAAAAATTGTTTTTAAACATATGTTTTAGCTCCTGTTTTAGCTCCACTACAATTACTTATATCAATTTTTACCAACCCTTTCTTTCCCAAAAGTGGCAAATAATGGAAAATTTCGAGAATAACCATAAATTTGACAAGATTCATAAAATTGGTAGTTATTTATTTGTCCTAGCATCAAACAAAAAAGTGTAGGCCTAATTGAAAGAAAAACCAACCATCACCATTTAATCTCAAAAAACGAAATTGTATATGATGTTGTATTCATTTTTAACAACCTTTGCATTCCCAAAAAGTATTTTCATGTATATTGTAGATTGTTATTCACATAATAAAACAGTTAATTCGAGTTTATTTCAAAGAGCTTAAACTATTAAATTTTAAACTATTAAACTTTTAAAAACGGTTTTATTATTTCTCGGATGCTAAAATATATAATCTAGATACCAATTTTATAAATCAAAGTAAGTAAAATATCGCTCACATCTTAATCTTATTTACCACTTTTCGGGATGAAAGGGTTATTTTACAGCATCATATCCTTTTGTTGCTGGTTGTCGCATAAGTTTAAAATGCTTTTACAATTTTTCCCATGGTAAAAACATATCCAGGTGTGCCCTAACAATTTTAAAAAACCCAAGTAAAATAGCTCACAATTTGTGGTTATTATGCTATATTTTTGCTTTGGGGATGAAAAGGTGGTAAAATATTAATACAAATGATAATATTAAACACCCCGGGTATGTTTGGATACAAATTTTATGAATCTAAGTCAAATAACTCATTAAGTTATGGTTATCACCACAGTTTTACTTCTATTTACCACTTTTTGGAGGTAAAGGTGGTTAAAAATTGATATAAAAAGTTGTTGCTGGCGATTAAAGGGAGGTCGCCGAATTTAAAAAATGTGTTTTTGTTTTTTTCGCCGATGCTAGATACAAATTTTATGAATCTAGGTCAAATAGCTCATAAGCTATGGATAATATCCCTATTTTTCCTATTTACCACTTTCTGGGATGAAAGGGTGGCGAAAAATTAATACAAATAATTTTATTGTATTCCGCAGGTGCTAAAACATATATTTAGATACAAATTTTATGAATTTAGGTTGAATACTTTTAAATGTATTGTTAATACCCATTGTTTACCCCCATTTACCCCTTAATACCCCAATTTCGGGCACTAATACCAGGCGGATTTTAGAGGACTTTTGATATGTTTTTCTATGTTGTTTCAAGAACATATGCTGAAATTTTCAGCTTGTTACGAATTTGTTCCAGGTTATTATCTAATAGCCCTGGACTATGTCAGAGGAGCTAGAAATTCGACATCTAAATGCGGTAATGAGCGGCGTTCACCAAAACACAGTCTGAAAAAGATTATAAAAATACCTTAGAATGCAATCCGTATACTAATAAAATTTACATATTAATTTACCTTTTGATCTACGGGTCAAACATAGCTATGCGGTTTTTTAAAAATGTACTTGAAAATAGATAAAAAGTGAGTACTCTGCCGTTCAAAGTCAAGAGGCAGTAGTGTTGCTTTTCAAGAAAGCAGTTACTTCATTTAGCCTTCGCAAAGCAGCTACAACTGTTTGCATAGGCTTAGATTATAGGTCTTTTTACCGATACATGTGATTATTCTATGCTATAGGTATGCTGTGATATTTTTCATAGACAGACTACTCGCCTGATATACTTCAAACACTACATACTCTGATCATGCAGTTCTAATGTGGTTAAGAGCGTCGCCTCACCATATATATGGGTCATTTTTTGTATGTATCTTTGGTGATCTGTGTACATGTGACATCATATCAAAGACTGGACTCGTGTAAAGTTAATTAAATGGCTTTCATTCAACGTGTTCAAATCTGGAATCCAGTCTCTGATACGATGGCACATGTACAAAGATCACCAAAGATACAAAAAAAAATACTTTACACGTGCTGATATTTCATATTTGTTGAAAACAACATCGAGACTTCCATGGTTTCTGATGTACACAGTTACAAATTTGTGATTTCAGAAAATATTTTTTATCTTTTGGATATATTTTCGATAAGGAACTGTTTCAAAGTTAAGAAAATTGATCTGTATTGCAAATAAGTATAAGTGATAACAAATACAGGGCAATGTCTCTGAAATACCATATGTCGGTCGACGAGAGGCTTTGCACTCGGATGGCTTTGTTTGGTTTAATGCAGCTGTTGTGGCTGATTATCGTTGTGTCTGTCTGCTTGGTAGGATTTGTTTTATGGATTTAATACTTGCCAGGATGAGGTATCCCTCATTCAACCCTTTCAATCCCGAGTTTACCATTGTCATCTTTATACACTACAAGCCGCGAATTGCTGTCGCAATTCTCGACTTGTAATGGAAGAAGATGATTTTATGTGGTTTAAAAATTAAAGAAAATTGCCATGTATTGGTAAACCAGTTTCATAGAAATATTCGTTCTAAAACCTTTAGTTGTAGGAAAATTAAGTATTTTCTCAGGGATGTAAAATGATGCTTTAACCCTTTCAGGCCTGAATTTACCATTGTCATCTTCATCCACTACAAGCCGCGAATTGCTGTCGCAATTCTCGACTTGTAGTGGATGAAGATGATTTGATGTGGTTTAAAAATTAAAGAAAATTGTCATGTATTGGTAAACCAGTTTCATAGAAATTTTCGTTCTAAAACCCTTAGTTGTAGGAAAATTAAGTATTTTCTCAGGGATGAAAAATGATGCTTTAATACATCGTGAGGGCTCAAAGGGTCAATGCATTCGCATCATCCACGTAACGATCCCGTATATTAACTATTATCTTCTCATCCCTCCGCAATTCCCTATGTTCTAATAACCATCATCTTCTAATTGCCGACGGCAGCCTCGATGACAAATAAAACTCAAACACTTTCATCGCTGCAATGTTTCCACATTTTTTGTATAATCACCAATGTTTTGCATAACATGGATTAGGATTTTGTATGTCTGGCCATAGTAGTGTCAATATTGCTGGCCATTTACTTACACACCGGATACAAACACCAGGTTTTTTGCTATGGGTACGTATGGACATACTGAATTTTTTTCAAAAAAAAAATCAATTATTTTATGACGTCAAAGTCCAAGATAGCCGCCAAAATGCAATAAAATTGATTTTAACGTGTGTGTAATATTTAGAGAACGAAGTCATGTAAAATATCATTTTGTAGGATTTTCGAATGGAGAGTGGACTGGAATGATTTAATTTAACATTCTACCCTTATAAAACAAGTCAAAAGTAGTATTTATAATCACATGGATTGCCAAGTGGATTGTCACATCGCCTAATACATTTTGATGAAGACATTTTAAATTTATTCATTTATATTATATATTAGCAACACACACTAACAAGATGTACCCCAATGTGTGTAGAGAATTACATCATAATTTTTAAAGTAATAATTTCAAGTATCGGGGCATACAACGCTGGTCATCATATTTTTGCTATATTATGCATACATACAAAGTTTGTTTAAAAATCTATTTTATTTATAAACATAGCCGGCCAAAAACCGTTTCCTTAGTTAGAAATCCCAGTTATTAAACAGAATCATGGAGATATCCAAACACTGTCTTAGATCTAGCCAAACAATCAAGTGCTTCTTCTGACTATATTTAATATGAAGTGCAGTGTATGGTATCTAGATTTCACAGATACATGACCTTTGTGTCAAATTACCAAGCATATCAACCAATTTTAGTTGCCACTTTGATTACCTAAGGTACTAATGTAAGTACTAATCTAAGAATTATTATTTTGGGGCACCATATACATCAATCATTTCATTTGTTCTTCCGCACCTCCCTTTTCATATTTTATTTTGTTGATTAGCCAACTCATATCCATGTAACTGTAATTACTCCTTTTAACTCTATTGAACTGTTCCTTCCTTTCTGAATTATTGGGAAATACAAATAACACAATCTCCCTTGGAGAATTTTTAAAAAGGATAGTTCATCTCTGAAAAAAGTGTAGTAACTTAATAAGTTTATTCATTTATAGAAATATTTACTCAGACTGATGACAAAGGACCCTTTCTTTCTAAGTATATAATATCAAGATGATAAAATATACAAGGTTTAATAACATTTGTCAATTTGGCAAACGCTGAGAGGCCCAAGCGTATGGGCCATAAGACATAAGGTCTATGAGAGGGGCATTATGCGATACAAGCAATAGCAATTCTGCCATATTTTTGACGTCATTTTAAATGTTGACGTCATTATTTATTTTATTTTTTTGGAGCATGAAAAAATTCAGTGTTGCCATATAATAGGGGCCCACAAAAAGGTTGTTTTATTCGTCGCTTGACTATTTGTCTGCTAACAGACCCCACTGTCATTCTTGCAAACTGCTTACAGTTATAATTTTGATTAAAGTTATCACATTTTAAACGCATGATGATATGCACTATGAAACCTGTACATGCGCTTATCTTCCAACTTTGGCTGAATACCACGACGCAGGACCAGCATTGGCACAATTCCTGAACAAATGATTGCACATAATAAGAAGTCGCCTACGGCACTGTGAAAGACTAATAATCAGTTAGTCAGGGTGTGAATGGGGTTGGCATGTTTTATGAGTGTGTTTATTTCTATGTATTCACAGCTTTATGTGGTCACGCTGGCCTTGATCGTCTTCATCATCCCCGCCATCATAATAGCTCTCTGCTACGCCTGGATCCTGTTTATCATCTGTACGCACGCTAAACTGCTCAGCGTGGACAGCAAGAAATCCCCAAAGAGATTCACCGCTACAAAGGGAAGATCAGGTACGTGTATTTTTTCCGTTTGAAACATGCCAGTGCGCAATATAAATTTCAGAATTGTGTTTTTACGCCCGTTTTGTAAGTAAACGACTGTGTAAGCGACTTTCTAAGAAAAACAAAACTGGTAAGAGTTATGTTGTGAACCGGCTCACTCACTCACTCACTCACTCACTCACTCACTCACTCACTCACTCACTCACTCACTCACTCACTCACTCACTCACTCACTCACTCACTCACTCACTCACTCACTCACTCACTCACTCACTCACTCACTCACTCACTCACTCACTCACTCACTCACTCACTCACTCACTCACTCACTCACTCACTCACTCACTCACTCACTCACTCACTCACTCACTCACTCACTCACTCACTCACTCACTCACTCACTCACTCCTCACTCACTCACTCACTCACTCACTCACTCACTCACTCACTCACTCACTCACTCACTCACTCACTCACTCACTCACTCACTCAATTTAGTTTTTATTCTAAACTGCCCAGTTTTTTAATTCGATTGAAATATTTACAATGCTTTTCTGCAATAATACGACTTCTTCGCTTAGATATATTTGTTTAGTTTGATAGACAACCTGTCGCTCACAATATTTTTGCTCCTGTGGAGGCGTTTAGCCTACACGACCATCATCACTCCCCATCTTATTGTGTTCACAGGGTCCGTTGAGTTGCGATTCCGGGGCAGCATTAAGCCGGCGCTGGCTAAACGTTTTATATAGTATCATATAAGTCAAGTTCACCAATAACAGTCTAATGTCCCTTTTATGGCCTCTATCTTGACTCTCTGTCTCTTTCTCTTTGGTTTTAATATAAACAACTACGTCATGTTTGTTAAAGTATTTGATAATGTTTAAGGACAGACTATGTAGTCTGTGATCAGTCTGTGATCAGCTTTGAAAAGGGATTGCTGACACGTAGACAAGCAAGCAGACGGCTTCCCATTTCTGAGTATTTTCCTATATATAGCCACAACGTCCATCGGCGATCAACTAAATGATGGATGGAGTACGCCACTTGTCTTGTTGACAATATCAGCCGCTCGAGTCTCGTTTATCAAAGAAAATACATAACGCAAATAAAAAAATTATTAGTCTTGCACTGAACTTGACGGAGTGGAAGAAAAAATATAGTGATCATACCAATGACGTAGATATCGTATAAGGCATCCGATGTATCGCCCAACCCGCCATCAAGGAGGCACGATGTATTCAGGCGGTTGACATGATAGACAGTGTCATTTTTTTAAAGTTTAAATTCGGAAAAGGTGTAAGAAATTTGCGTAAGATAATACAGATTAAAATGAGTGTAATTATAAAAAAATATTCAGTGCGGACAGCTGTGTGCCTTTGTTGGGCAGAATTAGCAATCATTTTTGCACTCCCTCCGACTTTTAAAATGTACAATGGGCCAGGCTCTGTCAGCACTACCGCCTTTCATGCGAAGGTCGGGCATGCTGGGCCTCTTACTGTCAGGGTTCGTGTTTCGATAACCTCGTCGCCTTCGTGGCCGTGCGATTTGAACCCACAGAGCGGGAATCGACTTTAGACGTCAGAAACTGACGTCTGTAGACGTCAGATTCGCATTTAAACGTCGATATGTATAATGTAATGGCCGTAGACCCAGAACATTATGTAATAAAAAAAATCGGGAAGGGCTAAATAAGACATGTATGATGAAATCAACGTGAAAAAACCTTTTGTCTCCACGGCTTATATAAAACTATGTCGGCGCTCTAGGGCTAACCACCTGGTGAAGGTCCTGGGAGAGCAATTTCACCACTGACTGACTTAGATGACACACGGATATGTACGGAAACGACACGGTTCACACGGTTTTCTTCAATAAGGATGTTTACGTTTTTGTTGAAACCGTGTCGGTCCGTATTAATACCGTATGCCATCCGTGTTAGAGATGGGAACTCCTTAACACTATACCGCCTGCACCACCGCCTGTTACTCCGCAGTTCGGGAGTGTCGGTGCTCAGGATTGAAAGAAACATGTTTCTTCCTCGCCCATGCATGCACTCATAAAAATTATTATTTCAACCGAGAGGCAGAGTGTTCAGCCTCAGTCAGCCAAGGTTATAATATTAGAAGCTCAAATGATTCTTGATCCATATCTGATTTAAGTCACCATACTCCAGAGGCTATTATGACCCTGTAATAATTGTGTATGCATAATTACTAAAATCACTTTTTACAAGGAATTAAAAACAACCAAAAATAAACTATGCCAAAATGTAATAATATATTAACGACAGATTGCTGGTGATAACTGACGCAATAAACAATAGGCCCTATATTGGCTTGTTTCCAAATTTGCTCATTGACCAAATTTACCAGCGGAATTAAGAATGTATGAAAAATAGTTTTATGATTGAAAATAATTTAAAATAAAATGTTGTCCTAATCACAATCCCGCTAGTTTTTGTCTACATCGTTGCCACAGCTGTGAACTAATTTCCATGCATTATCCTCGTCTTAATTGAATGCATATTCAATCACTAGATGTCATCTAGTATTTCCAGGACGAACTCAAATTCTGGAGCAGAAATCCATCTGGAGGGTGATAAACGTTTTTCTCCCAGGTCTGCATATCCTTCAAACTAAACCTGTCATTCTCGTAAATATGTTTTGAACTTATAAAGTTTAATTTGTAGGACACGCTTGCTGGTAAATGTCCCACATCAATAATATGGGCTACAGACTGATAAGATATAAGGAAAATCTATTACTTTTTCCGTGCAAAGCCAAAATGCAATATCTGCTCAGATACTGCTCTTTAGAGTTATTCAGCCCGGTTACCGTCACACCGTGATCTCAGTTAATAGCAAAGATATGTCAACTAATTAGTGATGCTGATAGATAAACATATTTAAACATATATATTTACTAGCTCAGTGTACATGCACGAGTTATACAATGTGTTTAAAACTATAATGTTCTGGAGATTCTTTCTAAGGTCATGTAAGATCTCTATCCAGAGCGCCATCACAACTGATTTAAGTGTTTATAAGTAAACATATTAATATAAACAGATAAAAGTGATTAAATCTATATCAGATCAATATAATTCGCGTTGGTATTATCAAACGCACTATTGTATAACTGCCAAAACATACCAGCGCGAAGGCAAATTTCACGTCTGAAGTCGCTTCATTCGTCGCGCGCATATTATCTCTGGCGTTCGCGTTGATGTGTTTTTGCACTTTAGGTTTTACCAAGAAAAATAGAATCATCACATTGAATGAAGATATAAAAAAATCATGTTCAGATTATTCCCACGTCACTCTCTCTCTGTTCCAGCTTCTAATGACGGCAATCGTGTTACAAAAGCGAAAATTAATGACAGTAAATCCAGTTCGAGAGGTGTGATACCACAGGCCAAGATTCGAACCGTCAAAATGACTTTAATTATCGTTATAGGTGAGTGTGATCGATTGTAAACCAATCGTTGTTACATGTTAAAATAACTGTTGTGGAGGTCAGCAAACAGGAAACGCTGAACCAAGGTTGGTTTAATGCTGGTCCAACGTCTACTACGCTGACCCAACGTTAAACCAGCATTGGTTTATTCCTTAAAGCTCTATATTATATAATTATATTTTAACATTTTACACTGGACGTGGGGGGAAATTCATCATTTGTTTAATTTGAGACCAAACATTGGCAAGTCTTGCATGATATTTAGACACTCATTGATTTCCCGATAACGGTCATTTAACTGGTTTAACCTACTAATAAATAAGTTAAAAAGCGATTTAACGGGTTAATGTCTTGCCTGAGTATTATGTATATGTTGGGAGACGAGTCATCCACCACAATACTGTTACGACTCCTAATCACGGTGAACATGGTGAGCATGACGAATAACTCACTCTGAAAGCAGGAGACGTCTAGCCAATGCTGGTTTATTGTTGCAACATCATTAAAAGTATGGCCAACTGTCAAAATTCGCAGAAAATGCAATAGTGCCCGTGGGTAGTCAAGGCCCTATTGCGTAATAAAACTAAATATGTGTTTCATACCCAAAGCCTCATTAAGAGCAAGTACTTGCAAACAAACAAACTGACTGTATTACTGCGGAGATGTCGAAACGGCCTGAACCCAAGCTTGTATTGAATGAAGGACTTTCTCTCAAACATTGTACATTTATCCAATGTTGGTTCAATGTTGGGCCAGCGTCGCAGACGTTGGCCTAACCTTAAAACAGCATCGGATCAATGTCTCGTTTGAGTAGTATCTTGTAATCAGTTTAGTGGCTGATAATAATGCCGTCAATCTGTACTCAATATGCTACTCTTGGCCTACACTTGACCGTCCCACGCATGAACATTTTGTAGTTGGATGATTCTTTGCCACTAAACTGATTACAAAATACTACCCAAACGAGACATTGATCCGATGCTGTTTTAATGTTGAGCCAACGTCTGCGACGCTGGCCCAACATTAAAACAACATTGGATAAATGTACTAACAACGCTGAAATATGTTTGCATAAACCATGGAAACCAAAGGTTTTTTTTAATTTTGATATCATATGTATCTCTTAGTTAGCTATTTCCTTTTCATTTGAGTACTTATGTTATGGCTCTACGGCCATTCATAATTTGTATATCCCTTTCAGTGCGGGGACCGCCTTTATACGTCAGAATCTGACGTCTACAGACGTCAGATTCTGACGTGCTGAACGGGTTAAAAAAACCATTGGTAGGCATGTCTTGTCCAATGTGCAGTATCCATCATTGAGAGACTGGTCGGTAGAACGGGGGCATTGGCTCCCCTGCTAAATGTCCTGATCATTGTGTATGGATGATGTAAGGGTGGACACGATGGGCAGCAGGACCATTTAGAGATGGCGTACCCTATCAAGCACAGACGTTGAAACAATATTGGTGCAAAGCTTGGTCACGTCACGTAGGCATCCGTAAACAGTTAAAATTAAAAATGAATTTGCCGAATTCGTGGGTTTAGAGAGGGTTTAAAGTTGGTTTATTGTTTATTCCAACAACATTAAGGGGTCTTGTCAAGTTAAAAAAAACAGAGAAAACTCGGATTGGTCAGACTCCACCCACCCAACCCACTGTCCATTTTTTTAATTAGTTTTTGGATTGTGAAACATAAAAACATTGTGAAACATAAAAACAACACGAAAAACATGAAATATAAAAAAAAGTCCGAGTTGGTGCTTGACCCACGCCCCCCCCCCCACTTACGATTTTTTTCTCGGATTTATGGGTTTCTTTAACTTGACAAAACCCATAACGTAAAAACCATGGAGACCAAAGGGTTTTTTTCAATTCGAAATCATCGTAAATGTCTTCCCGATTCATTTGAATACCTGTGTTATGGGTCTACGGCCATTTTAAATATTTTTACTCTTACAGTGCGGGGATAAACTTTAGTCGTCAGAATCTGACGTCTACAGACGTCCGTCTACAGACGTCAGATTCTGACGCGATCCCCGCGCTGAAAGGGTTTAGGTAGGTTTGGTGTTTATTCCACCAACATTAACCCAGCATAAGTTATGGTGATCGTTTCGTGATGGCTGAGTTTGTTGGACTTAACATTAATTCAATATAAAACCAAACTTAAGCCAAAAAATCCAGCAAACACAATGCATACAAAATGCCGGTTTATTGTTTGAAACTGCGCCACCATCTGGACGCTAGCCGAATATTACTACTACCGATGGTTATTCATCGACAATCGGGCCATGTAGTTTGAAGTGGTATTCGTACACTGGAAGCAATTTGTTTCACATTTAAAACCAAACTTAAGCCAACAAACCCAGCAAACAGCTGCGCCACCGTCCGGACGCTGGCTGAATCTTACTCCAGCATTGTCTTAACGTCTGTACTTGCTGTTGTACAACATTTGTAAACGGTCCTGCCGCCCAGGATTCCAACCATAACAGTTGATTGAAATTACATACTTTTGGTAGTTTTTACATATGTTATTGAGCAAAATTCATGGTTTAATGGGCAAATATATCAGGGCTATAACGCCAGGTCCTAGAGGCGTAGGCAGCTTTTTACACACAGAGCTGGGGAATGCTGTATTTAGTTACCAAACAACAATAATCAATCCTAATTTAAATAATTATACATTTATTTAATTTATTTGATAATTTGAGTAACTTTTTCAAAAACAGCTGTGTAGAATCCAGGATTAAAATCCCAGATTCTTTATAATATACAACAAGCAACATATACATTATGCTATGAACCAAATGTTTTATGTTGCTGGCTGGGATACATAGGTGAACAGGGCGTACATCTACATGCACGCCCATATATGCATATATATATATATGTAGTTATATTACATATGTGTATATATGAAAATACCCACCTATGGATCCTATTAATTTACCATTATTATTATACCTATTATTATTACTACATTTATTCTATTATTCAGCTCTATTAAACCTCGCCAGTAGACGGACTAACCAGGTGGTTTACATAACACAGGAACCACTATAATCCCCGTGTTTGTCTTGTTTATGGCTAGGCTTAATAAACGTGCTGTGATCAAGCATGCAGGGGCAATCAGTCGTGTCGCCGCCAGACATCAGGATTGCACTTCTGAGCCACTGCTATGTTTACGACCTGTTGTGTGTGCTCACTACAGACGGTCTTACCATTGAACAAACCTGATAAAGACGGCGCGCATTGTTCAAAGGAAGCGATGAAAGGGTGGCGACGATGACCCGCCAGGTGGCGCTGATCATCGGGACGAGCAGCGCCGATACCCTGGCCAATGAAATGAACCCATGTATGCTATGTAAATGTGATGCTATGAGAGGTTGAATAAAAGGAGGCCATGCTGATGACAGGGGCAGACTTTGAAAAGAGAGAGGCACTATAAGGTTTATACCAGAACTAGTGCATAATCTCGCGGCAGCCCTCGCGCTGCGCGCTCCTCTAGGACAGGGGCAGATTGGTACGAGATTAAGACCAGAGAGTAACGAGAGTTAAAGTACGAGAGAAACACTGTCATCAGCCATGCTATATCAAATTTGAATACTTGTTCGAGTTATTACTTTCTGCCAGTACTACGGTACTGGGAATCGGGATCTGATTGAACCAAGTCGGATGCGTTGCTAAGATCAATGGACTGGAATCCCGATCTTACAAGCTGTCCAAAATAAATTACGAAATTCCAATTCGCGTCGGGTCCAGTGCGTAATATGTATTGTAAACAAACTTACTATGTATGTGCTCAAAACCGTTGCGAGCTATCTATTTGAATAATAAAATATTATTGGTGGTTGCACAGATTATTTGTTTTAATATATTATATTGGTGGTTGCACAGATTATTTGTTTTAATATATTATATTGTCTATATGGAATCCGCCTGGATAAGATTACCCATCCACGTGTGAAAGTTAGTATTGTGGGGAGCCTCCGTGACCGAGAGGTAGCGTGCTCGGCCTCATACCGCCAGGGCTCAAATTTCGAATCCTGTGTCTGGAGGACAGTGTCATCTCAATCATCTCACCATCCTCAGGAGGTTCTCCTGGCCCAGTTTAGCCTATATGTGCACAAAGGTGGCCTAAAGCCCGATTCATTTCATTTCATTCGGATAAGATTACAACCCTTGGGCCAATATTATGGCAAACAGGTACGGAGACAGACAAAAGCCACAAGACGGGATAATGAATCATTGGTATTATAATTATATAGATGAATTATAAGCACCAGACTACATATTTTAACTATTCTATTATTTCCTGTTTAGCCTTCAAACATCCTGCAGACACAATATGTTGCTCCAATATTCATTTAAGGTTCGGTCATACTCTTCGATGCTGGCCCGACATTAAAACATATACATGGATATACATGTCGTTGTTGGTGGACAGGATTATACCTATGCAATAACTACCGCATAAAATATATTTTGTTAGGAAAGATACATTATAATAGATCAAGTAATTTTTATTTCGAAAATTAATTATAATTATTAATTAATTATTGACACTTATCGTGAGGCACTTATCTCAAGTTTTTATAGCCTATTATGATTGTGTTTGCCTAATAAAAAACCCTATCTTGAATATATTTTTTGTCATCCTTAAACAATGTATCGGCCTACGCACGTGCCCCGGTAAATATACCAGCTGTGTACAGTAATTATGTGTGATAGAAGTGTTACAATTCAACAATTGAACCGATGTTGTAAAAAAGACAAATGTCAATTTAGTACAATTTGAAAACATAAGTGACAAAGACAACATAAAATAATATAAAATTGACGAGTTGATGCACTGTGCGTGGTATTTCTTGTTTTTATTTTTTATTTATTACGACATTTACATGTATTGTAATTTTATAGTTGCGGCCGTAATTTAACAAATAAAATGGTATTTTTTCAATGTTCGGAAATTTGAATAGCCTTTTGTTATTTTGTGGTTAATCATATACCTTTAAATAATGACATTTTATAAAGTTTATCTTGATGCTTCATCGTATTTATAGTGATACTTTAATAACAACAACAAAATATTGTCTAATTGCCTGATATTGACAGCCTATTTAACATATAAATTATCGTTTTTAATTCATTTTACCCTGCCTAATAGTATGTCAAGTCACTGCTATTGGGAATAAGTCACCCACTTGAAGTTGTGAGTCTCGGTAGCGAGACACAACTTCAAATTGAAACTAGACTTACTTTTGCTGAGGCAAAAGTGATAAAGTTTGGACCTGCGTTTTTTCCTAGTGCACCTCAGTTTCGGTTGCACTTATGAGATTTTTAACCTGACATTTACTTGGTTAATTTTTTACAAGCTTTTCAACGAGCCCACCCAGACAGTCCTGCGACGCTTGGTTCGAGCCCTGCGGCGTCACCAATTTAATTCGTAAATATCAAGGGGCCGATAACTCGGTGACTTTTATAGATACGGCGTTTTACTTGCAACAATTCATCTTCTACTTTTTCACGAGCTCTTCAACGAGCCCACCCAGAAAGCCCTATGTCGCTCCGTTAAAAAGTTATAATATGTTTACGCGATTTAATCTATTTAATCTTCTAGCGGTTAAACGGTGGCAGATAGACAACTGGGGATACATCCCATAAGGTGCGCCTTGCCAAGACGTATTATTAGGGAAAAACAGATTGAAAAAAGCTTGAAAACTGAGGGAGAACAAGGTGTTTTGAACTCTTAGTCCTAGACCCAAAATATCCTATGGAGTGGTTGAGTACTACTAATCGCATGATTAACGTCCCTTTGTCTCTCAAACAGTGAGCAATTAGCGGGTAATTAGCTTATTAATCATCAAATTCGACCATTCTAAGTTGGACAGACAAACACGGAATGCAGAATATTGGAATGTGACGAGTATCTGAGGTGTGTGCTTTGTTTTGTGAGAGTTTGAGAACAGTAAGACTGTTAACTGAAATTAAAGAAGGTGGAAGTGTGAAGGAGAATTTTGATGCAGCAACTGGGATTAAGTGGCCAGGAAGTTTTTGTTCTTCATATCAAGACAGATATATCTGATCACCAGACATCCTAGTTGAGTTGAGTTGATTGATTGACTTGACTTGACAATTTAAGCCTGGCTACACTGGGCAAATGGGGTTCGAACCCTTGCTTGGCAGGCAGGCACTGTCCACTGCTGTGGACTGGCTGGCAACGTTGGCTGAATGCTGGGCCAATGCGGTCAGAGTATTTCTTTTTGAAATGCTCATGACTGGTGGCTGGCAATGTTTTGCTGGCTGAGCAGTGTTTTTTAAATGATGGGCCCACATTTTCAAAGCCGCGCCAGCGTTGGCGCAACGTCGGCTCAATGCGGTCTGCTGGTCAACTGCTCTCACCAATATGTGGGTTCATTGGGATCCAAGGGACATGTAACTCGGGTCATTTTGACGGCTTTGAAAGCAAAAATAGATGTATTTTTTTAGATCTGAAGGTCCAGAAGGTGCCCATTCTAAATGAATGGGAAATACCTCATTTACCCCCCGTGTGCTCGCACGCAATTGACACAAAAAGTATAAATAATTTCTATATAGATAAAATTATGGAATTGGAGAGCTTAAATTGGCGAATCCGTAGCAAAAATCGGAACGCCGAAATCTCGAATAATAAAGACACTATGAGCGCTGCAATAACGCATTAAAACAGCATTTCAGCGTAATGTATTTCAATGCGAATTTCCGCGAAACGCGGAAGCGAATAACTTTTGAACCGTACAATATTGACCAGTACCGCGACCCACCATGTTCAAGGTCGTGTCAAGGAGAGCATGCACGAAAAAAGGGATTTTAAAAATTTTGAAAATTCGTGGAGCTTTGCCACTTACAAGGTGCGAACTTTGACCCGCGCTTACGGCCATGTTATTGGTTGGATCCTCTAAAAAAGCTATAGCCAAATGCCCACCCGCCAGACGATGAAAGTGTCCAAATATGAAGTTGATCGGTGTGGAACTGTGGGAGAAATAGGCTCGCGAACGGTTTGATGTCCTGTTTTTTGGTGGGTGTGTAATATTAATACTAGAAATGACTTTTACTTTTCAAGTAACAGTAAAGTTTGGACTTTGACTTTTGCGACTTTTTGCGCCTTTTTTATTTTTTTGACTTTTTTCGAATTTTTTTAACATTTTTTGACTTTTTTTGACTTTTTGTTACTTTTTGACTTTTTTTAGACTTTTTTGACTTTTGTGACTTTTTTACTTTTTTTTACTTTTTTGACTTTTTTTTGACTTTTTTTGACTTTTGTGACTTTTGTGACTTTTTTGACTTTTTTGACTTTTTGTGACTTTTTTTCAGTTTTTGACTTTTTTTTGACTTTTTTTTGACTTTTTTAAGATTTTTGACTTGTTTGACTTTTTTGTATTTTTTGACTTTTTTTGACTTTTGTGACTTTTTTTGATTTTTTTTTAGATTTTTGACTTTTTTGATTTTTTGACTTTTTGCCTACGCTCTTCCTCCTTTCTCTCCTCCACTGTCATATCATTCATCTCACCATCCTCAGGAGGTTCTCCTTGTCCAGTTTAGCCTGTATGTGCACAAAGTTGGCTTAAAACTGCATTGATTCATTCCCCCTGTAATTACAACTGTTATTTTAATAGTTAGCATTTAAAATGTTATTATTAAATGGTAATGGTGATCAGAGGGTCAAGTCGCCAATACAATGACCCATTGTGAGAGGCGGCCGGCCAATACAAAGAGCCATTGTGTTGACCGACTCTCCCATAGAATTTATCAATAGGTTACCAACCGCCATGTAAATCACTCTACCAACATTGGTACACATAGTGGATTTACTAAATCCTGAACAATTCTGGATCCACTAGCGGGATCACTGAAAAAAGCTATAGCCTGGTACCTGAATACCTAAGGATCATTGTGCCAAAGTTTGACGTCGATTACTCGTAAACTGAGTGAGAAATAGCCTTTGCAAAAATCGTCAATGGTAATCCATACAGTGGATCGACGCAATCGGGATCAGGATCCAGATCCACTGGCAGGACAAATGAAAAAAAGGTCTACTCTGGAAGATGTATACCTAAGGATCATTGTGCCGAAGTTTGAAGTAGATTACTTGTAAACTGTCTCTGTAATCGCGGACTAAGAAAGATAATAATAATAATAATAATAATAATAATAATAAGAAAAAGAAAGTCTCTTTTGGATACTAAAAAGCTTGGACGATGACGTCCAAACTTAATAATTGAGCGACTGAAGGTTTAACCTGTTTATGCACATTTGCATATTTATGAATTACATTTTTAAAAACATCTTCCATCGCAGTATATATACTTATACATGTATTTCAGCTAATCATTTTTATTTAATTAGGACAGTTTAACTCTTTTAGCGCGGGGACCGTCCTTATCCCTTTCCATGCCTTTCCCGGACCGTGTCCGGGAATTTTAATACTGATTACAATGCCAATCCCGGACCGTGTCCGGGCTAGTTTACAGTTAATTCACTATATGCTGAACAGTCACAAAGTGTGGTTCGATGCATCCAGCGAGCTTTAAAACATTATGGGCATGTACTACAGTGCCATCCGGTGACTGTTTAGCGGGTACCGACCGCTGCTACGCTCTGGTCAGGCCGTGTATGGGCATTTTGTTGGGTTGATTCACAAAACAGTGGCAGTGTTGATGTTTTGCCGTGAATTAATACAGTTCGCCTGTATACAATCCCAATGCCATTGAAAACTAGTTGAGCAACAGCTCAACAGTGTATGTAGGCCTACTCCTATTCATATAGCGGGTATAGTATGTCAATTTATCCACTCTCTGCAGCAAACACAAGACGTTCAACAGATGCTGGTTTATTGTCGGCTCAACATCTGCGACGTTGCACCAACCTTAACCAAGCATTGGTGCAAATTACGGCTGTGTTTGTTGTGTGTCTCGTCGTTATCTGATGTCTGCTATAATTATACATATAGGCCTATCTGGGGTCACGTCACACTATTCCTGGTTGACGTGTAATTTTTACCTCAATGTGAGAAACCAATCGTTGCAGCCTCATTAGTCAGCATTAGGCTATTCAGCGTCTGTCTCACTGGCGTGACCTCTTGTTTTGAATATGTGTTATGAGAGCTCCCGGGTAGCGCAACGACTATGCCTTTCGGAATCTCGTCCTGCACGAATAAAGTCACTCCTCAGGTACCGTTATTACCCTAAAACTATTTGAAACACCTTCTAAAATAGTGCTTGACCCTGAATGATCTAACTACAGTCATATATAACACTTAGCTCACGCATAAATAAAGTTGGAAGGCATAAAATGGTATTTTTTGTACTTTTTATCGAGTTTAACCTTCATATGACCTTGATATGACCTTGGAATGACCTTTGCACACCACCTCAGTATACTGGAGCTCCAACCCATATGTTACTCTTTCCACACAGTCATATGTAAATTTGTTGTAATTCAAGGCATAGTTCCACACTATTATATTTGGTCATCTTTGGCATTCAATTTTAGTCCTGAAGAAGGGAGAATTGAATAGTGAATTTATCCGAAGGTGAAAATAAGGAATACCGAAGGGGCTATCACTACTCGGGTACTCCTCGGGTACCTTAAAACTACTTGCGACACCTTCTGAAATGGTGCTTGACCCTTAATGATCCAACTACAGTCATATATAACACTTAGCTCACGCATAAATCAAGTTGGAAGGCATAAAATGGTATTTTTTGTATTTTTTATCGAGATTGACCTTCATATGACCTTGACATAACCTCAGCATGACCTTTGCATTCAACGTACCCCGGTGAAGTGCAACCCCAACTCGTCCCACCATGCATTGCCAGTTACAAATATGGGAGTTCACTATGAATGATATTCTGTAGGCCTACTGATGAATCTTAATTATTAGTTTTTTTAGCCAAAATAACCATTATGCTCGAGTAATTAGGCATTGTAGAAATTGGCAGGGCAGAATTATTGGGCATGGAAAGGGTTATACGTCAGAATCTGACGTCTGTAGACGTCATATTCTGACGTACTGAAAGAATTAAAATATTCTTTTTAGCCGTAGACCCATAACATAGGTACTCAAATGAAACAGAAGGAGCTAACTTGGACATTTATGATGATTTCAAATTGAAAAAACCCTTTGGTCCCCATGATTTATACAATTTTTTATAATTCAGCGTTGTAAATGTTAATGGAGTTACTGTTTTTCCTTTACTTGGCATGCCAGTGTTGTGGGAAAAAGCTTTACATGTCCGTCTGGGGAGGTAAATTAGGATTGTATTTTCCGATCTTTAGCTCTTCTCGACCTGACATGTCTACCATTACCAGCCCTTTTATCTCCATATCTCATCAAGTGCGAGCACCTTTTTCACCGGAGCACATCTTTTCTAAAATATCCCCAAATGACAGCGCTCCATGTCGGCTAATGAATAATTGATGACGCCCTCCAGCCTTCTTTCGACCCCGCCATTCAAAGGAAAGCAACAGCAACTGCTTAATTTACAAATACTTACTTTTTATATTCGATTTTGTTATTGATGACAACTTGACTAGTTTAAAATATTTGTATAAGTTTAATATTAAAAACTAGTTGTTGAACAATTGGATAGGATAACTCGCCACTGCATAGAAAATATATGTTGCACAATCAAGTCAGTACTTTTGAGAAATCAATCAAACCATCCGTGCTTAGAACTGATGAAATTAAAAATTTGATATCTCAGTTGTATGCGCTTCAAAAGTTGGTTCAATCATTTCTGGCAAACACCAGTTTACATGCTCTGCAGCACAATTACAATGAGCAGTAACTGCTTACCTTTCAAGAAAGCAGCTACTGCTTTTGTCAGTGCAGAGCAGCATTGGGCACAGTTTTCTGTCAAACCCACCTCTATCCATGCTATCTGACATGTAGAAAATAACATTACTTTTGTTATGACCACGAAAATTATACGTCATTCTTGTTCGTTTTCTCCCGTGGGGCTTCTTAAATTCCTCGTCATGCGAAATTAATCAATGCGCTGACTTAATGTTGGCACAGTGCTAGTCTAATACCTGAAACGTTGATACTACATTTCTAAAACGTTGCGTTACATGTTGTTGCTACCCCGGTTAGGTTACCCATCTTGGCCAGCCATGTACACAGCTAGTGAAAAACATCTAAGCCAATGTTGGTTTAATGTTGGTCCATCGTCTACGACGCTGGTCCAACATTAATCCAACACTGGCTCGATGACTCGTGTTTGCTGAGCCCACTGATAGGTGAAGCCGGGTTTTCCATGCTCATCTTGTATTCATAGAAATTAGAACCGCATGGCATAACAACCAGTGTCAGGTGGAAAAATATGCATGATTTAATAAATCAAACAAAAGACAAATGTGTTTTGAAGGAGGCCATGCTAATGCAACATATTCTATCTGCATCTGTTGTATAAAATCCACAACACAATATATGCTCACTACAAAGGGTTGAAAATAAAAACAATTGTTCAAGCTTCATTATATTTCTGCCTTGTTGTAGAATATTTTTATTTTTATCTCGTGTAGATGATCATAACCAATTTGTTATCACTCGCAAATTATTGCATATGGTATACACCAAATAGTGTATTGTGTTTAAATTATGTCATATGTGACCCGGTCTGGCAAAATTAGTCTTAAGTTGCAGCTTGAGATATTAACAGATGCTGAATGGACACAAAATGAGCTTTAAGACGGTATATCACACAACTTCCTAGCGTGTTTAGCTTCAAAATGGTTGGACAAACTCAGATAAATCTGAAGTCCTAAACTGCATGATTTTGAGAAAATAACCTTAAAAGTTTAAAATGGCAATTTCTACATTTTTAGAAAAAATGGATTAATATTAGCTGAACCAATAAAATATTTATTTAGATTCCAATTTTTCAATAATAAACGTGTGATTCTAAAGATTTGTGATCTTTAACAGTATATGCCAAGTGTTTTGATCATCATATTTTTTACATTTCATACATTTTTCCAACTCATTAGCGACTGTTTCCATGGTAACATGTCAATAGAAACAAATATCACTGATGCAAGTATCGATAGCACTAATATTGAAATAATATATATACTGTATTAAAATATCTTTTTAAATAAAATACATTTATTTCGATGCCACGTCATGTTAGAATTGGAAAGTAATCATATAAAAATAAAAACTTCTGTAAAAATTACAAATAGGTCATGTGAAGGTCATTTTGCCTATTGCGGACCCTATAGCATATTTTGCCAAAGTGCGACATTCGACTGATTTTGCCAGATCGGACCATTTATGTTTAATTCATGAGGCTGCGTACAGCGTCTAAAATAACATCATTTCACCAAGATCTGGCGCTCGATTAGTGACGAGCTTAGATACATCTTCCTAAAAGTAACAAGACTAGTGTGGGCCTAATCTAAGCCACGTATTGTGGTATCTTCCTTTTTTGGCGCCTCCTACTTATTGATTACAAGAAAGTAATAGGAAAACTCATTAACATTCAAAATTATTAACATCACAATTAATATTATAATTATTACTAGTGTAATATGTGTGTCTTCTATGTCTCTTCAAATTAAATTGTAACTTCCAAATGCTACAAGTACACTGTGTGTGTATTCTAATTTGTTTGTATTTTTATATTATGCAAGGGCACGTATTAAATTTACTCAACATGCTGCAAGGCTTAGTGTCTCATGTGTGCTTCTTGTGATGTTTGTCATTTTTTAATATTATGTTAGGACTGCTATTTTAAACCATACACCGCTAAGCACGCCCATAGTCGTTTTTAATTCATTTTATTTGCAGATTAAATCACTGTTATGAAAAATAAAATGTGTGTTTCAACATTAAAATTTGTGGATGGCGCTAGCGAGGCACAACGTCAAGTGGATGAAAGCTAAATTAGATAACTTAAGGCTTTAAGTGTTTACTTCAACATGACACATTGTGTCTTATATGTTGTTTATACATGTTGGTTATACATGCATATCTTGTTGCTAGGGCCGTTATTTTATCACCAACGTGTTCGCATGGCGCTTTTAACATTTTTTATATTGTTCTGGAACCCCGAATCTAGATAACATCCTATAGTTACTTTGTTATTTTTACAGTTTACATATTGTTCTCGAACCTCGATTATATATTTAACATCCCACTAGTAGCTTTGTTCTTTTTACAGTTTTTATATTATGCTGGAGCCCCTACTTCATCTTCAATCTACTGCAAGTGTATGGAGCCATACCCAGTGGTGGCCACATGCAGCCCATCACCATCTTTATACAGAGTTTAGGACCACTCAATAGTGTGGCCAACCCCATCATTTACGGAATCTTCAGCACACGAATATGTGCCAATCTCAGGTAAATCGCCAAAGCTTTTAATATATCGTGTTGTTTATGTTTAACTCTAAAAATGCTAATCACATCATCGGCATTTGTCCTTCAAACTATTTTTTCGACGGAAAATGAACACTAAATTTGCATATTCGCATAATATATTTAATTCAAATTATATATATATATATATAATTATTTTTTATCTTTAAGCGTATGATTCAGCATATTATGGTTTATAATGTGTTGTGATAGTCTGTTTTGTATGATTACAAAGAGTACCACCACGCAAAACAAGCAGCGGTAACTGCTTACTTAAAATGTCACTGCCTCTGACATGCTTCATTTTGTATAAATAAGAGGAGGGGCTGATATGTGATTGCACCGTATTATACCAAGTTAATGTACTGAAGAAACCCTCTTATGTGGTTATTATTGTAATTGGGAGTTTATATGTTTTGTTCTTCAAGGAGATTTCCGGGAATGAGCTGGCTACTGAAGCACCTGTGCTGCTGTTGTGGAGACAGCATCCGGTACCCGGAGCGTACCCCGTCCATGTACTCCACCACAGCGGGTACCGGGTACACCTCAGTGATCACGGGACACAGTGTTAGAGCGCCCTCCCGTGTCAACTGGAGGACCTCAGACGCCACGCAGGGGAAAGCGAGGGCGACCGAGAAGGGCACGGAGATTTTGATGACGAACCTGACTGAGGACAGCTCTGCTCAGTGTAGACAATACCACTCTGCTGCAGTATGAAGCAAGCCCAACATTAAACTATCCTAACTGTCTCTGATTTCCATTAGAAAAGTTAAGATGCTCTTAACTTTTCTAATGGAAACCAGAGAAAGTTAAGATAATCTGATCCTTAAATTATTAGGAGGATGGATCTCTGGAGCGATCCTAGCAAAAACAGCCGTTGATCCAATGTTTTTTTTAATGTTGGACAGGAGTCGTAGACGGTGTTCCAACATCACCACATCAAGCCGTATCCTTGGTTTAGGCGAGGTCTTGATGTGGTGACGAGCACGGTACAAGTGCTAAGATAAGCCAATCTCGCCGTACCCAAAAATGCAGTATGTAATTTAAGAATATCTATTAAAACGGCAAAATCCAACTGAGGAGTGAAGCATATAGGAAAGAGTCCGAGATGGGCTGATCTTAATATACGTCTCGTAGTGAAAGCCAACAGCATAAGTGCGAGAATATATGCATATGGCGGGAAGGCGAGATGGGCTCATCTCAGCACAAGTCACCCTGAGCCTGAACCTTGAGCAAGGGTTGACCAGCTGCTTATTGAAAAAAAACAGGCGAGGCACCGGGGCACCGGTATGATGTTTGACCGCCCTCATCTAGTGGTGTACAATCAATTTGTGACGCCGAAAAAGTGTATGGCCGCACCGCTAGAAGGTTTTAAAGGTCACGTCCGGTAAATATAAACAATTGAAAATTCGAATCGAGCTGGTATGCACAGTATAAACGGCGGCCATTTTGTTTGAATTACTGGAGTCTATAAACAAAGTGAAACGAAGTGTCAGACAGGTGCCCCGTCTATACCCAGCGATGCTGTATGTATTTTCTCGTACGAAAATCTATCTGAAACGGTAAAATAATAATGATCAGTAAAGCGCAAAGGAGAGAGTGCGAGATGAGCTAATCTGACCATACGTCTCATCGTGAAACAGCATGAGTGCGAGAATGCAAGGGAAAGCAGCAATAGCTACTAACGTTCATGTGAACACGTACTCCTCTTCGCAGAGAAGGATCGTCATTACAAAGTGCAACTGCCATTGAACAAACTATGATTATCAACTATTATTGGTGGCTATCTGTGTAATGTTAAATTAAGTCAGAGGCAAAGGCATACCTGGACTCATTGAAGTTATAGGCAGGTATTTTTCAAAACATCACTTGAACAAATATGTCGGCTTGGAACAATAAACTTGCATGGAATGAGCTGATGTAATTGAGTGAGTGAGTGAGTGAGTGAGTGAGTGAGTGAGTGAGTGAGTGAGTGAGTGAGTGAGTGAGTGAGTGAGTGAGTGAGTGAGTGAGTGAGTGAGTGAGTGAGTGAGTGAGTGAGTGAGTGAGTGAGTGAGTGAGTGAGTGAGTGAGTGAGTGAGTGAGTGAGTGAGTGAGTGAGTGAGTGAGTGAGTGAGTGAGTGAGTGAGTGAGTGAGTGAGTGAGTGAGTGAGTGAGTGAGTGAGTGAGTGAGTGAGTGAGTGAGTGAGTGAGTGAGTGAGTGAGTGAGTGAGTGAGTGAGTGAGTGAGTGAGTGAGTGAGTGAGTGAGTGAGTGAGTGAGTGAGTGAGTGAGTGAGTGAGTGAGTGAGTGAGTGAGTGAGTGAGTGAGTGAGACTGCTTGAACAGTGTACTCTTCCTTATTCATATGCTATTATCCCAGCATTTTCTTGGATGCTGGTATATCTTTTAATACGTTGACTGAAAAACAAAGCAAACTAGGCTTTGAGGTATAAACTTTCTGAAGCAGATATAATAATTATGCATGTCACCATGTTTTACTGTGTCTTAAGATTTGAACGCTCTCGCGGAAGCAACAAGCGTCCCAGCAAACACGAGACGCTGAACCAATGTTGATTCAATGTTGGCCCATCGTCTCCGACTCTGGCCCAACATTAAATCAACATTGGTTCAGCTTCTCGTATTTGCTGGGGTGGGACCACAACAAACTCGGTCATATTATGTAGATTATTTTTTTCAGTCAGTGTCCTGCTTCTCAGCAGTTCACAGGTGGTCGCCATGTCAGCTTGTCAACATAAGAGATGTGAAGACGACGTACCCTTTACAAAGCAAGCACAAACAGAAGCGTCTGATGTCGTTATGATATTTCCCAGATGCGTTGACACAATGTTAGGTTAATGTTCGTCCAGTGTTGGGTCAGTGTTGATCTAGCACTTTCTGTTTGTTATTCATTTATTTTGTCTAAAGTGCACAATTTCGCCTAACGCTGGTTGACTATTGGACCAAGGCTCGACATTACTCAAACTATTTAAGCTGACTCAGCACTGGTCCAGCATATACTCAATATATTGTTTTTAATGCAAGGATGGCGAGTCTTGCTTGAACTGGGTCGTACATATGTACATATAAAATATGTGTATATTCATTCTTATCTACGATTAGAAGTGATCGGTAGATACTCAATTATATATATATTTATGACTGCTTCTGCAACTGGTAATGATTGCATTTCAATACTTGTGAGTTTGTGTTTGTCATTCTTACAAAGGTCAATATTATTCCATCTGAAAATGAGTTTGAAATGTTATTTTTTACTTTAAAAAACGTTAGACGTTGTTTCGTACCAAAACATGCTCCTTGTGACATGTCTAAGTGATTTATTAAATTATCAAAATGGTTCTTATATGTCTGTACATTTCACAGTTAAAATAAAACAAATCTGTATACATTATGTATGAAAATTGCGAATTCTGTATACATCATATATATACAAACTATTATCGGAGGTGCCTTAATTATTATAAAATTAAATTTTGCGAATTCTCGCTATCTTTAAAACAGTACATGCATACACTACACAGAAATTTGAAAGACGGAAGTTTTTTATTCCGATTTAATTTATAAATAATAATTTGTATGCAGTGGTCACTATATATGTCACCCCCACACATATAATTACTGAAATGCACATATGTTTCTTTCTAATAAAGTTTGTTTTATCTTGTTATTTTGTTGCTTATCATTAAACATTATTTGCGATTTTTTTCCCAAAATTAATGCTGACACGTATGAACAACAACGTGATCAATAAACTAATTGTAAGTCATTGATGAATTTATGATTTTTCTATTCTCTAAAGCAAAGATTTGATACATATTCTGATATTCGCGTTTGGGTTATTGTGTCTGTGAAATGTATATGCACCATTGCATTTATTATAATAGTGTATATTATTATTATAAATGTGTTTTTATAAAAGTACATGAGATCAAGAAATGCGGACCACATATAAAACTAAAAAAGCCATGCCTTAGCTAAACTCCCGATATATTAGTCTTGTTTGTTTAGTTCTACACATGGACCAAAAGCCGTTGGCATATACGTTGTTATTAAAAGAAAACTACTAATCAACTAACGAATTGTCTACCTATTATTGTTGTTGGTTAGTTTATGATGTTGCTTGGATTTGTTCGTATTTGTATCACAATTGATAATAAATATGTTATAATTATAGCCCTATGTCTTACGCTTAATGTGCTGCTTTTGAAACGATCATGAAATATGAAATTAATAATCATAACTGAAATACTGGATTGACAGTTATTTAATTTAATTGCTTACACACGTGAGGCTGTGTCTCGCTACCAGGAGTAAAAAAAATACTTACATTTGTACTATAAAAATATTGTGTCAATCTGGCAAAGTATATTTCTCATGAAAAATGTATTTTCCCTGAATGTAAGAGAGATTTTCACTATGATCTGGTCACGGATAGCTATGTCGATTCTGTGTTTATGAGACAATAAATCCCTTTTAACGCTGAACTCCTGGGCACACTTGCGTCCCTACCTACCGCTGAATTCCTGGAGAGGGGGGTTGAAAAAAATCAGAATATTGTATAATATCAGATTTGTATGGAGACACCAACAGAATCTTAGCTTATGAGCAAATAATAGAACGATAAGGAGTTGTGCTTTACTAGTGTATAACATCATGTCAAGGTCACATCAAGGTCATTTCAAGGTGGTCAAACTGTCAATACTGAAAATACCCACTTTTTATCAATTTCAAGCTGTTTAGTGGTGCAGTCATCCATTAGAAAGGACTGATGGTGACGCATACTTGATCGGGTATCATTCCAGAACACATTTTTAGGAAATCTAGGGCAGTGCTGATATTGGGAGGGGGAGTTCCCACATGTTTGCCCTTCTTACACCCCCATTTATCAAGGCCCAATTGAACAAGCGAAAATACAATTATGCAGCAGCATGTAGCATCAGCTTGGGCTTCCATCGCAAAATATTGATACATAACTGGATGAGGTTGTGCTTTACTGCTTGGATGCAGCCCAAAATAAACGTGAAAGTTATGTCGAGGTCATGTAAAATGTCAGGATTATTAGTTTATGGGTGATGTGTAGTAAATACGTAATGATCAGGTAGTGCGTAATGATTAGGTTTGCAACCATGCATCCGCGCTGCTGCGACATCTGTCATCAAATTATTATTATAGCATGGTAGTGCCAAAGGCAGGTATGGTTTGTTTTATTGTGTTCTTTGATAACAAAAATATATATGGTTTGGTGAAAAAATCAAGTTGCTATCTTTATTGAGGAAGTTATGATATTTTTATTGATTTTATGACGGCCATTTTGAATTTGTCATTCCCAAAGAATCCTTTACGAATGACAGCTCTACATCGGCTCAGATATTAGTATAAAGTGCTATCCATGCACTATCAAAAAAAACTTTTATCAGCAAAACAAGGCTACCCCCATGATTAACGGACCACATGGATTTTACAGACACCAATGCTAAGAAACACACTCTGCACCCGAGTATGCCTTGGGGCCGCGACAGGCAGAATTTTTTTGCCTCCGACTCTAATGTCAACATTTAAAATGACGTCAAAAATATGGCAGAATTGCTATTGCTGTTATCGCATAATGCCTCTCTCATAGACTTACATGTCTTATGGCCCATACGCTTGGGCCTCTCAGCGTGTTAATAAACCTTGTATATTTAATCATCTTGATATTATATACTTAGAAAGAAAGGGTCCTTTGTCAGTCTGAGAAAATATTTCTATAAATGAATAAACTTATTAAGTTACTACACTTTTTTTCTGAGATGAACTATCCTTTTTAAAAATTCTCCAAGGGAGATTGTGTTATTTCTATTTCCCAATAATTCAGAAAGGAAGGAACAGTTCAATAGAACTAAAAGGAGTAATTACAGTTACATGGATAAGAGTTGGCTAATCAACAAAATAAAATATGAAAAGGGAGGTGCGGAAGAACAAATGAAATGATTGATGTATATGGTGCCCCAAAATAATAATTCTTAGATTAGTACTTACATTAATACCTTAGGTAATCAACATGGCAACTAAAATTGGTTGATATGCTTGGTAATTTGACACAAAGGTCATGTATCTGTGAAATCTAGATACCATACACTGCACGTCATATTATATATAGTCAGAGGAAACACTTGATTGTTTGGCTAGATCTAAGACAGTGTTTGGATATCTCCATGATTCTGTTTAATAACTGGGATTTTTAACTGAGGAAACGGTTTTTGGCCGGCTATGTTTATAAATAAAATAGATTTTTAAACAAACTTTATATGTATGCATAATATAGCAAAAATATGATGACCAGCGGTGTATGCCCCGATACTTGAAATTATTACTTTAAAAATTATGATGTAATTCTCTACACACATTGTGGTACATCTTGTTAGTGTGTGTTGCTAATATATAATATAAATGAATTAATTTAAAATGTCTTCAACAAAATGTATTAGGCGATGTGACAATCCACTTGGCAATCCATGTGATTATAAATATTACTTTTGACTTGTTTTATAAGGGTAGAATGTTAAATTAAATCATTCCAGTCCACTCTCTATTCGAAAATCCTACAAAATGATATTTAACATGAATCGTTCTCTAAATATTACACACACGTTAAAATCAATTTTATTACATTTTGGCGGCTATCTTGGACTTTGACGTCATAAAATAATTGATTTTTTTTTGAAAAAAATTCAGTATGTCCATACGTACCCATAGCAAAAAACCTGGTGTTTGTATCCGGTGTGTAAGTAAATGGCCAACAATATTGACACTACTATGGCTAGACATACAAAATCCTAATCCATGTTATGCAAAACATTGGTGATTATACAAAAAATGTGGAAACATTGCAGCGATGAAAGTGTTTGAGTTTTATTAGTCATCGAGGCTGCCGTCGGCAATTAGAAGATGATGGTTATTAGAACATAGGGAATTGCGGAGGGATGAGAAGATAATAGTTAATATACGGGATCGTTACGTGGATGATGCGAATGCATTGACCCTTTGAGCCCTCACGATGTATTAAAGCATCATTTTTCATCCCTGAGAAAATATTTAATTTTCCTACAACTAAGGGTTTTAGAACGAAAATTTCTATGAAACTGGTTTGCCAATACATGACAATTTTCTTTAATTTTTAAACCACATCAAATCATCTTCATCCACTACAAGTCGAGAATTGCGACAGCAATTCGCGGCTTGTAGTGGATGAAGATGACAATGGTAAATTCAGGCCTGAAAAGATTAAAGCATCATTTTATATCCCTGAGAAAATACTTAATTTTCCTACAACAAAAGGTTTTAGAACGAATATTTCTATGAAACTGGTTTACCAATACATGACAATTTTCTTTAATTTTTAAACCACATCAAATCATCTTCATCCACTACAAGTCGAGAAATGCGACAGCAATTCGCGGCTTGTAGTGTATGAAGATGACAATGGTAAACTCGGGATTGAAAGGGTTGAATGAGGGATACCTCATCCTGGCAAGTATTAAATCCATAAAACAAATCCTACCAAGCAGACAGACACAACGATAATCAGCCACAACAGCTGCATTAAACCAAACAAAGCCATCCGAGAGCAAACCGAGCGTTATACCTATAGCCTCTCGTCGACCGACATATGGTATTTCAGAGACATTGCCCTGTATTTGTTATCACTTATACTTATTTGCAATACAGATCAATGTTCTTAACTTTGAAACAGTTCCTTATCAAAAATGTATCCAAAAGATAAAAAATATTTTCTGCAATCACAAAATTGTAACTGTGTACATCAGAAACCATGGAAGTCTCGATGTTGTTTTCAACAAATATGAAATATCAGCACGTGTAAAGTATTCATTTTTTGTATTTATCTTTGGTTATCTTTGTACATGTGACATGTGACATCGCATCAGAGACTAGATTCCAGATTTAAACACGTTGAATGAAAGCCATTTAATTAACTTTACACGAGTCCAGTCTTTGATATGATGTCACATGTACACAAATCACCAGAGATAAATACAAAAAATGACCCATATATATGGTGAGGCGACGCTCTTAACCACATTAGAACTGCATGATCATAGTATGTAGTGTTTGAAGTATATCAGGCGAGTAGTCTGTCTATGAAAAATATCACAGCATACCTATAACATAGAATAATCAAATGTATCGGTAATAAGACCTATAATCTAAGCCTATGCAAACAGTTGTAGCTGCTTTACAAAGGCTAAATGAAGTAACTGCTTACTTGAAAAGCAACACTACTGCCTCTTGACTTTGAACGGCAGAGTACTCACTTTCTATCTATTTTCAAGTACATTTTTTTTAAACCGCATAGCTATGTTTGACCCGTAGATCAAAAGGTAAATTAAAATGTAAATTTTATTAGTATACGGATTGCATTCTAAGGTATTTTTATAATCCTTTTCAGACTGTGTTTTGGTGAATGCCGCTCATTACCCCATTTAGATGTCGAATTTCTAGCTCCTCTGACAAAGGGGAATAGAAAAACTGGTTATTAAATTCATTGTGGACGCGATCTATCTAATAACATCGTTAAGCGCGTCTATCCGATCAGCGGCTTTTTATGATGGCGTTAATGTAATATCAGAAGAGTGGTCCAATCACGAAGAAGCCGGATGTTTTTTATCTATCGGTCATTGCCATGAGAAAAATGCATTTGGTGCGGCTCGTTTTCATTTATCAATTTATTATCATGATTATTGCGTTATTTATGACAATGTTTCCAATTTGTGCGTGGTGATAATAGCATGATATCATTTTATTAATGTTCACGATACATTAGTGGAATTTATGAAAATATATTCTGAAAAAATGACTAGTTCTACTACTGAAGTTCACAATATACAAGTGCCGAACGCCTCTATTGTACCAGGGAACAACTACTTCGTCTATAACTAAAAGCCGTCCGCGTTTGAGAATTGAATAGCTACAAACAACCAATATGTAAATGGATGTATATAGGTGAATGAATAAAATAATGGATGAATGAGGTCAATTTGGGCATATAGAGGCTACATTGACCAGGAGGGCTTAAAAATTGTGAGATGAATTAGGGGAAACTGCCCTACGGACACATGATTCGAAATTCGTATTAAAATCTTTCTAGTGGCCCTATAAACCCATATACATGTAACATAGGTATTCAAATGAAGCCGATAGAGCTAACTAAGACATTAATGACGTTTTTTAATTAAAAAACCCTTTGGTTCCCATGGTTATGCAAAAATATTTCAGCGTTATAAGGGTTAGACTAGAATCTCGCCTGATCATTTTTAACCCTTTAACCGCCGGTGCCGCATATATTCGGGTTTTTGTTTTTTATTTGCACATTAAGTACCACATTTTAAAAATGTTGAGGATAAAATGTGACATCAACCAGCAAGATTTGAAAAGAGTTGACCTCCATTTTGTCAAATCTGAATAATTTTCACTCACTTGAACAATTTCAAGTGGGTGAAAATTCAAATAGAATAATTTGGGGGCTAAGCCTCAGAAATCATAGTCATTTCTTATTAATTGATTTATTCTACATCGATCTTTTCAAGTACTAGTAAGCAGTTGGCGCTGTTTGCTTTCGATTTGTAGAAGGTCCGTATTATCGTATTAAGTTGCGATATATATCGTAACCTTCTCTATAAGATAACCAGTGAATCACACGATCCTAGCCAATTACAGGGGAATTCTTTACCTTCCACTGCCACGGTCTGAAGTCGATGTAGCACTGTTGAACGCCGTTTGGAAACACCTTTTTTTCGGCTATGATCAGCATGGGCAGAGAGAAGGCGACGGATAGGCCCCAAGCTATACCTACTAGTATCTTAGCTCTGAGACCTGGAAAAAAACAAACCAAGCAACGTTTGAGATACAATTTCGGTCTGTGAAATAGTATACAACAAAAATATACCATAATTGCCTAAAAAACAATATTTATAAATATGTTTTACTCTGGAAGGATTTATTTTTCAGCCCTCTCCAAGTACAAATTAGATAATATTTACGCGATAAATAAGCGCATGTTTTGATAGAACACACAGCAAGATTAGAGGACTACCATGTAAAGGCAAACAGAATATTTACTGTTTTTTTTCAGTTTGTTTGCCTTTGGGCTGATCGTAGTAGGGTGGTCATTTGGATCATTTTTCATGTAACAGAAGATTGAACTGCATTTATAACGATGCAGACGTAGACTAACACATTAGATTATGCCACATTTATCCTGATCACCCTGGTTTAACAAAACATAAATAAGAATAACATCACTTCAATATCATAATGTTTGCCGATGAACGAATTTACTTTGACAACGGTGCGTACTTTTTAGTTCACATTTCACTAATACCACTTTAAAACACAACACTACATTATTTTCTTTGTCCGACCACGACATTCTAAGCCGGGAATGGAGAGTTATTGTTCATCAAGTACAGAATAATTATAATGGTAGGGTATGGTGCTACAATCAGTCAGGTGCGACCGGAATGTTGGTTATGATCGATTTTCCTTATGGGCGGATGTGTTCTAAGTCAGTTAAAACCCTCGGAGCTTTACATTCTTACCTTTTTTGGTCTTTTTTAAAGCTAAGAATTTAGAGCTACTCGGGCTTTAACCTATACGTCACACCAGTTGACGCTCATACGGCGACCGCCATGCGCTACCGTATTTTAAATGTCTTCGACGTTAGTCCAACAATGTAAATATGTTATACAACTGCTTTGTGTTCACTGGGATAGTAGGCAATGACGTTCACGATTTTACCTTGATAATAAGTGCGTTCTGAGTTAGAATCCCATGCTATCTGTGCTCTGTAAGTGGGTCCAGAGTAGCTCCTAGCACGCCCTCATTGCACACTCGCAATATGTCTACATTTTGCCCCCCTAAAACGTTTGCTTTACTGTTTTCATTGCTTTAGAATCATACATCAGACGCATCAGCCTGCGCTCATACTGGCGTTCCCTTTATTACTTAAAAAATTGGCAAATTTAATCTTGCAAGGGACCTACAGTTGAAATAACAACTGAATGACGGCAGATCTCGTTATTCGACAGGCTGTGCTACTCCTCGATTTGTCTTGGGTTGAATACTACACTTGGTCCAACATTGGAGGTAAAACGCAGTCTCTGAGAACGACTTGGGGACGACTTGGTAGCGACTTGTCAAAAATGAAAGAGATCGACGACTCAGAGCTACAAAAAGCCTTATATTTCAGTTTTGTCATTGACATACCAATTATGCAAGCGCAGCATTGTCAGATTAGTCACTTTCATCACCATATAATTAAGGTATTTGTATTGTATGTGTGGGAAGCCGTGTAACAGATTTTATTTTGTTTGCTTTTAAAAAAATCAACATGAAGACAAATTGGTATGGGTGGATTACTTATTTTGACCGCTATGACGAAAGTGAATTTGACATTTTGTCACAAAGACTTGGCGGTCTGACCGCATTTCTGATTTAACCGTTCGATTTTTCTTTTGATTTTCTATTTCAATTTTGAAGTTCTATTATATTCCAGTAGATACCATTAAGTATATTATTTAACTTACCACTTTTTGAGAAGCTCAGAGGACGTGCGATAGCATGTAATCGGTCCAGGCTGAGGGCAACCAATACATAGGTGGAGGCAAACATGGCAATACACTGAAATGACAAGAAATTAGTGAAGCCAAATATGAAGATACACTGCAACGACAAGACATAGGTGAAGGAAAACATGGAGATACCCTGAAACGACAAGACATAGGTGGAGGAAAGCATAGCGATACCCTGAAACGACAAGACATAGGTGGAGGCAAGTGTAGCGATACCCTGAAACGACAAGACATAGGTGGAGGCAAGTGTAGCGATACCCTGAAACGACAAGAGATAGGTGGAGGCAAGTGTAGCGATACCCTGAAACGACAAGACATAGGTGGAGGCAAGTGTAGCGATACCCTGAAACGACAAGGGATAGGTGGAGGCAAGTGTAGCGATACCCTGAAACGACAAGACATAGGTGGAGGCAAGTGTAGCGATACCCTGAAACGACAAGACATAGGTGGAGGAAAGCATAGCGATACCCTGAAACGACAAGACATAGGTGGAGGCAAGTGTAGCGATACCCTGAAACGACAAGACATAGGTGGAGGCAAGTGTAGCGATACCCTGAAACGACAAGGGATAGGTGGAGGCAAGTGTAGCGATACCCTGAAACGACAAGGGATAGGTGGAGGAAAGCATAGCGATACCCTGAAACGACAAGATATTGGTGGAGGCAAGTGTAGCGATACCCTGAAACGACAAGACATAGGTGGAGGCAAGTGTAGCGATACCCTGAAACGACAAGACATAGGTGGAGGCAAGTGTAGCGATACCCTGAAACGACAAGACATAGGTGGAGGCAAGTGTAGCGATACCCTGAAACGACAAGACATAGGTGGAGGCAAGTGTAGCGATACCCTGAAACGACAAGACATAGGTGGAGGCAAGTGTAGCGATACCCTGAAACGACAAGACATAGGTGGAGGCAAGTGTAGCGATACCCTGAAACGACAAGACATAGGTGGAGGCAAGCATAGCGATACACTGAAACGACAAGACATAGGTGGAGGCAAGTGTAGCGATACCCTGAAACGACAAGACATAGGTGGAGGCAAGTGTAGCGATACCCTGAAACGACAAGGGATAGGTGGAGGCAAGTGTAGCGATACCCTGAAACGACAAGACATAGGTGGAGGCAAGTGTAGCGATACCCTGAAACGACAAGACATAGGTGGAGGCAAGTGTAGCGATACCCTGAAACGACAAGACATAGGTGGAGGCAAGTGTAGCGATACCCTGAAACGACAAGAGATAGGTGGAGGCAAGTGTAGCGATACCCTGAAACGACAAGACATAGGTGGAGGCAAGTGTAGCGATACCCTGAAACGACAAGACATAGGTGGAGGCAAGTGTAGCGATACACTGAAACGACAAGATATTGGTGGAGGCAAGTGTAGCGATACACTGAAATGACAACAGATAGGTGGATGCAAGCATAGCGATACCCTGAAACGACAAGACATAGGTGGAGGCAAGTGTAGCGATACACTGAAACGACAAGATATTGGTGGAGGCAAGTGTAGCGATACACTGAAATGACAACAGATAGGTGGATGCAAGCATAGCGATACAATGAAACGACAAGACATAGGTGGAGGCAAGTGTAGCGATACACTGAAACGACAAGACATAGGTGGAGGCAAGTGTAGCGATACCCTGAAACGACAAGACATAGGTGGAGGCAAGTGTAGCGATACACTGAAACGACAAGACATAGGTGGAGGCAAGTGTAGCGATACCCTGAAACGACAAGAGATAGGTGGAGGCAAGTGTAGCGATACCCTGAAACGACAAGACATAGGTGGAGGCAAGCATAGCGATACACTGAAACGACAAGATATTGGTGGAGGCAAGTGTAGCGATACACTGAAACGACAAGATATTGGTGGAGGCAAGTGTAGCGATACACTGAAACGACAAGACATAGGTGGAGGCAAGTATAGCGATACACTGAAACGACAACACATAGGTGAAGGCAAGTGTAGCGATACACTGAAACGACAAGACATAGGTGGAGGCAAGTGTAGCGATACACTGAAACGACAAGATATTGGTGGAGGCAAGTGTAGCGATACACTGAAATGACAACAGATAGGTGGATGCAAGCATAGCGATACAATGAAACGACAAGACATAGGTAGAGGCAAACATGGCAATAAACTGAAACGACAAGACATAGGTGGAGGCAAACATGGCAATACACTGAAACGACAAGACATAGGTGGAGGCAAGCATGAAGATACACTGAAACGACAAGTCATAGGTGAAGTCAAGCATGGAGATACACTGAAACGACAAGTCATAGCTGAAGGCAAGCATGGAGATACACTGAAACGACAAGTCATAGGTGAAGGCAAGCATGGAGATACACTGAAACGACAAGACATAGGTGGAGGCAAGCATGGAGATACACTGAAACGACAAGTCATAGCTGAAGGCAAGCATGGAGATACACTGAAACGACAAGTCATAGGTGAAGTCAAGCATGGAGATACACTGAAACGACAAGTCATAGCTGAAGGCAAGCATGGAGATACACTGAAACGACAAGTCATAGGTGAAGGCAAGCATGGAGATACACTGAAACGACAAGACATAGGTGGAGGCAAGCATGAAGATACACTGAAACGACAAGTCATAGGTGAAGTCAAGCATGGAGATACACTGAAACGACAAGACATAGCTGAAGGCAAGCATGGAGATACACTGAAACGACAAGTCATAGGTGAAGGCAAGCATGGAGATACACTGAAACGACAAGACATAGCTGAAGGCAAGCATGGAGATACACTGAAACGACAAGTCATAGGTGAAGGCAAGCATGGAGATACACTGAAACGACAAGTCATAGGTGAAGGCAAGCATGGAGATACACTAAAACGACAAGTCATAGGTGAAGGCAAGCATGGAGATACACTGAAACGACAAGACATAGGTGGAGCAAACATGACAATACCCTGAAACGATAAGACATAGGTGGAGGCAAGAATAGGTCGAGGCAAACATGGCGATACACCGATAGGACTTAAACTTTAAAACATAGGTGGTGACAGACTTAATTAAAACGAAGAAGTCAAGAACAACATATCATAGAGCAAAGAATATTTTTTCCATATATGTTTAAGGACGGATTAAATTAATCAGTTCTACGTGTCAGCAATCACTCTTTAAAGCGAATGATCACAGACTGATCACAGACTACATAGTCCGTCCTTAAACATGATCAAATACTTTAACAAACATGACGTAGTTGTTTATATTAAAACCAAAAAGAAAGAGACAGAGAGTCAAGATAGAGGCCATAAAAGGGACATTAGACTGTTATTGGTGAACTTGACTTCTATGATACTATATAAAACGTTTAGCCAGCGCCGGCTTAATGCTGCCCAGGAATCGCAACTCAACGGACCCTGTGAACACAATAAGATGGGGAGTGATGATGGTCGTGTAGGCTAAACGCCTCCACAGGAGCAAAAATATTGTGAGCGACAGGTTGTCTATCAAACTAAACAAATATATCTAAGCGAGCAAGTCGTATTATTGCAGAAAACCATTGTAAATATTTCAATCGAATTAAAAAACTGGGCAGTTTAGAATAAAAACTAAATTGAGTGAGTGAGTGAGTGAGTGGGTGAGTGAGTGAGTGAGTGAGTGAGTGAGTGAGTGAGTGAGTGAGTGAGTGAGTGAGTGAGTGAGTGAGTGAGTGAGTGAGTGAGTGAGTGAGTGAGTGAGTGAGTGAGTGAGTGAGTGAGTGAGTGAGTGAGTGAGTGAGTGAGTGAGTGAGTGAGTGAGTGAGTGAGTGAGTGAGTGAGTGAGTGAGTGAGTGAGTGAGTGAGTGAGTGAGTGATCGAGTGAGTGATCGAGTGAGTGATCGAGTGAGTGATCTAGTAAGTAAGTAAGTAAGTAAGTAAGTAGGTAAGTGAGTGAGTGAGTGAGTGAGTGAGTGAGTGAGTGAGTGAGTGAGTGAGTGAGTGGGTGAGTGAGTGAGTGAGTGAGTGAGTGAGTGATTGAGTGAGTGAGTGAGTGAGTGAGTGAGTGAGTGAGTGAGTGAGTGAGTGAGTGAGTGAGTGAGTGAGTGAGTGAGTGAGTGAGTGAGAGAGTGAGTGAGTGAGTGAGTGAGTGAGTGAGTGAGTGAGTGAGTGAGTGAGTGAGTGAGTGAGTGAGTGAGTGAGTGAGTGAGTGAGTGAGTGAGTGAGTGAGTGAGTGAGTGAGTGAGTGAGTGAGTGAGTGAGTGAGTGAGTGAGTGAGTGAGTGAGTGAGTGAGTGAGTGAGTGAGTGAGTGAGTGAGTGAGTGAGTGAGTGAGTGAGTGAGTGAGTGAGTGAGTGAGTGATTGAGTGATTGAGTGAGTGAGTGAGTGAGTGAGTGAGTGAGTGAGTGAGTGAGTGAGTGAGTGAGTGAGTGAGTGAGTGAGTGAGTGAGTGAGTGAGTGAGTGAGTGAGTGAGTGAGTGAGTGAGTTAATCTGCTTAAACAGTGTACTCTTCCTTATCCATATGCTATTATCCCAGCATTTTCTTGGATGCTGGTATATCATTTAATACATTGACTGAAAAACAAAGCAAACTAGGCTTTGAGGTATAAACTTTCTGAAGCAGATATAATAATTATGCATGTCACCATGTTTTACTGTGTCTTATGATTTGAACTCTCTCACGGAAGCAACAAGCGTCCCAGCAAACACGAGACGTTGAACCAATGTTGATTCAATGTTGGCCCATCGTCTCCGACTCTGGGCCAACATTAAATCAACATTGGTTCAGATTCTCGTATTTGCTGTGGTGGGACCACAACAAACTCGGTCATATTATGTAGATTATTTTTTTCAGTCAGTGTCCTGTTTCTCAGCAGTTCACAGGTGGTCGCCATGTCAGCTTGTCAACATAAGAGATGTGAAGACGACGTACCCTTTACAAAGCAAGCACAAACAGAAGCGTCTGATGTCGTTATGATATTTCCCAGATGCGTTGACACAATGTTAGGTTAATGTTCGTCCAGTGTTGGGTCAGTGTTGATCTAGCATTGGGTCAACACTTTATGTTTTTTGTTCATTTATTTTGTCTAAAGTGCACAATTTCGCCTAACGCTGGTTGACTATTGGACCAAGGCTCGACATTACTCAAACTATATAAGCTGACTCAGCACTGGTCCAGCATATACTCAATATATTGTTTTTAATGCAAGGATGGCGAGTCTTGCTTGAACTGGGTCGTACATATGTACATATACAATATGTGTATATTCATTCTTATCTACGATTAGAAGTGATCGGTAGATACTCAATTATATATATATTTATGACTGCTTCTGCAACTGGTAATGATTGCATTTCAATACTTGTGAGTTTGTGTTTGTCATTCTTACAAAGGTCAATACTATTCCATCTGAAAATGAGTCTGAAATGTTATTTTTTACTTTAAAAAACGTTAGACGTTGTTTCGTACCAAAACATGCTCCTTGTGACATGTCTAAGTGATTTATTAAATTATCAGAATGGTTCTTATGGTTGTTAAGATAAAACAAATCTGTATACATTATGTATGAAAATTGCGAATTCTGTATACATCATATATATACAAACTATTCTCGGAGGTGCCTTAATATTATAAAATTAAATTTCGCGAATTCTCGATATCTTTAAAACAGTACATGCATACACTTCACAGAAATTTGAAAGACGGAAGTTTTTTATTAAGATTTAATTTATAAATAATAATTTGTATGCAGTAGTCACTATATATGTCACCCCTACACATATAATTACTGAAATGCACATATGTTTCTTTCTAATAAAGCTTGTTTTATCTTGTTATTTTGTTGCTTATCATTAAACATTATTTGCGATTTTTTTCCCCAAATTAATGCTGACACGTATGAACAACAACGTGATCAATAAACTAATTGTAAGTCATTGATGAATTTATGATTTTTCTATTCTCTGAAGCAAAGATTTGATACATATTCTGATATTCGCGTTTGGGTTATTGTGTCTGTGAAATGTATATTCACCAATGCCTTTATTATAGTAGAGCATATTATTATTATAAAAGTGTTTTTATAAAAGTACATGAGATCAAGAAATGCGGACCACATATAAAACTAAAAAAGCCATGCCTTAGCTAAACTCCCGATATATTAGTCTTGTTCGTTTAGTTCTACACATGGACCAAAAGCCGTTGGCATATACGTTGTCATTAAAAGAAAAACTACTAATCAACTAACGAATTGTCTACCTATTATTGTTGTTGGTTAGTTTATGATGTTGCTTGGACTTGTTCGTCTTTGTATCACAATTGACCAAAAGCCGTTGGCATATACGTTGTCATTAAAAGAAAAACTACTAATCAACTAACGAATTGTCTACCTATTATTGTTGTTGGTTAGTTTATGATGTTGCTTGGACTTGTTCGTCTTTGTATCACAATTGATAATAAATATGTTATAATTATACCCTATGTCTTACGCTTATTGTGCTGCTTTTGAAACGATCATGAAATATGAAATTATTAATCATAACTGAAATACTGGATTGACAGTTATATTATTTAATTGCTTACACACGTGAGGCTGTGTCTCGCTACCAGTGTCAACCTGCAAAGTATATTTCTCATGAAAAATGTATTTCCCCTGAATGTAAGAGAGATTTTCACTATGATCTGGTCACGGATAGCTATGGCGATTCTGTGTTTATGAGACAATAAATCCCTTTTAACGCTGAACTCCTGGGCACACTTGCGTCCCTACCTACCGCTGAATTCCTGGAGAGGGGGGTTGAAAAAAAATCAGAATATTGTATAATATCAGATTTGCATGGAGACACCAACAGAATCTTAGCTTATGAGCAAATAATAACACGATAAGGAGTTGTGCTTTACTAGTGTATAACATCATGTCAAGGTCACATCAAGGTCATTTCAAGGTGGTCAAACTGGCAAAAAATACTGAAAATACCCACTTTTTATCAATTTCAAGCTGTTTAGTGGTGCAGTCATCCAATAGAAAGGACTGATGGTGACGCATACTTGATCGGGTATCATTCCAGAACACATTTTTAGGAAATCTAGGGCAGTGCTGATATTGGGAGGGGGAGTGCCCCCATGTTTGCCCTTCTTACACCCCCATTTATCAAGGCCCAATTGAACAAGCGAAAATACAATTATGCAGCAGCATGTAGCATCAGCTTGGGCTTCCATCGCAAAATATTGATACATAATTGGATGAGGTTGTGCTTTACTGCTTGGATGCAGCCCAAAATAAACGTGAAAGTTATGTCGAGGTCATGTAAAATGTCAGGATTATTAGTTTACGGGTGATGTGTAGTAAATACGTAATGATCAGGTAGTGCGTAATGATTAGGTTTGCAACCATGCATCCGCGCTGCTGCGACATCTGTCATCAAAATATTATTATAGCATGATAGTGCCAAAGGCAGGTATGGTTTGTTTTATTGTGTTCTTTGATAACAAAAATATATATGGTTTGTTTCTATCTTTATTGAGGAAGTTATGATATTTTTATTGATTTTATGACGGCCATTTTGAATTTGTCGTTCCCAAAGAATCCTTTACGAATGACAGCTCTACATCGGCTCAGATATTAGTATAAAGTGCTATCCATGCACTATCAAAAGAAAAACAAACTTTTATCAGCAAAACAAGGCTACCCCCATGATTAACGGACCACATTGATTTTACAGACACCAATGCTAAAAACACACTCTGCACCAGAGTATGCCTTGGGGCCGCGACAGGCAGAATTTTTTTGCCTCCGACTCGGGGGCCGCGCTTAAAGGGTCAAATGATAGTAACTCACCCGACTGTGTCGTTATGCATCACTCTCCACTGATTACAATATCCTAAATACTTTTTGACATTTTCTTCTGAAGACTGTGATGTGAAGACTACGTCACAACTTCTCTTCAAAAAGAAATAGGAAAACTCGGTGCTCACTTATTATGTAATAGGATGAACTCTCATTAATAGCCCACATAGATAATACTACACCCGGAATGGAGGGTCTTGGAAGAAGTAGAGAGTATGCTTGCATGTAGTGGAGTGTTGATGTGGTGGGGGTGTAGATACACATGTATATATACTCAATATCTACAGCAAATAAATGGTGTATACAATTTTATGCTATAGGCAATGTAAGAAATGTAAAAAAATCAAATTGGGCAAAAAATACTACCAGAAAAATATGTTTTCTTAGATATAATCAGAAATGAATAAGATTAGCTTGATGTTTTTTTCTGTAACATAATAGTATCGTATTTACTTTGAAATCTCATAGGTTTAATCAACTCTTGAAAGTTGTATGTTTTTTCGGTTTATTTGGCATTTAGTTAAATTAAGTAATTGTTGTATTGATGTATGTATGCAAATCTGGTTGATATACGTTGTAACAACATTACTAGTAGCCAAATACAAAAACAATTATTTAAACAAACGTGTAAATAAGTTTGTGTTGTGGGCATTATAGTCAGGTCATCTAAGCTGTGTTTTCATATTATATATTTTTTTTAAGACGAAACCTCGATTACTGCTTCTCAAAAATGTTTTCAGATTATTTGTAGAGACAAAAGTATTTTCAGAATCATTCTCCAAACTACTAGTATTATTTTTTACTAATTGCATCTGATTATAACAGTATTGGTTACCCTGTTGATGTAATCAATTATGCATACGTCGTATTTTAAATTGTTATTGTATTATTGATTATGATATACCCTCCCACTTTCTGAAATGAAGTTTGGTTTTAATTAAAAAGTGGACAGGCCAATATCACATAATTCACTCTAAAAAAGTAATGGCGTGTTACAAGCACGTATATCCACCCTAGAAAAAATGTTTTCATTTTGACATATGGTGGTTACAGCTGAAATAGTATGTTTAGACTATTTTTAGGGATGTTTGTGACAAAGATACCTGTTTCACATGTCATAAGCATCAACCCATGATCTCCACCATTTCAAAGAGTTGCTTTTTTAGTATTTGATGGCTTATGATATATGCTTACCCATTTATTTCCCATGTACCTCTTTTAACAGCATGTGTTCTGAATACACCATATCCTCTACTTTTAATTTTATGTAATATTACATAATGCCATTAAAGTCACATAACCTGACATTATAATGCATCTCTGGACATTATATTTGCGTATTATAGAGAATTATTATAGATTAAATTGCCACGTCCTGGAATTTTATCGCACATATTGATTTAAATTCAACACAAAATGTCATATATTGCCATTGCAATGTCATATCGCGGTGTTAACTATCATATCCTACCATTACAATGCTATATCCTGACATCAAATATGATATCAGGACAACACAATTTCACAATCTAAAATAAAATTATTATTAAAAGGCAGTATAATTCCGTATCATATGTCATAATAGTTTACTAAAAATACATTGTACGGATTAACTTTTTATTTTATATTATATTTTTGTTCACTTAGTATGTCAGTGTATGTGTAAACATGCCTAAATTATATCCCGATGTTAGGAGAGAAAATTACTGAAGATGTCAGTGCGACGCAATTCATTGTATCTATATGAAGATGTTTTTGTAACAGGCAGTCGACGATGGAAATGCACTTAGAACTGACCACACATACAGCTAGCATGAAAATGTTAAAGATAATCATGACGCATGATTGTGTGTGATGTTGCTGCAGCGGCGTAGCCATTGGGGTGGGGGGACTCAAGGGGCTCGGCCGAACCCCCTTTTTGGGCAAACTTAAATCTCTGATGGGCATGACGTAGGGCTTATTGATAGTAAAAGTCACATTACTCTGTAACATCTGGAAGTTCTGCTGTTCCTGTTTTTTTGTTGATTTCACAGGCAATAGTGATACGATATTTGAGACGTAGGCTAGTCAATTTATAATTCTATAAACCGATTGATTTCATTTAGTTCTAATTTCGCAATGTCATTACAGGGAAAATTGGTGTAACGTTCAGATATGTTCAAAGCCCACCCAAGTTTACCTAAATTTGCAGAGATGTTGTCGTGAGAGTGCTTAAAGCATGTGTTGAGAATCGACTGAGAAATCACACAGTACAGATTCAACCTGAGATCGGAATATAACATTTATTTTATTAATGATTATTAATTGTATGTGATTATTATTGTTGAAGGGGGCAAAAAATTAAAAGCATAGTTGAACTCGTAAATACATTTTGCGTGAACCTAAGTGGCTTTTAAAGGTCAAAAGTTTAGTGAAAATCCCTGTTTAATACGCACCATGTCATGGTATATTACTTAGTTATTTACGTTTAACAAAAAACGCCACAAAAATGTTTTCGTTCAATTTGGTCGGTTGTCTAGATGGTGTAGCTGCACCTATTTCTGTCACTGTAGAGGGGAAGAATATTGTATGAGTACAACAAGTTTCTAATTGAACTGACATTGAATTTTTTTAAAGACTTTGCATTAATCAACTTTTTGTGTGTGTGTATTTTCTAATGTATGTTAAACGTACCGTTGAATATCATTGACTAATTGAAAGATATGCAAACTTCGGAAGAAAGGCCAAACCTTTATAACCAGCGAATCTAAAGTGCGATTCCTTCCTTCAGTTTATTTTCGCAAGGTTTGCGGAAATGCGCCTTCTACCTCTAGTATTCTGGGCTAAAAGTGCAGATCACTTAGGTTGAGTCCTTCACGGATCTCCAGGGCCTACTATACGGAGAAGTGGTTTGTCCCATCACTGCGCCGGTCATTGTCGGCTGATCACCCTCCTATGTTACCTAGCGCGATTACAACGGGACCCAGACTTCCTGTCAGGCGTGCGCAGCACTTCCGCCAGGGTAAGCCTACCCGATGAATACAATAATGTTGAACCAATGTAGGTTTACTACTATAACTATTACTGAAATTTATATTGCGCCTAAACTCAAGTGATTCATAAGCGCATGTTCATTGCTGTTGAAAAAAAAATCTCGCAATGTGGGTGCAGTTTCACAGCGCACACACAGTCAATGTTGGTTCAATGTCGCAGACTGTTGGTCGACATTAAAACAGCATTGGGGCGATATCCTGTTTCTGGGATATAGCATCATTTATGCATCTTATTTCCCATTTAGCATGAAGTCGTATCTGGCGCCCAGTAAAGTGAGCGTTACTTTACTCCGAGTATCGGAGAAGGTTATAATCGAGAAGAACGTGAACCAAGCTACATAATTATGTATTAACTACAGCTGGATGTGGCATTACGCGGTGGCTTATTCAACTCGGATACGGTATTGTAGCCTCGATATATAGTGTACGAAGCTGGCATTACAGAATGTCCGTGATTGTGCGCACACGATGCTCCAAATCGGTTACATGCATGATGGGTGAATTTCTGTGAATTTTACTAGACATCCAGACGTAAATAAATAATAAAAGATTAACGTTACCAGATTACAGCGCCGTACTTACAAGTTACTTTATATCGTAAGCTTCATATTAGTCTCGATCATTAATCTCGACCAATCCGAAGCCTACGCTACATCGTAACTTTTACAAGAATATGGGCGCTGGTTTACCATTGTGTTTTATCAATCAATGATTTTCAAACCAGGGTATACATCCCGTGAGACCAGGTACAGAGATCAGAAGTACATGCTCAACCTGGTAAACGTCTATATTAATTTAATCTCGGTCAATAATAGACGTCGGATTCTGACATCTAAAGTTGATCCCCGCACAGAACGGATTCAACAGAAGTTATTGTGGCCGTGGACCAATACTATAGATAAATAAAGAGGAAAGGGCTAACTAAGTCAATTATGATGATTTCAAATTAAAAAAGCCTTGTTCACTTGGTTTATATAAACATATTTCAGCGGTTTAATGTTTAATACAGACGTGTCATCACACTTAGCGTTTACGCAGGGCGCTATGTCACATCTTGCCCTCCCAAACTTTGTCCATACATGGCTTTCCCAACCTAAATAAAGCCCATACGTGGGAGGTATTCCAAGAACAATGCGATGTAATAGGATAAGTTACTCGAGGAATGGAAGTCAGGTTATTTATGTCAAAAGAGCTGCGAAATCGGCCAGCTCGCCAGGCTATCCCTGCTTAAGTAGATAGAATTGTTTATCTAAATGGGCAAAAAGAAACTAAGAAATGAGATATTTACACAATTACCAAGATTTTTTTATTTAACCTTCTCCCTCTGTAAAAATGTGTTGATCAAAATGTAATTTGCCTATAGTTGGAAAGAATTCAACTACTAATTCATGTGTCAGTCGTGACTCTTCAGAACACAATATGACAAACAAGTATTATCAGAGTGTATACCCACACTGGACAGCTGCCCGTCACACTAAATATCATAGGGCCGCATAGCGATGAAATGTGACGAACAAAAACATTTATATTAGGTATACATTCAATGCTGAAACCTCAGCTGAACGACCACTTATGACTGGATAAGTGAAAAAGGATATAACCACACAGCAAACAGATATTACTTGACATCACTGACAATGGAGATGGACCGCCATTCTGGTCAAATATAGAAGTACGGCAGTCTTTTCCGCTCGCTACATTAGGCTGATTTAGTTTATCTGTTTCCTCAGGGTGGTGTTTCTCGTTGACGCCTGACGCAAGTGGTCCCAGAATGCCTGTATTCTGGAATATCTTGAAGGCTCTCTGGTGATTATCATAACTTACACTTACCAATACCATTTACCTCTCTAGCCCCTGGAGGATTGTTGTCAACATTAGTGTTGTATATGTGCATTTGTTACTATTTGTGTAAACAGTTGCTAAGAATAAAATATACCGGTGACCTGGTGACGTCAGTCTATTGTTAAAACAGTAGATTTGGATCTACGAATCTACTGTTATTTTTCATACTGGCACAGTGATTATTATGCAGGTATTACCATGACATTTATATCATAAATGATGTTGGTTTAATGTTGGCCCAGTGTCATAGACGGTGGACCAACAATAAAGTAACCTTGGGTAAATGTCTCAGATACTAAGCAATGTAAAATGCACATCGGGCGTCGTAATCAAACCTGTTGCGACTACTGTTTGTAGGGAAATTTAGCATAAATCAAATGCGGCCACGGACGATAATACGTGTAGTTGCCAATTCACATATATTTGGTAGTAATCTAGCTTTCATATCTCTTGTAAATGTTGCAAGCGATAATAGTTGTCAGGAGTCAGGGATATATTTACATTTGTACAAGTTTATTTTTACGCGGCGTAACTTACCTGTTCATTTTGATAAGGTCTTGGTGTAGGCTATTCAGTTTCGTGAATGAGCGTCAAAAACAAACATTGACATCAGGCCATTGAAAGAACGATTTTGATTGGCTGTCATTGTCGGGTTAAATAAGGATTTTAGTCTTCTTGCACACCCCGTGACGGGGTAAATAGACACATAGTGTCAGTGGAACAACGATGTATCTTTCGCACCAGCTATCATCCTGTCTACGTTGTATATCTAGTATAAGTATAGGGTACCTGTAATATCTTAATGTGTTTATGATTTCTTGATGTTTTTTAAATAACATGAAACAACTCTTTTAAAAAACAAGACGTGTAAATGTGTTCAGTGTTCAAGCCAGCGGCGTCGCGAGAACGGGAAAAATAAGTTTACTTTAGTCACTTTTATAGCGCGAAAATCTTCACAGCGTCAAGCTCAGATGCGAATAATTAGAATCGAATTCAGTTCGATAACTCGAGGTGGAATTTGTTAATAAAAGAAGAAGAAAAGATTGCAGAAATTTTCTAAACGGCTCAGTGCTCATTGTTTATTGCTTGTTTTTTTATCGGCCGGAAAGCCAAATAAATTCATCTTTGTTTGTTTGTTTACCTCACTGCCATACATGAGAAGTAGGCTTCGGATTGGTCGAGATGGCCTTTAACCGCCAAATTATTCAATCTGAATGGTCACCCACTTGAAGTTGTGTCTCGCTGACGCTATTCACAACTTCAAGTGAGTGAAAATTATTCAGACTTGAAAAAAATGGTTGTCAACTGTTTTCAAATGTTGCTGGTTGATGTCACATTTTATTTTTAACAAATGTGTTACTTAATGTGCTAATAAAAAATGAAAACCCAAATATATGTGACACCGGCGGTTAAAGGGTTAATGGCAAGATATCGCAAAGAGGATTGACGGCGCGTCCACACAAACAGCAAATGGTTTTTATATACCACTGAATCGTGTATTTATTTTTTTAAAAGTGAAATATATTTTAGATCTATTGCACAGATATTTGCTGTAAGTTAAACTAGAAAAAGAAAAAGAAAAAGTGTTTAGTCTAAGTTTAATTGTATTCTCATCATCTATGCAATTAATTAGACTGTCAATTTTTGAATAAAATACATTTAATTGATGAATAAATGTGACAAAGGGAAGATAGAATGGCGTGGTTTGAGGGGGATTGATGTGTTATATTTCTTCGTGATTCTAAATCATAAATGGTCACCATGACTACCTATTGTGATTAAATAAGAGTAAGAGCTGCTATACTCTATTCAACCTCGTCCCTTGCAGTGCGCATTTGGAGAGCCTGATTTTCATGATATCAGCCCTTAATGAAAGTCCTCCCAAAGCAACATCGTTAGATGTATTAGAAAAAAAAAATCTATTGCTCAGAACAACTTTCTGCTCCAACCTTGTTTGAAAAAATAAAACAAAAAATAAATTATATTTGTATATATGGTCTCACCACCCTAAATGAGCCGAAATTCGAGAGGGGTGGTGAACTGACTTGAACATAAAACATTTATAAAGACCTCCTGACTTTCCATACCACGCCCGCGTTCACTTTTGTACATGGCTGCACACTTTTTGTTCACGCTGTAGTCACAGACTGGCATAATCAAGCTTGGCTTTGAACCGACGAGTTGTCTTTCATTTTAGCTTCTCAAGACATTACATTTTTGGCGACAAAGAAATTAATCTGGAAGTGTATTTATATAGCTTTAGTTATACTTTGTATTATTGAACTAAGAAAAAAACTGAAATTGTTTAAAACAGCTAGATTTTGTGAGCTTATACGCTTGGCTGTTTTCAACTTTGTGAAAACCCGAATATATGCGGCACCTGCGGTTAAAGGGTTAATGGGTAATCTGCCAAGTCCCGTGGTCAGTTAACCTGTTGATCTCAATAATCAATATTGGGTGGCCATCCGTCGGGTTGAATACAAGCAAGACAGATATCTGAAGAGAAGCAATCAGTCATTTGACGCCCATCTGTCTGCCACAGAGCAACTGAATAGAGGTCAGGGCTGATGATCAGAAGCCTTTTCAGTCTGTACATAATCTTGATAAAGTCTGCAAAAGCTTTGATTTCTAAAATACTGGGGTTTATCATGTCTATGTGTGTGAGCTCTATTTGAGCCATATGCCTAGTACACACGAAAATGATGTATATATGTTGGGCCAGCATCGCAGGCGGTGGCCATGCATAAAAACTACAATGTTTCTACATATCGTGTTTGGTCGCTATTTCTTTCACGAGAAGGCACAGCTCCTAAACAGTGTGAAATAATTTTATGTGGTTTAATATTAGTTTTAATCAGCAAATCATTATTGTACATATAATCATGACAATTATACATTATAATTAGCATTAAAAGTATAATTATAAAAAAAGTACCAGACTTTTATGTTTGTTGGCACACAATACTGACATAAAGGCCATATAATAGGCCTCGTTCAAATTTCCTATTTTAGCATTGGAATTGTCCATAGAGACACATATATTTTCCTAATAATTTCAGTGATTTCTAATTTTAATGTAGTGTGTAATTTATTATACAAATTATACGTATTATACTAGTTTTGTTGACCGTGTACATGCCAAAAACTAACTTTAACTTTAACTTGATCGCCTGCGGACACAAATCCAGAAGCACGTATCAGGAGCACGTATATTTTTACTCGATGATTCATGGACATCTGGGTATTTTGGAGAGCCGACGATATTGTTATATCATTTTCTACGGATTAATGTAAATATACATTTGGATTTTATCACCGACATCGTGTATATACAAATCATTGTTTGAAAAGAACACGTTAGCATACAATTTCGCCAATCACATATTATGTTGGGGGGGGGGGGTGGGTAGGACATACGTCAAACTTATAGGTACCGGTAAAAATACTCTATTTTAAACGAATGGATGATTATGGTAACCATAACTAAGGCCACTATGTTTTTTCTGTGTTTTAGATGAGCGCGCGCATTAGATTTAGGCGGCTTATTGCCCAGCGCGCACATTCGATTGTTACCGATTAAAAAAAACAGTTAATTTTGGAGGATAAAAAAACATTCCGAAAAAAAAGGTTTATTTCAGGAGAGAAAAGAAACCTTTTTCCAGCTATCTTTTTTTGCTTTTTTTTTTCGTCGCCCTTAATAACTTTTTTTCAAATAGATCAAAGTTGTTTTATTTTGTCACCCTCATTAACTTTTCTAGAAATGTGTACAATGTTTTTTTGTTTCGTCGTCCGCAATAACTTTTTTTCAAATATAGGTTTAATGTTTTCTTTTCTTTAATGTTTTTTTACCGCCCTCCCTCATTAGATTTTTTTTTTTTCAGAGAAATTAAACATAGTGGCCTAAACGTTGATTGAATTCAGAATTGGCCCTTGCTTTGTACGAGCCCTAATTTGTCGATTCGTCAACATTTCTTAAAGTATTGATCTGAAATCTATATAACTCATGTGTATCTAATTGATGACCGGCCCCGATGGCTCATTTGCATCTACTGGGGCTTGTAATCTGGAGGTACCAGATGTAAATCCTGGTCGGGCCGGAGATTTGTCATCATGGTTGTGCATATACAGTGCTCCAAACTGTTCAAAGGCCTGAAGTGTACAGTGCTGCCTATTGTACTGTGCACTATAAAGAACCCTTGAAGTCATTCGAAATAAGAGTATGGCATAGTCCCGGCTTCGGGCTTCCTTCTGTCTCAATATTGCCATGATTATGCAGAAAGCAACGTAAAGCAATATTCACTTACTCAGTCACTATTGCTTAAAGTTACATTCTTCCATTTTTATTGAACTTATTTATTGTTTCATACGTCGTTATTTTCTGATACCAAACTTTCCAGTGATCTCTTTATGGCTCCGACTGACCAATTTGCCGACATAAATAATATATATCGAACTAAGGGTGTTATTTCGGAGGAATTAAAATAACACAGAAAAGTATCGCACACTACACGAGAAGTAACATGTTTATTAGCAGATCACGTGTCAGTCATTTATTGTTAAACTTATTCGGATAGCGGTTGAGACTCATTTAAGTGATATCTACCGCCAGGAAGTGTCACGATCAAACATCACGGGAAAACAAAAACGTGAGAAGGACTTTGGTAGCTGATGTTTATCAGCAGGTCACGAGTCAGTCACCTATTGTTAAAGGCGATCTATCACCCCTTATATAGTATGAATTTATTTGTGACAAATAAAGCAAAGTTGCCACAAGATGGGCCACAAGTGTTTTCTTATATGGGGTAATTGGCTATCATGTGACCCCCTGAGAGGGTCACATGATAGCAAATCAGCCCCATATATGGGGTGATTGGTTATAAGGACATAATTATTCATACCATATAAGGGGTGATAGATCACCTTCAAGTAAACTCATCTAGATAGATGTGTGACACTCATTTAACTGATTTCTACCGCCAAGAAGTGTCAAACCATCACGTGAAATATTATTATCTGATGTATTTTGGAGTAAAATTTTTTTTTTTTTTTTTTTTTGTCGTGCATGATGTTTGAGAAGATGTATATGACCCCTTGATCACCATATCGCAAAATAAAATAACCACTGTTTTTTTAAACAAAATATTTATGTTTTTTGTTTACATCTAAGAATATTACATTACATTATAATAATAACTTTTGGAGATATAGCATGCTAAATATTTTTCAACTGACCCTTTGTTACTAAAAGCTGTGTTAATACTCATAATTCACAATATGGTAATTCAAAATGTATAATATTGAACATAACTTCTTTCTGAGCGACACTCGTATCTATTTATTGCTAGCATTATTTATGCAATTACTAGTTTAAAGTAGGTTTAAAAAAAACATTTCACCTGTTATAAAATCAAGTATATTAGTTTGATATACGCCCCTGCAGTTTTATCAATTTTATCTTTGTTTCGCAAAAAACGCAAGCCCACAACCCCGCAAGCATGTATCCCAAGCTGGGATAGGCTTGTGTTATCTGTTGGTGTTACCACAGATGTTGTACTATGCAATTATTTCATACATTCTTCAAAAATGGGTCAGCACACATTGAGATCTGATCTACATTATTTTGTTATCGATACAGAAAGTCTGCACTAGGCCTTACGTTTTCAAATGATATCAATATTTGTATAGGGCACAATACGTCCATTATTGAAAATCGGATGCCGTTTAATCAATGCTGGTATAACGTTGTTCCACCGTCTACGACGCTGAACCAACGTTAAACCAGCATTGAATCAATGTATTGTGTCTGTTGGGGGAGGTGATTATTGGTGAGGTTGGTAACTAGCTACACATTTTATGAATTGGAATGTACAGGTACATTTTTGTTACTGTTTTTATATCTATTTATTAACATTTGTAAAACGTCGGCCCAACGTCTTCTTTGTACAAATGTTATAAAAATGTTTTATTTGCTGCGGCTATTTTTAAAACCTTCCACAACAACTCCTGAGAAGATGTTACTAGATGATTTCTCTCTCTGGGTTATAGTCCAAGCTAGTAACTTGTATTTTATCACTAAACCTTGTTTTGTAACATATTATAATGTTTTGTTGTTGTTTTTAAACATTTCGACTATGCTGATTCCAAATCCAATGCGTGCCAAATAGTAACTGCTGAGCATTTTAATAATAGCCAAAATTCAAAATGGCCGCCATATTAAAAAAGTTAAAAATCAATATTTCCCCCCAAAATGTTTTTTTTCTAGTAGGCCTACTAATAGTGTATTGGGGTCTGTATAACATAAATTTATTATGCGAATTGGTTCACTTGATTTATGGAGATTGCTCTATAATTGTACAGCAGCTCTTTGAATATTGCACAATGCATTATCAATGTGAATAAATAAAAAAGGCATAATTATAGGTATGTTTGTTCAGTCGTTTGTTGGTGTTACGAATATACTGATACGCGTTTTAAATCTGTCATGAACGTTTACTAGTTGATGTGTGCTACTGTAATCATGGGGCATATGCAAAATGATCTCCAACGACCAAATGAACATTTCAACAGCTAAGTGAAATTCTCCGTTTTTGTTGTGGCAAAATATACAATATTCTGCCTATCTATAATGTTCAACGTCTGCCCAACACTGCCCAACACGTTGTGGACATTAATAATGAACACTATGAATGAAACTTGAGTTAAGCTTACTACTGTGGCTCAAATCACAGTAGACTACGACGCCGGCCCAACATTGTGCCGACACGGGATGCCACCCTGTCTATCCTCAATGATCCACTTCACCCATATGCTATAATAACGTTGTGTAGCGTTCACGATGAACACTCCAAGTCAAACCCGTTTTCAATACTAAAGCTTAATTGTTATGTTGGTGAAATGAGATTAACAATAACTCAATCCTGTCAATCACGTAATCAGTCGTAGTGTTAAATGTGAAAGGACAAAGTGCCTAAATCAATGTACTCATTTTGTCTCGCTACTGACTGCACTGCACTCTGCACCTTCGCACTAATGTGTACTGCTTGAGAAAGTAAATTTTGTTTAAATTAAATTAATTGTTATGTTTGTGAATTAGCAGCAGTATTTGTTCGACCTTGGGGTCTTTGGGGTATTCGGGGTCGTAACAGTTGGACATACCTTTATCGCCCCCATAAAAAACACAAGCTGAGCAAAATAATAATGTGTGGGTTGTCGCCGATAATTTTGCTAATCAAGTCATCACAGAGCGGTATATACACAGATGGGCATGCACGTAGGCCTATCATCAAACTCCAAATCAGAAAGAACTTGTAATTAAAATATCGGGACAACATTTTACAATACAGTACATGTATATATAAATAAAGAAAACAATGTCATGCTCACACGCTACACGTTGCGAGTTGGTAAAAGAGTCATGCATTGAGAATTGTTAGTTTTCAGCGAACCCACATAGTATGATATTATGTGATTTCAACATGAAGTGTACAAGATAAGTGTACAATAAATACGGTTTTTATTTCATGTCGCACGTGGTAACAAAAAATCGTACATTTAGTGACATAGACTATTGATGAGGTTTTCAAATCAACTTTTTATCTTATTCGCAAGCTGATATTTAAAAATAGTACTTTGGTTTGGTGTTTGTAAAACTAGTTCTATCAACTAAAATAAATATAATATATATAGTGGGCCATTATCAGTGGCATTATATGCCATACATATCAGTAAAAGTTCCAGGGGTCAAATGTCTCATAACATATTATCGATCCATATCTCTAGGGTAGTCACTGTAGTCCATAGGGTAGTCCATGTACAACCATGTCCTTGATGATTGTGATTCCCCGCCTAGTGACTTCACAATGTCATCAGAACAAAGTATCAACATATTGTAAATAAGTTATACCAAGCAGCCACACCAGAACATCACACGTGTACGAGGAACGAGAACTAATGGTTTATGGCAGTATCGGGGTCATTACTAGATGTATCAGATAATAGTGACGCGATCTGGCAAAATGAGTCCATGAGTCGCAGTTTGACAAACGATCTTAATATGACATTATTTGTATTTTCACATAAGTATATATATATGTTCCTATGATTACTTGAACATGATTACTTGAACATGCATACCAGTAGGGTGAACACTGAGATTAGTAAGCCTAACGCAACTGAAACGGAATTGCCAATTTGGTGTTAAGTATTCAAGCTGATATCGATAGAAATTAAGAAGTTATTATCAGGTAGCAGGTCCAGATTATGCAATCAGGATGTTTTAAAGGTGATCTATCACCCCTTATATGGTATGAATAATTATGTCCTTATATGGGGTGATTAGCTATCATGTGAACCTCTCAGAGGGTCACTTGATAGCCAATCACCACATATAAGGAAACACTTGTGCCCCATCTTGCGGCAAATTTGATTTATTTGTCACAAATTTATTCACACTATATAAGGGGTGATAGATCACCTTTAATATATTGATTTTGTACCTTTACATCGAATGACAAGACCCAACTATGACCCTTAAACTCCAGGCGTGCATCCACGTTTAGCAGGGGAGTTAAATGTGCTAAACATTCTAACTGATAATAAAAGCGTATATGCCCACTGTACTGTAGAGACCAGCAGTATTACAATTCCTCCAGAATCGCCCCATTGCTTACGGACAGTATGTAACTCACTCAAAGCCACATCCCTTTCATGCATTCTACATCGCCAGAGGAGCTACTGAACTTGATCAGCTACAGCTGTAGTGATTGATGCACAATTGCTTAATAGTAATAAGTACATACTGAAATTGTGCGGCAATTTTTAATTTCGTAGGCTTCATTTAAATGTTCAAGGTTAACAATTTGGCACTCATCAGATTTGGAATCGACATGGTCAAATCATGTAAAAACAGTCATGGGAATTTATATATGAGGCTCCTCTATTGGTTAATATTCTATGATATAACTAATATTCGACTCTTCATGTCATTACATTGTTCGTTTAGTTGTAATTTAAAACTATGAATTCTCAACATCAGCTGTGACAATCCGTCTGGTAGTTCGTTTGGGCTGGATCATGCCACCATGACGACAGCGGACGCCACTGTGAGTGACGGTGACAATCTCTCTTTAAACCATAGAATACATTGACAATAAAATGAATCATGAAAGTGGCATACATAATACGTTTGGTGGTCTGAAGTATCAGTGAATCACTATATATCATATGACAATAAGCAAGATAGACTAACATATGTTATTTTTTGATGAAAAAAATGATGGGTACCATCTTAAATTTTGCCTGCTCAAAAGTAAAATAAGCATTTTTCAGTCTAAAATTTGTGGATGAATAATCTCGACTACATTGTCTTTCAGTTTACTAACAATACTATGTCATAAATAAAAAACAGCGGTGCCATCTTGTATCTGTGAAATATTAGGCAAATTATCTAAAAGACGCAAGACATGAATTTCACGACCCACAGTCACCTAGAAAGGATAAACCATATAATCTAGGTGATAAACCATAAAAAAATCATAAGTGAAGAAAACGGCGGCAATCTTGGATTTAGGGGTGAAATATAGGTCAGTTAATCTAAGATACAAAAGAGATGAATTTCTCGACTACAAATCACCTAGATACTATAAATTACACATATCTAGGTGGCAGTCCAATATTATTTTTCAGAAATCAAAAACGGTGGTCAGCATGGATTTGTAGGTGAAATGTAGGACATATTATCTCAAAAGCCAAAAAATGAATTTCTTGATGCTAAATCACATAGAAACCATAAATTACACATAGCTTAGTGATAAATCCATATTTTTTTTTAGTACATATTGGCGGTCTTTTTGAATTTTGCATTTTGTGAACAATTCTCAAGGCTTACAATCTGGTACTCGTCGTATCTGGAATTAACATGGTCGAATTATGTAAAAACTGTCAATAAACTTTTTATATGTCTCAAAACAAGGTCAAGTGCCCACTAGTTTGAACTATTAGTGTTGTCAGGCGAGCCCCCCGGCCTTTACAATAGATTGAAGTGACCTGGATAGGACTTCGCTGGTTGTCTGAATTTGACGAGAGATAAATAATACAGTGCGCAATAATCACCAGGTGGCTCCAATGGGTGTTTACAATCAGGTTTGTGTTGGTCACCAGGTGGGGCGATTGATAAATTTTCAGTAAACAACCACCGTGTTTTCAATTAAATGCTGCCCCTGCGAAATTGTCAAGAATTGTTCTAGAATAATTCTAGAATAATTCTAAAAAAAGCATGAACTATTCATAAATAGTTCACGAAGATTAAATGGCCGCTTTCTTCCCTTAGAGTTCAAAAACTCTTCATGAATTGTTTTTTGCTGAACTTTTTATGAACACTAGTTCATGAATTTTTTATACAATTTGATGAACACTGATAGATTCATGCTTACTGTAGATTCATGAACTTTTCACTTCAGTTAATGGCATCGACAAGACACTGCAAGAGAAGCTCATTGTGGATTCATGAACGGTTCATGAATCTACAATGAATTTTTCTTGCAGTTTCCCTAATAGAAGTTCATGAATCCTTCAAGATAAGTTTATTTCAAATTCATGAACTCTGAATTAAGTTTCATGAACAAAACAAGGATCCTTTATGGTAAATTTGTAAACTTTATAGAGCAGTTCATGAACATTTCAAGAAAAGTTCACTGTAGATTCATGAACCCTTAACAGAAGTACATGAACCCTTCAAGATAAGTTCATTTCAAATTCATGAGCTCTGAATTGAAGTTCACAGCAAGGATCCTTTATGGCAAATTCATGAATTTTATGGAGCTGTTCATGAACATTTCAAGAAAAGTTCATTGTAAATTCATGAACTCTTCATGCCAGGTCATGAAATCAACAGGAAACCGCAAAAAAAGCTCACTTAATAGTCACGAACCCTTTATGTCAGTTCTTTGAATCAACAGGGCGGGGGCCTTAGGGTAGTGGTTAACACCGTCTTTCACGCCAGAGTTCGGGGTTCGGTTCCCGGTCTCGGCGGTTTGAAAGAAACAAAAACATGTTTCTTCCCCATCCACGTGTGAAAGTCAGTATTGTGGGGAGCCTCCGTGACCGAGAGGTAGCGTGCTCGGCCTCAGACCGCCAGGGCTCGAATTTTCGAATCCTGTGTCTGGAGGACAGTGTCATCTCAATCATCTCACCATCCTCAGGAGGTTCTCCTGGCCCAGTTTAGCCTATATGTGCACAAAGGTGGCCTAAAGCCCAATTCATTTCATTTTTTTCTTTGAATCAACAGGAAAGGTTCATGTAAAATTCACGAACACTGCCATGGAATAGTAAATTCAAGAGCGCTGGATGGCTGCTCTCGGATCGTCTCGAGCAAATGGACTGACACAGGTCTGCAAAATTAAGAGTTGAACTCCTGATTGCACAAAAACATCAAGCATATCAAAGGCAAGCGTAAGTTAACATAGCTTTTTCCAGAGATGAATATAAAACTGCTGAGTTTAAATTGATTATATTATAAAATTGATCTATTAACATGATTAATATTATGAAATAAAAATATAAAACCATGCCAATTCATTACAAAGTTCTTTATTCTGTCCAAGTAATATACTGAAATTTTCACGAATATTTAATTAACAAAAGTCTTGCAAAGTAAAAAGAACCCCTTAGTTTTGATAAATATTTTATTTAAATCAGGGGTTGTGTTCTGTAAGAAACCTAAAAATTAATTCATCTTAACCAGTACATTAATGTAGTGAGTCAGCTGCTTAGCTCATACCTTCACTCTTTAAATTGTTACGGCACACGACCCCTGGTCATCTTAATCCACATTGAGGTGACAGCCACTTAATCGTCCCTTTCTGTACCTCTCAGAAGGTATAAAGACAAATCAGCGGATTCGTCTTTGTGTAACCTTCTGAATGTTTTCAATTTTTAAAATAAAATATATGACGTTATAGGGGAGAGTGGGACACCTTGACCATATGGGTACGTTGAACCATTTGTCTTTTCTCTGTTTGTTTAAGTCACAATCGCCAGATATCCCGTCAATATGACCACCTGGTGGTGAGTGAACAAACCAAAAAATAAAGCGCACATTTGATCACCTCATCAATTTTTCTGCTAATGTTTTAAATTATCAACAAGAAATTGAATTTTACGGGGTGATTTTAATTTTTTCCAATTCTTATTGAAATGTAGTATTAAATAACAATTTTGTTTCACAAAAACCCTTGCAAGACTAATTTTGTATAAGAACTACTATTTCACATTTACTTTGGCAAGAAAAAAATTGGCAGCCATTTTATCTTGAGGAATTTTGATGGGGCAAGTTGAACTATGAAAAGTGGGGCACGTTGAACCATATTTCAATATAAAAATCAGGAGTGGGGCCCCTTGAACACAGGGGCACGTTGAGCCACTTGATTTTAAAATAAAAGTCGGGTGTTGTACAAACATAAATCATATATAACAAAATGCAAGGAAAAAAATTGCAGCCATTTTATCTTGAGGAATTGAGATGGGGCAAGTTGAACCATGAAAAGTGGTGCTCGTTGAACCATAGTTCAATATACAATTTAAGAGTGGGGCACCTTGAACATAGGGGCACGTTGAGCCACTTGATTTTTAAATAAAAATCGGGTGCTGTACAAACACAAATCATATATATCTAGTGCTGCTTATCGTCCCTTCAGTTCAATAACCTACCCATTGCTATCATCATTGCAAAAGTATGAGGTCAATTCAAGAACCGGCCCAGTCGGAGAGTCCCGTGTTTAGATAACGTTTAGTACGACCACACCAATAATGTTACCAAAGGTGTTAGGTAACGTTGTTAAGAACCGCCCCAGTTGGACAGGCACGCTGTTTAGAACCAGCCCAGTTGAATAGGTACGTTGTTAAAAATCTGCCCAGTTGGATAGGCATGTTGTTAATTAATAACCAGCCCAGTTGGATGTTAAGAACCAGCTCAGTTGGCTGGGGACGTTGCTAAGCCTAGTTGGATAGGCACGTGTTTAGCAAATTGCAGTTAACTGCTTCACATAAAGTTAAAAACAGGTCCAATAGCCTTAGCCTTCTTTATCCGTATATTAACACTTCTGTTTGATATGATATAACACTGTCGGAGGCATTCGTTTCCTTACAAGTTAATGTTGACAATAAGACAATAATTTAGTAAATAAGATGCTGAACGCATTTGGATGCTTATTGAATTAAAGCATGCTTTCTGCCTGAATATCCTGTTTGGGCAGGTTATTAAATTGAGGGGACAATATGTGTCATTTCAAAACCGTTATTTCAATTTTTATCCTGGTTCAGGGTACCCCGGTTCAAGGTACCCCGACTCGTGGTTCAAGGTGCTCCGTAGTTGGGGTAGGTTGGAACTACGAAAAAAAAAGTGATTTGTATCTTAAGTGAGAGATTAGTTCCAGTTATTTTATGCTAGGATGTTACCTGTTTCTACAGCTGTCAATTGCCATACAATAAATAATCCAGTCCCATTCTGACTTGAGAGGGGGTTGAAAAATAAAAAAATGGTGCAAGGTGCCCCATTCTCCCCTACTATAATTCAAAGACCAGCAGGGCAAGCTACAATACACACTACCCAATACACTATAACGTTAAAATCCAAGCCACACAATATAACATAGATTTCAAATTTAAACTAGCATCGATAAAAGTATACTGGGTACACACATAGATGAACACATAAACATTAGGAAAGATATCAAAAGCATTTAAAAACTTATAATTGCTGGGAAATTGGCAATAAGATCGAGAAATCGTCATCATCAAGAAATCATTCAAGGGTCCTTCCATAACGAAGCAAAGGAACAGGCTTCGGAGACCATCTCAGATTATCACAAATGCAATTTGTGTCGGGTGTCAGGTTGCCTGGACTAAAACCACACGACCAAAGATTGGTTGTAGCGTATAGAGAAGGCATGATTTTCTTTCGGCATACGATATTATGTAAAAACTACAACCACTCTTTGTTTAAGGTTGGGACAGCATCTAAGATTGTGGATTAACATGGACTCAGCGCTGGGTCATACACTAATTTCTAATAACAGTAATATTTTTGCCAAATGAAACACATTTCAAACGATTACAAACGTGCTTAGCGATTGAATGGTTAATGTGGAAGAAGCATGGGATTATTGACTTTGAACCAATGCTGGTCAAATATTGGCGCACCTTCTACAACACTGACCTATCATTGAAGCAATATTGTTTTGACGAGTTGAGTTTTCTGGGAATCGGGCTTCATTTTGTAATAACCCAGCAGGCACAAAACGTTGAATCAAGACGTTGAGTCGTCTTGACGTTAATCCAACGATGTAGAAGTTGGACCAGCGGTTAACCAGCATTGAGTCAACTTCTTGTACCTGCTTGGAAGGTTCAATATTTTAAGAGGCCCAGCAAATTCAGACATACACACAATATTGATGTGATGTTGATCCATCTTCTGCTACGCTTGCCCAACAGGAGCATTGGGTCAACGTCTCCTGCTTGCTGGGTACCGACTGAATTCGCTCAGGCTTGAAAAACTGACTACTCCCGCCACGCCGCAAAATTATATCTAAAAATAAATTTGCATATTGTCAGTATACTAACATGAAATGCAGACGCTCTGAGCAGTTGATTCGATATGTAAAAATATTGATACAAATATTCACAGAAATATACGTAGTTTTAACAGAGATAATATGAAGATGCTCCAGACGAGCCAGATCTTGCTGACAGTTGTAAGTTTTTGAACGCTGTTTTGTAGAATACATGTAGCTAGTACTAAAAAGTAAGGAGTGGGGTGAATCGGTTCCAAAGCCTGTATAGGCATCCGAGGTGGTGTCTACACGCAGGATCGTGCAAAGAGTGTATTGGGTTACCTTCACATTTTTCAATAAATTCTTGATCTCAGGGTACACTGCCTAGTAGTAGTAGACTAGTCTAGTCCTTAATATGTCTTCGTTAATGTGACCATCAGTGATGTGACCGTGATGTGACGAACAGGTTGTATTGTCTGAATCTGAAAAAGCTGGGACATTTGACCGTGCGCAATACTCACTAGCTGGCTCTGTGTGTTACTTGACATCAATAATGGTGGTCACCAGGTTGGGCAGTTGGCGAGTTGCTTATTCGCCAGAGATTTGCGAGTTGAGGCACCTTAAAAAGTATACTAACCAGAATGGGTTGGAAAAATAATTAAAGCTGAATAGCAGGGCAGATCGTTGTCATATTGTACGTTTTTTTAGTAGCTACAATGTAAATTATCGTTTAATATGGCTGGCATGGTTAAAGGACTTGCCCACCACACAGTTTTGTCATGGTTGTCAACACTCATTACATTTACAATTTATTGATAAACTTTAGTCCACTATTATTTAAACAATTATGATTAACCACCCAGTGTACCTGGCACGTTTAGACGATTTTACTTAAAGTATTTGGTGGGCTAGTCCATTTAATTAAATTAACTCAGCATAATTTTTAAATGATTTGAAAAAACACTTTGGTGACATGATGGAAATTCTTAGCGTTTCATTTCCATTTGAAAAGTTAAGAGAATCCTAAATTTTAATCGAAATGGGAGACAGTTGGGATAGTCTTAATTTTAAGATTTCTTGTGTGGGAATCCGCTGTTTCATGAGTACACTTCCTTTTCAAACGATTAAACTCTAAACTATATTCAATCAATAATCAAATATTTGCAATATATATAATGCAGTTCAGGCTGATTTTACCCCTTAACAAATTACAATGTGATCTGAATGCCTGGTGAAGATTTTAATGGGCTGGACAACAAAACATACCGGTGAATTTAAATTATTTTAATTTTTTGAAGGACCGGTTGAAGGACCAGTTTTTTCAGTGATTGTCTGCTGACTTTCAGAATAACAGTAAGTGTGTAATCTACAGAATGCATAAAGTTAGGTCAACCATCGAAAATTACTTAACTGAACTTCCTGATTAACTCAGATTTGCTTATTCTAGATTTAGATGCCGAAATAACAATTTTCCTGTGGTAAGGGTGTGCTAGAGAAAATGTTTCCAGAATACTCCGATTATGTACATATTGTAGGCTTAACGATGGAACTATAGGAGATGAATTTCACTACTTACTTCAATGTGAACGCTTTTGTGAAGACAGGTTATTATTGTATCGTGTGTATCTTATGCATTGTAGTCATGCGCACCTAGCAAGCAAGATGTCCTGCTTTGAATGGATGCTGGCCAGCGAAGGTGGTCCAGCATTAAAACCAGCATTAAGTTAGTGTCATGCTAACCTGCAGTGGACACAAACATTAGCTGGAAATAATTGTGGCGAACATTGCATAAAAGTCAAATCCTGTGAAACGCAGTGACGTCACTCGGTGAAAACAAGTTTATATAACACCCCCTCCCCCATACTTCATTCTTTGAGACGCAGTGACGTCACTCGGTGAAAACAAGGTTATATAAGCTGATAAGAACCCTCCCCCATACTTCATTGTATTAGCCAGCTCGGTGAAAACAAAGGAGGTCGAGGTCATTGAGTTTCACAGAATTACGTTACACCCCAGACTGAAAGCCAAAGCTTTGTGTGGGGTATACACTGGGTGGCGGTCGTTCAAAGACGGACGAATCCTAAGAACCCTTATTCTCTTAATGTATAGATTTTTGTTTATAGCGGTGGCCTAGTTGTGGGCAGGTTGTACGTTGGACGATATAGCAAATAATGTGATTGTTTTTATTTCACAATCATTTTTAGAATACGTCTATTACTACTAAATGTAACCTCGGTATCGGGAAGATTATAGCCTAAATCATACTACACGTATTAGATAGTAACGTTTATCTAATCTGTCAGACATAATATTAACTCTTATATCAACGATGATATGGCTTGCGAGTTTCACATATGTTTTTGTTATACAGAAGCGACCATCAGACATTTTGCACTGGAAGTCATAAATACAATTACCTATGCTCTGGTTCCATTATTGCTGCACATGGCATAGGACACTGAACTGTCTGGCACCGGTAGGCGACGCGATCAGCAGCCATTCCTGTCTGGATCATACAATGTAAAACAGCTTGTCTGAGTCGTTAGAATGATGGTGGTATAAAGATAACCCTCCCCCCCCCCCCGCCACCGTATCCCGGCACAGTAATAGCAAGGAGGTTATAGGGAAAACCTCCTTGGTGATAGACAACGTGCTCTGAAGGAGAATCCCGTATATGGAGTGTTGTCTAGCTGTCCCGCAAACACTAGACGTTGATCCATTTTTGTTGAGATATGTCGGACCAGCATCGTGGACGGTGGCCAATATCATCCCAACCGTAATAAGATTATAGGTCGACAGACAGCAAATTCCGAGCGCTATAGCTGTAGACTACTGAAACATTTTAATTTAGATTTTAATTATGTAAAATAATATAGCCTCAGATACGCTGTCACGACGCTTAGGGGGTCTTGGAAAGTTGTAAAAATACATAGATCTGAGAAAAAAACGCGGATTGGCCACTTCACAAAGTGGTAGTTTAGCATCTTCTAACCACAACGGGACGATATACGGTCTCAATATGTTCCCCTTGAAGTGTTAAACATGCCTATGCCTTTTTAATCCGTTTTATTAACCAATTAAAATTCCTGTTATTTGGGAATGAAATGTGTGTTTAAAAAAGTAATGGGCAAATGTTTGGTCTCAATTTTCACCCAGTTGATGTGGTAGCGAGACACAACTTCAATTATTTGCTTTCTCCTGTAGCGCTTTAAAGACTAACCCTTAAGTTGCAGACAGAGACTGTTGCACTGCGCCACGCTCCAGCCATTGGGTCACGTCTCCACTATGTATATTTCCAACATTTTAATAGTTTTAATTATTTTATACTGTGTACATGCTGTATCATCAGATCGATTACAGATATTCTTTTCAGGGAAACATTTAAAAACATTACCCAGAAGTAAGGTATGAGCTATGCATAGACAAGTACTTTTTAAAAATTAAAACTATACAGCATGTTTTATGTCATGGTTGTAACCAGTGTAAAATATAATATACCAGAGTAATATTTAGCTTGTCAGAGAGACAATTTCATCCATTTCCACATGGATTCAAATAGCAATTTTATTATTCACGTGTTTTTAATATTATTAAAACTGTTGGCCTTACTGTTTTTGTTGAATGATTAATTGGTAATGGGATAGTAAATATATCATTTCACATCCTAGGGAACGATCTATCCTTAATGTATTTTAATCATGATAAATCACTTTGCTTTGAATACTCCTTTGTCTCTCCTTCTGCGCTACAGATAGGCTTTCCTACACATTACAATACCATTAACGGGTCGGGTCTGATTAAGACGCATTGCTGGTGTTGTCAGTCGACGTCGGTGGTGATTATAACGTTCTCTAAAAAAATGTGTGCATTGCGCTTTAACCCTTACAGAGCTGAAATGTTTGTATGTGAACCATGAAGACCAAAGATTTTTTTTAGTTTGAAATTATCAAAAATGTTTTTATTTAGCTCGTTCTGCTCCATTTCAATAACTATGTTATGGGTCCACAGCCATTATCAATATTTTAATTATTTCGATGCGGGGATCGTAGCTAGTCATTAGAAACAAATTTTAACGTCTAACGTCTATCTCTGCGCTGTTTAAACCCTAGACCACCGACGTCGACTATAGTAGAATTTATGTGATTTATCAGCACCCTTGTAATCATTTTTTAAATAGACATATATCCTAACAATATATGTGACATGGATATATGGCGTTACATTAATTTCGAAAATCCCTATGTTTTTCATTAACTTGATGTTGTGGATTGTTTTGAAAATCCATCTTCAAATAAGCAAAACACAAAATGGCGGCCAAAAATGTGAAAGAAAACTCGTTTGTTATATAATTTGTCGCACATGATATTTTACCTATTATTGATATTCTAATCCAAGATGTCCACCGTTTTATTACTCGCAATAAGTTTACTCTACTAAATATACTACCTAAATCCGTCATGGCATAATGTGATTTATTCATGTTTTTTTGGCGACCAGGCATAAAGTTACTCGTGAGACATTAGTCTGAGCAAAAATTCAATATGGCTATGTCCTTAAGATTAAAAAAAAAATAAATGCCACGAAAATGTAAATAAAAAACCTTTTTATATGTTTTCGAGCTGCGTGATTGGGAATCGTGAAATTCATTTCTGATAATATATTTTTTAGAATGATTGAGCCATATTTGACCTTAAAACCCAAGATGGCTGTCGCTTATTTATTTATTAGTTGTTATTCATTTCGAATAATATAAGTCGGTAATTAGCAACTATATATAAATATGCATTTAAAAATACAAATTTATTCATAATCTACAAGCATGGGATTGTTGTTGATCATCTTACTCCACTGTTTATTACAAAAACAATTGTCCAAAACACACGATTAATAAATAGCATTATTACATTATCGTCGTGCATTTCTGTGTGATAGACCATATGAAAACAAGTTTTCATTTACATTTTGGCGGCCATTGCTAATGTAAAAATGAATGACACGACATTACACGAAATAAATAATATGATCCAACTGATTCGAATTCAGCACACATTAATCATGCGAAAACAAGTGGATAATAATATATATTCCAAAATGTCAAGCAAATTTTAATCGTTGTCTCTTTTATATTCCCGCCATGACCGATAATACACAGGTCGGACCAAAACACAAACCAAAAGATGTGATCTTGTTACTTATGCTTTCTACCCCCGACCAATGAAAGAGTGATTCAACTTGTGACATGACGAGATCAGTCAATCATCGCCGTCATTCAGTTGTTATTTTATTTATGGGGTAGTCAAGAACACTATACTTTAGGCCACAGTCTATTTCATATTTAAGGCATTTCTAGAGAAATTTAATCAATGACTTTTTGTCTATCATTGCCGGACTATTATGTGTATTCTATGCTATGTCCCATATTATGCTGAACATCCCATTTGCAAATATACAACTTTAAAATACTATTTTACCATATATTTTTGTGATTGTCAAAGAACTACGTTGGTCTATGTTATATTTCACCTGGCAACATATTGTCAGTTCACTTTGACCTAAATCTAACAAAATGATCTCAGTATTTTTGTCCCGGAGTCTCGACGACAAGGCTACAATAAACGATAGCTAATTGTTTCTACTAAATAAATACATGGTGAGAAATACAAATTTAATTGGAGGTAATACAGAGATAAAACAGATAATAGGCCTATAGCACTATAGTCAGTCACGTGTGACCGAGCTGTTGATTATGAGGGATCCCCATTATTAGTCCAGGCAATAAATATTTTTTAATGGACAAAAATGTTAACAAAGGTTTTTCAACGGAATTTGACTCAGTGTGGCCATGTAAAACACCCATAAAACCCCACCCGAATTCTCCTTGGGGAAAGCCTCGTTTTTGGGTAAAATTCAAAATGACCGCCATTAAACCAGTAATTTGTGTATTTTTTTTAATAAATCGCTATAATTTGAAAACTAAACAACGGAAAGCCACATATAATATGTCCTTTCGCACTAATTTTTTTAAAGGATTTTATTAGTTCACATTTAAAATTCCTAAAAGGTCAAACTGAAGTCATTTTCAAGGTCAAGGTCAAATGAAGCCTAAAAATGTGAGCAATATTTTGAATTTGTAAGAGTTCAAACTGAGGTCATTTTCAAGGTCAAGGTCTTATAAATTTGAAAAATTTGCATTTTTTAGGTGCACAAATGCTAAAATATTTAATTGACAAAAAAATTATCAAATGCTTCTCAACATAATTTGACTCGGTTGAAGTATTTTAAACAACACACAAAACCCCATCCGAATCCTCCTTGGGGAAAGCCTCGTTTTCGAGTAAAATCCAAAATGGCCGCCATTATTAAACCAGTAATTTTAATATTTTTTTTTAATCGCTATCATTTCAGAAGTAAGCATCTTAGAACCAAATATAATATGTTTTTTTTCACACTATTTTTTTAAGGGATGCTATTTGTTCACATTTAAAATTCATAAAAGGTCAAACTGAGGTTATTTTCAAGGTCAAGGTCATATTAATCCTAAAAATGGGAATAATTTATATATATTTTTTAATAAATCGCTATCGTTTCAGAACTAAACATCTTAGAGCCATATATAATATTTTTTCGCAATATTTCTTTTAAGGGATTCTATGTTTAAATTTCGAATTTTTAAGAGGTCAAACTAAGGTCATTTTCAAGGTCAATGTCTAAAAAAATGTGAAAAATTTGTATTTTTTATGTGGAAGAATGCCAAAATATATAATTGACACAATTGCTAACAAATGCTTCTCAACATAATTTGACTCGGTTGAAGGATTTAAAACAACACATTAAACCCCATCCTAATCCTCCCTGGAGAAAGCCTCGTTTTCGAGTAAAATCTATAATGGCCGCCATTATTAAACCAGTAATTTATATATTTTTTTTTAATCACTATCATTTCAGAACTAAAAAACATCATAGAACCACAAATAATATGTTTTTTTCACACTATTTTTTCAAGGGATTCTATTTGTTTACATTTCAAATTTCTAAGATATCACACTGAGGCCATTTTCAAGGTCAAGGTCAAATTAGTTCTAAAAATGTGAACAATTAATATTTTAAGTGCACAAATGTCAAAATATTTATTTTACAAAAATGTAAACAAATGTTTTTCAATATAATTTTACTCATTGGTGGTATGTGAAACAACACGTAAAAACCTTACCCGAATCAACCTCGGGGAAAGCCTCGTTTTCGGGTAAAATCTAAAATGGCCGTCATTATGCAAGTAGTTTATGTATTTTTTCAATAAATCTCTATCTTTTGAGAACTAAACATAGTAGAGCCACATATACTATGTCTTTTCGCACTATTTTTTTCTGGGATTCTACTTGTTCACATCTCAAATTCCTATGAAGTCAAACTGAGGTCATTTTCAAGGTCCAGGCAAATTAGACCTGAAATATATATGATTCACATTTTTAGGTCATTAAATGCAGAAATATTAAATGGACAAAATGTTAACAAATTCTTTTCAAAATAATTTGACTTGGTGTGGCTATGTAAAAACACACTTAAAACTTCACCTGAATCCAAAATGCATCCATTTCAACAAGTAATTGAGAAAAATCCATATAATTTGGTCAGTCAGTCAATGATACAGTATTGGATTGCGTTGGATTGCATTACACTGCTTTAGTACTAAAGACGAAGCACATAAGCGCAGAATGGGAAATTATGTTGGTGCATCAGTCTCAGTATCTGCAGAATTGAGCCTGATCATGAGTATAAAGCATTTCTGGCGAATTCGTCCAATAAACAGGCCTTAATAAACCTTCTTGGTGAATACATGGCCAATGCAGACATTACCGTCCAGCATGCAGAGGGTGATTTAGATTATAAGATATGTACCATGGCCTGCAGGTCAGGACAAACAGGTGTTATCGCAGACGATACGGATATTTTTCTGTCAAGTTATGGCTATCATGCTCAGGGTCGTTTCAGACATTGCCTATCGCCGGTTGAAGCTGAGCCTGCAATATGTATTTAAGAAATTAAAAACTAGTCTGATGATGAATGTATTCAATAAACAGACATATACCTACTTCTCAACCTGAACTCAGCAAGGGAAACACTGGCATGGCCTTGACTACGCTGTTAATTTGTTATCTGATCTGACTTCAAATAGAGGTGAAGACATGAACGTGTTTTATACTTCCAGGTGGTGTCATAGGCTTGTTCTGGATCAAAACATATTCCCACCATGTGTTGGTGTTTTACAAAACCTTAACTGATATGCACATCTAGCCTAACCAAATGATCTGTATGTGTTTTTACATTTTTAAAACCTAGCAATGTGTGGAGTGTAGATTTGCTTATGCTCGACTTGTTATCACTTGCATATATGTTGCCTCCACATTGACATTGAGGTCGCGAAAATATATAAAATGGCACAATAAGTGGACTGGACTAAAAAAAGGGCACAATAAGTACCTAGGCTAGAAAATGACACAATAAGGGGACTGGACTACATCGAGGGGGTGTGGGCACGTGACCCCCTGATCCGTCCTTTATTATACTACACAAGCGCTCGTTGGTGGTTGGTTTATTGCTGTCCCTGCGTCGCAAATCAACTGGTCCAGCAAACATGATAGGGTAAACATGACAGGCTTCTGAAGGAGCGAACACATTGGCGGCATCAGGTTGCCTAGATTTATTGAACAAAATACTTTTGGCTTTATATTTCCAAGATTTGAAACTCTGTCAGAAAACGATTGTATTCATGTTTTTATCCTATTTACTCAACAAGTTTAAATTCGATATATGTCATCGTCTAAAATGACATAGAATAAGATTTGTAAGGTCAGTGATGCCTAGAATGAAATAATGATATCAGAAATTGACGATGTGCCTCACAATTAGCCAAAAGGGACATATTGTAATATACTTTTACTTCGCGTGGAATTAATTTTCGCCCCTTTCGCACAAGGACCCTGAGCGCGAAATCATATTCCCAGCGAAATACTGTTCACCACATAGTGTTTCGTGAACTTTGGGATTGGGTTTTAAAGGGTGTGTCAAAAAACATAAATTGATACCAATATTTTTATTTTATTCCCATTTTATTCTAAACCCGCTTGTACAAACTCCTTGATAATACAGTACGGTTTCTGTGTGATTTATTCGATGACTGCTATTAACCAGCGGGCATGAAGGGGTGTAATGATAGACGTCTTGCTGTCAACGTTGATCTTTTCTATGTCAAGTTGAGGGGTGGTGACTCAACAAACACGAGACGTTGATCCAGTGCTGGCGTGATACTGGTCCAGCGTCGAAGATAGTGGGCCAGCATTTCCCCAACACTGGATGAACACATTGTGTTTACTAGGGACAGACTCAATGTTGCTAGGAGAGCTGTGGATGCGTTTCTTGGCATGTGTTTTTCTAAGGATTTGAGCTAAGTGACACTAGTTGCCCTCAGATCTATGCAAACATTACACATATATGTGCACATATATAGCTATTTTTAAATTTTAGATGAGCATTTAATAAATTAAATTAAAGCCAAATATATAATAATAATAATATCAAGGATAATAATTAATTAAATTGATAACCTGTTGACTAGATAGGGTTAATGAGCAGCTCGTGTCCAGTGCATTAGCCTCAATGGTCGGCCCCCTTCCTCCCCCCTCCAGTTAATTGATGATCATAGCATTATGTTTACTTACGACGTTGCACTATAGTGATTACTAGTCGGGAAGGGTGATGGCAGTTGTTACGGCCAGATAACAATTACATGTCTCCAAGCCAAAAAAATAAACTTCAAAAAATATTTTTGACTGAAATGTGGTCAAAAATCGGGTTTGCGCGAAAATTCATAACCGCGAAGTATATAACAGTATCACATGTAACTATTGGACCACTAGTAAAAATTGTTATACTGATCACTTGTGACCTTCGTGTGATGCTTGAATAGGCTTATGATTGTAATTTGATGAACATAAATGGGCTCAACGTCCTAAAATTAGTCAGAAAAGACATATTAAAGTTGATTATGAGATTTTTAGGTAAAAATCTATTTTGTTCAAAAGGCCGCTGACGAACATCTTGGATTTTTGTGATTTTCGACCAAACGCGAAATGCATCTTTTGAAATAAAAACTGGTGACTTCCATAAAGGTAAAGGTGCAGGTTTATAGTCGGATATCAAGTCTGAAGACCTATCATCCGACTTTACATCTTACCCCCTGGTCACCGGACCTGTTCATTCGTGTGCCATTTCAACTCCACGGAGAGCATACAGTCATGCAGCCGTTTCGGCGCATTGAACTTATCGTACACATTGCCATCTCTGTCCTACCAGGTACTCATTTTCACGTCAAGTGAAGCATTTGAGGGTGAAGTGCCTTGCCCAGGGACACAACATCTTAACAATGTCCCAAGATTGGGAGGGGAGAAACATGATATTTCTTACAAAATTCTGCACCAAGCGGGATTCGAAACCGGACGGCAGGCAGCGACATCGGCAGAGCGCCACGCTCTAACCATTGCGCCAGGGACATTTCTATCTAAATGCATTAAAAAATCTGGTCCAATGGGAGACCACTGGATGAAATAAGTGAATAATTGCTTTTCAGTTGTGATCGATGGCGGCCATTTAAAATTTTGCGCTTTACGAAAGTCAGCCCACCTTTTCTAAAGAGCCGTAGAAGGTTATTTTTTGACAAATATCTTACTTGCCAAATGTTTGGTCACGGCATCGTGGTTTTGGAACCAGCTATTATATGATTTTTAGTTTGACCTTTGTGCGCCATTTGAACTAAATTTAGAACACTTCCACCCCCTTCACACTTCAGGACTTTTGGTATGTTGCTTGTCACACTTCTAACAAACTTTCCTGAAATTTTCAGCTTGTTACGAATTTGTTCCAGATATTAGGCTAACTTTCCTGGACTATAATATCTATGTCGTCGGTCACAATAAAGTTCTGGATTAGAGCTGGATTGGAAACTGTATAATGACCGAAGTAACCACCTTTCTCGAAGTAAAACCTTAAAACCATAATATTAGTATCCTAACCAGTGTAGGTGGGTTATACCAAGAATTTGGTTAATAAATTCTTGGTTTTACGTAGTTTCCTTCGAGATCAAGTAACCCACAGACTGTCAACTTCAGATTTAAAAACATCAAATCATGTCGAAAAGTATTATTTATAAACTTATACCATGAAATAAAAGTAGCAACTATCTCAGGTTGTAATTTTTGGCATTTGTGCAACAGATTTAACCAATTTCTAGGTCTAATTTGACCTTAATCTTGAAAATGATTGACCTCCTAGGGATTAAAATGTGAAAAAATAAAATCCTAGATTTTTGTGCGAAAAGACAGAGCATATGTAATACTATGTTGATTAGTTTAAAATTATATGAATTTTGATAAATTACTGGTCGAACTGGGGGCCAATTTAGATTTTAAAAACGAGAGGCTTACCTCAATGAGGATTCGGGTGGAGTTTAATGTGTGTTTTTATATAGCCACACCGAGGCTAATTATGTTGAAGTTAACATTTTTGTCTATTAAATATTTCGGCATTCGTACACTTCAGAAATGAAAATTATTCAAATTTTTAGGCTTAATTTGACCTGGGAAATTACCTCAGTTTGACCTTTTCCGAATTTGAAATGTAAACAAATAGAATCCCTAAAAAATAGTGGGAAAAGACATATTATAATTATCTGACTACGATGTTTAGTTCTTAAATGATAGTGATTTTTTTAAAATACATAAATTATTGCTTTAATGGCGGCCATTTTAGATATTTCGGTATTCGAGAACCTAAAAAATGCGAATGATTCACCTCTGAGGAATTTAAGATGTGAAAAAATAGAATCCCCGAAAAAAATAGTGAGAAAAGACTATATGTGGCTCTACGATGTTTAGTTGTGAAATAATAGCGATTTTCAAAATATATATAAATTACTGGTTTATTGGCGGCCATTTTGGATTTTACCCGAAAACGAGGCTTTCCCCAAGAAGGATTCGGGTGGGGTTTAATGTGTTGTTTTGAATAGTTCGACCGAATCAAATTATGTTGAAAAGCATTTTTTAAACATTTGTGTCAATTAAATACTTTGGCATTCTGCACTTAGAAAAGCAAATTATTCACATTTTTAGGTCTAATTTGACCTTGACCTTGAAAATGACCTCAATTTCACCTCTTTTGAATTTTAATTGTGAACACATAGAAGCCCTTAAAAAACTAGTGCGAAAAGATTTATTATATGTGGCTCTGCGATGTTTAGTTCATAAATGATACCGATTTAAAAAAAAAATACATCAATTACTGGTTTAATGGCGGCCATTTTGATTTTACCCGAAAACGAGGCTTTCCGCAAGGTGGATTCTGGTGGGGTTTTATGTGTTTTTATATAGCCCGACCAAGTCAAATTATGTTGAAAAACATTTATTAACATTTATTTCCATTAAATATTTGGGCATTTTTCACTTAAAAATGCAAATTATTCACATTTTTAGGCTTAATTATTTGACCTTGACCTTGTTTGTGACGTCAGTTGACCTCTTATAAATATGAAATGTGAACAAATGGAATCCCTTAAAAAAGTTATCGAAAAAACATATTATATGTGGCTCTACGATGTTTAGTTCTGAAAAGAGAGCATTTTTTTTTAAAATTTACATAAATTACTGGTTTGATGGCGGCCATTTTGGATTTTACCCGAAAACGAGGCTTTCCCCAAGGTGGATTCGGGTGGGGTTTTATAGGGGGTTTACATAACCCCACGGAGTCAAATTCCGTTGAAATACCTTTGTTAACATTTTTTGTCCATTTCCAATGGTCCACGATCACTTCATTGCCTGGACTATATGGTCAGATGTGTTTTAAGTCAGTTAAAACCCGCGGAACTCAACATTCTTAGCTGTGGAAAAGGCCACGGCCTTCGGCCTCGGCCTTTTCCACAGCTAAGAATGTAGAGTTCCTTGGGCTTTATCTTATACATGAAAAACAATGAGGTGATGAAGCAGCACTGTGAAAACCAGAGGGCTTCAAATGCGATTCACGTCCAACAATGCCATCCCACAACGGATTCCTAAATCACAATTTTACTGCGCACTAGAGCCTCGTCAAACAGCCAGGTGCCTTATGTTATTTGCACGTTTTATATTTCTATGATCAACTCGCGACATACTTATAAAAGGGAGACAGTTGTAAATAAACGCATGTGAGTAATACATATCGCAGTGTATGTTTTGCCATACACGAAATAATTATCAAATTTCCTCACGTTAATGAACTCAACAGCAGCGAATGAAATGAATCAGGCTTTAGGCCACCTTTGTGCACATATAGGCTAAACTGGGCCAGGAGAACCTCCTGAGGATGGTGAGATGAATAAGATGACACTGTTCTACAGACACAGGATTCGAAATTCGAGCCCTGGCGGTCTGAGGACGAGCAAGCTACCTCTCGCTCACAGAGGCTCCCCACAATACACGTGGATGGAGAAGAAACATTTTTGTTTCTTTTAAACCGCCGAGATCGGGAACCGAACCCCGAACTCGTGAAAGGCAGCGGTGCTAACCACTACCCTAGAGCCCCCGCCCTCAACAGCAACAAGTTAGTGAAATGTCTATTGTTCAACAATAGCCTACCCAGTAAACACGGCCCAACGTCTTCGACGTTGGTCCAACATTGCATAAATGTAATACAAATGCTTACTGTTTACTGGGTAGTATATACATGTATGTACTAAAATATTTCACACGCAGCCAGTTTCGTCAGCGTCAGTGACGTGAATTCAACGTTGATAACCTCCAGAAGCATTTTTATTTTACTTTTCAAAACACATTAACCGTTTCGTCGGTCCGATTACATTCATCTGTTTACAATTTATTATTAGCATTTTACATAATTATCGGCTCTTAGACATGATAAAATCAAAACTTGGCATTCAGCAGCAGTGAATCAATATTGCTTTACGTCGCCTTCTGCACATTCTGCAATATCGCGAGAAAAGAAAGCCCTTCTTATGTCTCTCCTCTATAGATGTGGAGACATATTGCTTTACCTCTCACCGCTCATCAGTTCGTCCGATCAGTTTTGTGTCTGTGCGTTCTCTCCGTACAGGCGGTCAAGCACGAGACGTTGACCCAATGCCGTATTGTTGGCCCACCGTCTACGACGCTCAACCAACATTAGCCCAGTATTGGACTACCGTGTCGTGTTTGACGCCACACTGAATGTGGGCCAGCGTCACAGACGGCAGGCCAACATTAACCCAGCCTTGGTTTCAATTAGTAGTTATTTTATGGCTTAAGCCTTGTATGAGAAATAGAACGAGTGGAGGAGTTTTATTGCGAGTACAATGACGAGAGCCGGACAATAACTAGCTTGCAGCACTTTGGTCAGTTTTCCTTTGTTTTTAATTTGAATAGGCCTAAAAGTCCGAAGAACAAACAAAATACAGCAACCAGACATACTGGCACCTTAGAGTGCGCGTACCCAACAAGCTTTACTGCTGACTAACGTGCTGACTAACGTTGGTTCATTGTCAACCACGTTGGCCCATAAGTAGTCCTATATTGTTTCGACGTTTGCTGGGTGTTTGCTGGGTATAATGAAGGGAGATGTCACAACATGTGTATACTTCATGGGGGCCACTGGCGACGACGTTCGTGCAGCATTAAAACAATATAGGGTCAACGTTTGTTCAATCAGCCACTGTCCAGAACTCCCAATAGTGTGAAAAGAATCATGATGCTGAGAGTCATGTAGTTTCGCAATTTGGTATGATTAGGCAGGCCTACAACCCAAGATCTAACATATTATATGCGGACAAATTCTGTTCATTTGAGCAGATAGCCTCTTACTTGTAGTTTCTTAGATTTTCAAAACATTCCAAAACACTCCACATAGGACACAGAACAATATTTTTTTGTGTTTACTGGGTTAAACGCAGCCCAACAAGCACGAGGCGTTGAACCAGTGCTGGTTTGATGTTGGGCCAGCGTCGCAGATTGTGTGCCAGCATTGAACCAGCATTGGGTCAACGTCATGTTTGCTAGAAGTGTTGACAAGTTTTTCGCACCAAAACGGAATAACAAATTCCGCTTAATACATTCTCTCTACTGTCCACAGGAGCCATGTAATAACATTACTTACAAAGGCCATTGTCACTACATCTATTAGCTATCCACTTTTATGGTTGTGCTGCTGGACATCTCCAGGTTTTTGTTTACAAAAAACTAGACCTTTCTAGTTTGTATAGAATTACTTGTTGGGTTCCGTTTACTAATCAGTGTCACAGAGAACACTGCACACTCCACGCCTTTGATCAGCTTGGAGCACTGTTTATGCTCAACATCAATGATTAATCAGCGCGATGTTTGAAACGTTGACCTTCATTTTGTCAAATCTGAAAAAAAAATCACCTACTTGGAGTTTTGACTCGCGGGAGACACAACTTTAAGTGGGCGAAAATTACTAGTTATTACATTGGCGATTAACCCTTATAGGATAGCGCGGGGATAGACTTTAGTCATCAGAATCTGACGTCTGTAAACGTCAGATTCTGACGACTAAAGTCTATCCCCGCACTGTAAAGAGTAAAACTATTTATAATGGTCGAAGCTCCATAACATAGGTATTCAAATGAATCGGAAAGAGTTAATTAAGTCATTTATGATGATTTCAAATTGAAAAAAAACGTTTATTTAAAAAAATAATTAAGCGCTTCATGGGTTAAAGGGTTGAAACGTTTGCTCCTTATTATTCATTATTGAAAACATTTTTTTCACACAACACGATTGCAAAAATGTTTTTTTTTTAACCAATGTGCTAAGCCACTCCTAGATGCGCTTAAATAAGTCATCCTAAGAATTATACTAGTAAACTAAAAAATATACCATTAAATGATAGTCCGGACTAAAAATACTGAAGTGAGATAATCCAGGGTCTTTCACGACCTTTGCGACGTGCTATATAAAGATCAGCCCCAGGATTATACATCAAATCTTGGAGGCAAAAGATGCTGGTATAAACTGATTACCGTTTCCTAGTACAATAATTAATCACTTGGCGCGTTAGGGGGGGGGGGGGGATAAATTACACCATCGTAAAATTAAACATTTAAGAACATATTTACGTTTTGAAAAAATGTTTTGATAAATAACAGCTGATCACGCCATAGTGTTTTAAATCATAACATTTCGAAGACAAAAATTGGTGGTGACACAATACATTCGCTTCAAATAATTCTAATTATTTTTAACAAAGAAACAGTTACTGTAATATTATATTGCTGAAATTTTAAGGCAAATATTATAATTAACTCTTTTAGCGCGGGAACGAGTTTATACTTCAGAATCTGACGTCTGAAGACGTAAGATTCGAACGTATAAAGACGATCCCTGCACTGAAAGAATTGAAATATTTATAACGGACCGCAGATCCATAAAATAGGTATCCAAATTAATCGGAAAGAGCTAACTAGGACATTTATGATGATTTCGAATTGAAAACAGTTCATTGGTCGACATGGTTTCCTCAAAAATATTTCATCGTTGTAAGGGTTAAAATTGTATATTTCAACTAAATAAATATATTTAATTGTATATATTTACGTGGTCTGTAGGCCACTGTCTGTTCCGGGCATTGTTCTGATTACCAGCTTATTCATTTCCCAATAACGCTACACCATATACGATAAAGCCTGAGGAGAACTACATTATTAGCTGTGGAAAAGGCCTCGTAGTCCACCGAGGGTTTTAACTGACTTAAAACACATCCGACCATAGTGAGGATCCCTCTTAATCAACAGCTCGGTCACACCTGACTGATAATACCACCATTACTATGTGTCATGTTTCCCCTGTGAGCACGAAGCGCTGGCCCTTTGTTTGGGGCGACACTGACTCGACGACGGTGGCTCAACGTTGACCCAACTTTTGGTCAGAGTCTCGTGTTTTCTGTTTGTTTGTTTTTGGCAATCAGGCAATGGTATTCTGTTAGGAGGGGCATTTGTTTAGCAACGGCCCGATGCCGAGACAACGTTCCAGATATTGGCCCGGCATTGGCCCGGGCTGGGCGAATGCCCAGTCTTACTAACTAACCATCTCATTATTACATCTCATTATTACTAACTAACCATCTCATTCCTGTACACTATATGTATATATGTATAAATAATATGTACTATTTAACCCCAAGTCGGGTTGGGTGCTTAAAAGACGGAAATTAAATATTTATGTGAAGTGAAATGTATATGGAAGCACAAATCAGTATAATAAACGATTACCATTAGGCCTACCATGATAATTGGTCAGTTTTTGGTCCACAATAACTCTCCATTCCCGGTTTAGAATATAGTGGTCGGACAAAGAAAATAATGTAGTGTTGTGTTTTAATAAGCAGTAGCGTGTGCTATTTGCATCCACTTGAAGTTGTGTCTTGCTACCGCGACTCATAACTTAAAGTTGATGCAAAATAGATAGTCGCTGCTTACCATTTTTACCTAGAGGGTAAGCAGTGCAATATGCTGCTTGTCTGAATGTTAATTGCATTGCTGTCTTACTTTCCCCCATCGTATTGCTCAGATGGCGGGAGTAATGATTTGTTGCCAAGTACCACGGATGCTCATCGAGAAAATCCATTAACCGTTTTTTGTAGAGAAGCCTAGTAGATAGCAGACGTTGAGCCAATACTGGGGCAACATTAACCCTTTAACCGCCAAATTATTCAATTTGAATTTTCACCCACTTGAAGTTGTGTCTCGCTGACGCGATCCACAACTTCAAGTGAGTGAAAATTATTCATATTTGGCAAAATGGAGGTCAACTGTTTTCAAATATTGATGATTTATGTCACATTTTATCTTTGTCCCATGTTTAAAAGGTGGTACTTAATGTGCTTATAAAAAATGAAAACCCGAATATATGCGACACCGGCGGTTGAAGGGTTGAGACATTTTTTGTGAACGTCTCGTGTTTACTGGGAAGAACATAATAAGGTGAAGGACTAATGCTCAGTCTAATATAACTGATTAACAAAGACGGTGCCTCATCTTATTATGTCTCGACTTGATTCTAATTATTCACTTAATTCTACTTCTGGTGACAGAAATTGGGAGAGTGAGAAATTAAAAAACCAGTGGTAGTGATTGGGGGATTTTCCCAACAAATTATATCAAATTATATCAAATTATATGTAATCAGTCGTTCTGAGACGTTGTACATACTGCGGCGGGTGGGCCTTATGTTGTACAGAAAAACACGCAAGCCGTGTTTGCTGAGCAATGATATTTTGTATCCACTTTATATAGGGAGCCTAAATTAAATGTCATATGTTATAGGCCGCTATACAGTATTGTGTGGAGTTGATGTGGATAATTGTAACACAAGAACAGCTTATTGGGATACTTGGTGTTTAAATTAATCTGGTGCGCATGTTGCTGATGATAATGCATGTTTATACTGTATATATAATGGGGCCTGAAAAATGTTTAATTAATGGCGATATGAAGCTCCGAAATATTACCCAGATAGTGTGTACTCTGACACAGTTGAGTAATGTGAATGGACATCACCAGGGATAGAATCTACCGATGCCTGGTACATACTAAGCAGGAAGCCATTTTGAGTTCAACCTGAACTTTACAAAACTCTCGGCTGCGTGATGGTTTTTTATATCATGGTTAGGACACAATACTCATTCTGGGATACATAATAATGAGAAAGGACAGCTGCAGTAACTGCTCAATTCCAAAGTAGACCGTTACGTGTATTTTCATACACGTTGCAGCATGCCCTACATCACCTCTGCGGGCATGACATTTACTCATAATTGAAATGTATTTATAAGTTGATGCACACCTACATGCCTTTGAACTGACTGACATTTACAGGTAATAATTCAAGGTAACAACAAATTATACGGTTAGCTCACTTCTACCTCCCAAATAAATGGGGATAAATTAGGCGTAATTTGTTCTAACCATCATATACAGAGCCATCACACAGCCGAGAGTTTAGTAAAGTTTATGCTATGTCTCTCAGCAAAAAGACATACCTCGATCTTAGTAGAAACAGAAATAATTTAATTCTAGCCACCTAATATTGTTATTGTGGATATTATACAAAAAACTATTATTATTTTTATTTTTTAGGATAAATCACCCACTAGCTCGAGTGTTCTTGCAATAATCTTAACCCTTACATCGTTAAGCACAAGTATAGGCGTGTTTAATCTAGTTCATTACCAGAAAAACCCTTTTACCGCCAGATTATTCAATCTGAATTTTCACCCACTTGAAGTTGTGTCTCGCTGACGCGATCCACAACTTCAAGTGAGTGAAAAATTTCAGATTTGAAAAAATGGAGGTCAACTGTTTTCAAATATTTATATAAACTGATTGATGTCATATTTTATCTTTAACATGTTTAATAGGTGGTACTTAAGTGTTTAAACATCAGGACTTGCTTAGCGATTTAGCCCGCTCAGCACGGGGACCGTCTTTATACGGTCTACAGACGTCAAATTCTGACGCATAAAGAAAATCCCCACTTTGAAAGAAGCAGATATTTATAATGGTCGTGGACCATAACAGGTATTCATATGAACCGGAAATAACTAACTAAGACATTTATGACGATTTCCATGGTTTAAACAGAAATAATTTAGCGTTGCAAGGGTCAACGGTTAAAAAGTGCCGCAACTCAAGAGGTTAACAGCTACATGTATACTATAACGTCGTGTTGCTTTGTGTCTCCAAGTGAATGACGGGACTTACATTACCACCAAGGTTAATTAAAATATTTCTGGACATGATTATCTCCGGAAGATTGGTATTTACATTGCTATTAAAATGATAAAATCAATTAGTACAACATGGTAAATGTAAAAATATCTTGCGCAGTCGAATAACACATCGATATTTCACATTATAGGGCCTACCGGGTAATATGTCGTTTGTTTGTATTGGTTATGCTAAAACGCGATACCTGTTTGTCAGTGTCCATTGCATGAAGTAAAACGTTATTGATTCCAAAACAGTATTACTTGCCCTTTCTAATGTAACTTATCATTTTCACGTCTGTTTTTTTTTCACACTGTTACAAATGTCTAAGGCGTCACACGACAATAAATTGTATTTGAGGTGGTGTGACGAGTGTTGAAACCATTCTAATCCTATTTAAAACACACCACTACATGTTTTCTTTGTCCGACCACGACATTCTAAGCCGGGAATGGAGCGTTATTGTTTATCAAGTACAGAGCAATTATCATGGTAGGGATATGGTGCTATAATCAGTCAGGCGCGACCGAACTGTTAATTATGAGTGATTTTCTTTATGGTCGGATGTGTTTTAAGTCAGTTAAAACCCTCGAAGCTCTACATTCTTAGCTTTGAAAATAGCCCCGGCCTTCGGCCTCCGTCCTTTTGAAAGCTAAGAATGTAAAGTTCTCGGGCTTTATCCTATACTTCACCCTATAACAATGACGCCTGAGGGTGGGAAAATAATGTAAACTTTGTTCCGACAAATAATTAACTCTGACTGAATGCAGGTTTAATGTTGGTCCAGCGTCGTAGAATGTGGCCCAACATTAATTTAACATTTGGTTAGCGTCTCGTGTTTCCTCGTGTAGAGGGTAGTAGTGGTAGTACTAGTCACGGAACATCTGAAAAGCGTGCGATTTTAATGAAGAAATTAGGCCACCTATTTAAATGTCTGCAGCATATCCCCAACACTTCCACATATAAATCAAAATAATTTTATTTCACTAGCGTGCTTCAATGTAGACAATATGACATTCATAGCAAGTACAATGATTTAGCATAACACAAAATGGCTAGGAAAAATGAACTCAATGAAAATGGGCTCCTCATCAGCAGTAAAATATTTATCAAAAAATGTGTTAATGGCACAAATACACAGAGAGCCAGAAAGGCTTGAGGTAGATGATGGCGTGCTGTAAGAGGTTGGCCGGTGGGAAGCATATCTACAGATACCCAAAAACACAACCTAGGTAGACAAGCTTGCAAATAATTTGTAGGAAATTGAGATTGTATTAAGGGTTAATATAAAGAAAAAACAAAATAGAATGTATGCCTTGGGGATATATTTAAAAATGGAGCTGAATACTATAGAAAGCGTTGTCAATCACCTGCCGATCCAAAATTACATCTCATTAGGCTCTACACAACGAAGAGCTTTCCCATAAGCAAAAGTATATATGGGCGATATGTTGTAGATTATTCTGATGCCAATTAGTGCTGCAGCAATCAATCAAAAAGTTCAGTTTTTATTACAAGATGTATCTTATATCAAGTCAAAGTTATGAATCTCAGGAATACGAATATGGGGGATGATATTGCGCAAAATGTGGACAAAATTGGTGAGCTAACCCTTTATGTACCATGGTGAAACATTAAAAAATATTAAAAAGCTATCACAGGCCGTTCGCTAGGGACTGATACATATATTTGTATTAATATTTTCGCAATAACTGTTTATTTTTTGCCATTTAAATTTAAAAAAATTGGAGAAACTAAAATTAGTGACTGTTTAAGTCTTAGGAGTGAAAATAAAATAATACAGTTTGTGTCAAGGGGGTCGGGGGGGGGGTGTGAGAGTAAGAGTGAGAGAATGATGGCGAGGGTGTGATGGAGAGCTGGAGGTGATGGAGAGCTGGGCAATAATGAGGGCTGGGTGTGATGAAGAGCTACTAAGAGCTGGGTGTGATGGAGAGCTCGGTGAGATTAGGAGCTGGGTGTGATGGAGAGCAACTGAAAGCTTGGTGTGATAGAGAGCTACTGGGGTGTACTCTGGGGTCTTATTTTCATCTCTATCCTTGTGAAGCAGATTTATTATCTTAGGCTACCGGAGAGAGACCGCTTTGCCCCGCTGCCTACATAATTTTGACGAATAGGCGTATCCCGTGTTCTACTTGTACAAGTGTCAACAGAGAATAAGGCAAGGTTTATTTTTAAATGTTAATTGCTTTACGGATTGATGATTTATGGTGATCAGATTATTGATTGGTTTCAAATGAAATTGTACGTGTAATGCAAAACCTCCTAACTGTCAAATAAATTTAGACAATTTGAAAGTCACAAACACCTATCTGATGCTCTTAATATATCATGTATTTTTTGTATCTATGGATTTCTTCTAAAGGTGTAGATTATAATTATTATTGTACATAGCGATTGTTTAAAACAATCTTTAAAATAATTTAAAATTATCCAGCTAGGATAGGCGGTTTTGCGCTTTTTGCGCTTCCACCATTGATATTTGTTTAATCTGAGACGAATGCAAATTTTGAACACCGATTTCATTCCTACTACCAAAGACCATTGTAGATGGTCTTTGCTACTACCTGGGATTTAACCTGCTACATAAAACGATTAAAACTACTACAGTCGTGTTTAGTGCTTCGAACTTCTCAGTGAGTGATTTTGTAATGTCTTTGATTTACGTCTACAATACATTAACTAGAATACCCGGTGGTTATGAATTATACAATTCTATGATATCTATTTTATTCGCTGCACTGCCTAGTTTGAAATATCAAACTTAGGGAAACGATTATACATGGAAGGTGGAACGACAAAAGACACACGAAGGACTGCAAAGAACATCGTGTGGGACTAAGCGGAGCTGTACAGGTAGGCATTTTAAAACACAGGTAACATAACTAAAAATTGTGAAATTGTGAACACTGTGGAATGATCACATTAAATGTTAGTTCACCTCACTTTCTCATTTAGTGCGAAATAATCACACTGATCTATTTGAGACAAACCAATTATAATCAATTATCCTGATTGTGTATAAATGTTATTCCCAATGCTCGGCATTTGATCTGATAATGAAAATGACAACAACTAGAATGAAGGTTACTAATAGTATTCTTCATATCACTTGATATGGTAAATGTAAGAAACACGCTATGTGTAATTGTCCCAGAAGAAAAATAAAATAAAGCATTCGAGTAATATCTATATACTGTGTACTTGACTACATATTAACACGATTCTCGGAACACATGCATCGTGGTAACTTATTGTCAATTTACGGTAATCCTTGAATGTGAGGAGCTGGGATGTGGATGGGATCGCCTCCGATGTCCGGATCATTGTCACCTTGTCTATGGCCTCAGGTGACCCGGATCGCATGTCACCTGGATATGTCGACTCTTACAGCGGGAGCCTGGATCTGGGTTGTTTATGCCCGTCTATCCTTTTCAACACTTCATCAAGTATTGATTCTGCGGTACAAAGCAAACACCAGTAACTGCCTAGCAGGCACGAAACGCTGACCCAATATTGCTATAATGCTGACCCAATGCTTCCACGCTGGCTTATAATTAAAGCAACATCGGGCAACATCTCGTGTTTGCAGGGTGCTTACCTAAAAAGAGCCACTGTCTTGTTTGTCTTTGCTCTGCGGAGTTCTAATTTGTCAAGTTAAAAAATGCCAAAAAAACGCGAAAAAGTCGGAAGTGGGTGGGTGGGTCAAGCCCCAACTCGGATTATTATTTTTTTTTAGACATTTTGTGTGTTTTTTGGGATTTTTGTGTTGTGTTTTGCTGTTGTACATGTTTCCAAAAAAAAAAAAAATAGGGGGTGAGGAGTTTTTCTCGGATTTTTGGATTTTTTTTAACTTGACAAGAGCCCTTAGGGGTTTTGTCAAGTAGGGGGGGGGGGGGGGGGGGCTGGTAGTGTCTGGCCAATCCGAGTTTTTCTCGGATTTTTTTTTTTTTTTAACTTGACAAGACCCCTTAATAAACGTGATGTATGAGTTAAATGTATTGTACTTTGAGCACATTAAATCAGTGACGGATCCAGAAGGGGGCATGGGCTTTCAGACTCCTTTCCGATCCCTCCTTTCAACCAATAGTAATGTGACTATAGTCCTTAGCTGGATCGTTTAGGGTTTTTTTCGAAATCTTGGATCCACCCTGTAAATGGGACAGGGTGATTTTAGGCACATATTACAAGATGTTTGAGAAGATGGATATTCAACCATATATATTTGGTCGTCTCCATATACTGTAGATCTGGTAATATACGCTTGTTTAAATTTTCGCGAGGTTTTGATATTTGTTACTTTTCACGAGGTCGAAAATTCGTGATTTTTTTTTTTCGTGAGATTCTCGAATTAGCGAATTTGTACTCCTCGCGAAATTCTCGAAAATTAAAACATCTTGAATATTAAATGAGCTACTGTATTCATTTAGTAGCTCATTGTTAAAATGATTTTTGTGTGTTTATAATCAAACCGTATTGTAAAAGCAGGACTGTAATTGTTTTGTGTCATAATTGCACGCTTTCCGAATTTTAAATGTTGAATAAACTAGATCTATCACCTAGAACTGTCAAATCCTTGGAACAGTCTTGTCAGACACATAAGGAGAACATGTTAGACATGGCGTCAGGGAAATTGATCTCTCTCACTAATTTGTCTGGTACAGAAGGGTCATTTGTCAATACCTCAAGGGTATGTATAGGCATGGCCTTGGTGTGGTGGCTAAAGTGCCTAAATTTCTGTATTCGTTCCACGCTGTGGTAGTCAGCTTTCAATGAAACACATATTTCTTTTCCACTCACTTGTAACCAAATCAGCCTTATTAGGGGCTCATGGGTGTCATATAATTCTTTAAGTAATTCAGTCAGTCCTTTTTTCATTCGTTCAACCTGTTGTACGTCACAGTGCAGTAGTCATAATAACAAATATGGCAACTAAAAATGTATGAATCTTGGTACATAAATATCATCTTCCACAACAAGTTATCTTACTCAAAAGCACGCAGTGTGATACCTTGCTTTATCGAGCATAGCGCCCAACTATTGTGAATAGCGAGATACCTTGACTGTCGCGCGACTCAAGGCCGGCCAATCAGACAGCTCTTGACAGCTGGCTGACAGCGAAGCTTGCTTGTGTCCGTTGGTGTGATAGATCAGATAGATAGATAATCTCGGAATCTCACGCTGATGTCATTGTGTTCCCAGCTCCCTGATGGCGGCGACTTTATGATTACTGGCCGCCATGACGAAATTCGGTACACCTCACTGTCCAAAATGAGAGATTCCTAACTTGTCTATATAATACATCTAGAAACGGGAACAGGTAACTGCTCATGACAGATGAACAAGAGGTGAATTATTCGTGATTTTAATGACCTTTTCATAAATCTGAAACATCCAATGAGGTTTGAATCTCAGACACACCCCCAAGATGACCACCAGATAGATATAACTGGTTATAGTACTCGATACAGCCAGGCACATGCAGTAAGCACTCACGTGAGACTGGCCAAAGGAAGATGTTAAATAAGAAATAAGAGACAATCTCAAATTTGTAACGCTGAAAGTCCAGCTAACAGTTCTATCAATAACGTTATATAGACACAAAAACATTGTTCTAATACAAAATCTTCATGGTAATCAATAAATATTGTGTGTGGAACGTTAGGCCTATCTACATGTATCTGGTTCGAATCTTGGATGACGGCTTTCTCTGAAACAGTTGGATACAGATGGACCTCGTTGTGATATCCATGGCATATTCCTGGCAGATTTATTGTGGGGCTGTGCCGTGGGATGCAGTGTTTGGTCGTTCCGATTTATCACGTCATAGTCCCATTGTTTGGTAATTATGAAGTAAACCATAATGACAGCGCAATTAACGACAGATTATTTACAGCTCGTTTTTGTGAATGTTGTTACATCATGCCATGCCTCTGCAACAAAAACAATAATTGATATAAGTGTGTTTATTAAAGTCTTTTAAACACATCACAGTAAGGTCATCAAATGTGATGTGTCTATGCATACATAATATGTTTGTGTAAAGCCCAGAAGAATGGTTGCTAGGTGCAGTGATTCAAGTACAAAATCTGTATTTTATAACACAAGAAAAACGTATGCGTGTAATAAAGTATGAATATAATGGTAAAAGTCGTAAATATGATGTATGATATAAAGTATTGATGCAATATAATGAAATACACATGGGAATACATGACATTGACAAATACATATATTATAGCATAATGAACTGATGATTCTGAATAATTGCAATCTGCAGAATGTAATCTAATAGTAAAAAATATAACGCCCCAAATTCAGCTAAACACATATAAAAAAATATTGCAATACAATTTAAAATGTATTGGATGCATTACAAATGTATCTTTGAAAATGGTAGACCATATGGATCAGTAAAAAGTACAATTCAATTACCCGATACCAGTAGGCCTGACAAATGTGATATGAAAAATAATTATTATTTTATGGGTTTTTTTTCACAAAATATATTTTATATTTTATATTTTCAATTAAATCTTACATCAATGCAAAGTAGGAAAATCCTTTCTTAGTTTTTAACAAAAATAACCTGATTATTGTTGTTTTAATCAAGTTTGTAATCAATGTAATTTGACGTGCAATATATTGTATAATTATCTGGAAGAATCGCGAGGAATTGTAGTGAGTAAAAGGCACATTAAATATACCAAGTGTATTGGTAATTGTTACTGCCTATCATTTCCAAGTTTTTAATCCCAGCAGAAGTACATTGTATTGAGGTTTCCTGGAACGAAATGATTCTTTCGCTTTAACTCGTACAGATTCACTATTATGAGTAGCCTTTGTGCCCTTATAGCGAGGATGCGGCCTCAAACCACCGAAATTAAAATCAGAGTATAATTTTTGAATAAATATAATTCTGTAATTTTTATCCACTTGCCGCTGTGGATAACGACACGGCACATCATAAATGATTCCAACCAAACATTTTTTCTCTATTCTTTCAAATGTTCAACACATCACCATTCAACATTCCAGAAAAAGTCCTCACAAAATATCATGTGGTTTCGCAACTATCAATTGACGAGTACGGAAAAGTCCACCCAAGAAAATGGTGTCAGTAGCGGGAAGTCTCACAAAGGTAATTATAACCTCACCTCTGACTGGTACCATGTACCATTAAATGACAGTATCAAGACAGCGAGTACAGCATACACCATTTATTAACGCACATGTATTTAAAATTATACAGCATAAATAACAAATATTCCACTCAGATGATTTGAGTAGACTTTTAATGACAGCAGAAAATAATAACATTTAATTTAATCTGAACCTTCAGGCATATAAAACACTTTCCATGGGCAATCGCTCATATCTCAGTAATATATTGCATTTCGAAAATCGCTAGCAAATACTTAAGACCAGAAACCACCATCCTGGACTACGGTCAAGCAAAATCAGTCATCGTCTTTTTACAATAGACGTACCACCTTAATCTGAGCAGCCATCGCACTTTTCCGACTATGGACCTCCTCACAGAATACTGAGTTTTAGTCCACAGCGCCAGCGTCGCAACATTGATACTGGTGTTATAGAAGTTATTGTAAATTATCCATATGCATTATCAATAAATGTTTACAAACTAAGAAACATCTAATATATGCTTTATGTTGAAGTTTAGATCAATTCAGTACTATTTTTTTCTTCCATCCTATCCATTTATTTGCTATCCACCTTATACCAGAGGATTATAGTAGAATAAATTATTACTCTTCATCACAAGTATAAGATTATTTGTTTGTTCTGATAACTAAATATAAATTTTTTGCTTTGTAGAAGGTTTGTGGACACTTCCATCACTTCCATCTCATCAATAGACATACACTTCCACAGACATTGTATATATTGTATATATTTATAAACAAAACTATGTGACCAGCACAATCGTAAAATGAAATGTAGAGTTGTAAAAGATTTGTGGACACAAGATCACTTTCATCTCATCAATAGACATAAACTTCCACAAACATTGTATATATTGTATATATTTATATACAGAACTATGCGACCCGCACAATCGTAAATTGAAATGTAGAGTTGTAGAAGATTTGTGGACACAAGATCACTTCCATCTCATAAATAGACATAAACTTCCACAGACATTGTATATATTGTATATATTAATGAACAGAACTATGTGACCCGCACAATCGTAAAATAAAACACACGAAACAACAATTGTCAACATTGGCGTTGAACAAACTGGACAAGAGTACATGCATCAGCATGAAAAAATATAATTGTTAAGTCATTAGCTGAATTTATGTTTGCACAAACATCGTTTTATACAAACAGTTCATATATAAATATAATGTTTTTTTTTATTATTTGCTTAGTACCTTCGTTCAATTTTTTAGAAATATACAATGTAGTTTTTAATTAACTTTAATACTTTTTATGCATATCATTTCACAGCGTCTAATTGCAATTTATTAATATATAAATTGAAGTACAGGTAGCCTACTCTACGAATGCCAATTTACAAATACAACTCATAAATTTATTTCACGAATTTCATTTAAAAATTGATTTCTGAAGCCATAAATTCAAACGATTTATAAATGTGGTATAGAAAAGATGTCAACAAATTTCTTAGGAATGGTATTATTGTTCATAGTTTTCCATAAGGCTTTTCAGTTATCCCACTTAACTAATCCTCCAGCTTTCACTTTCTAAATAATTCATCATATTTGTTATGTTCATGCATAACAAAAATGCTGAATGTGAGTATGAATATATTAAGCTGTGAAGCCCTTTTTTTTGTGACCTCACCAAAACAAGCAATGACCTTCATAACATTTGTGAGGTCACAAAAGATGGTCTCAAAGGTCGGTATTTAGTACGCTAACTGTATAGCCTACAGTTAGACTACATATTAGTCAATGGTTAGATCTGACGTTGAGAACAGGGGGTTGTCACACCTGTATTCTATAGTAGTCAAAATTTTGTAACCACAAAAACATATCTATCAGAGTTATACATACATTACCACGCTATTTCGTGCTGCAGGTTTGACCCGATGATGGCGTGGGGTTGCCCAGCATCATCGATGCTGAAGCAGCATTACCCCAGCGTTGGTTTAGCGGCCAGTGCTTCAAAGTTTTTTAAAGAAATATAATTATTTTACTTCATCACATGTTTTTTCTTATTTTATCACATGCTGTTTTAGCTTTATTACATGATTTGTAATATTTCTGGTATTCACCATTTTATCAATAACAAATACATGTCAAGTTTTTTAAATAATTAAAAGTCATCAACAGGGTGCGGTATTTTATGTGATGTGCATGGAAAGTTTTTCAAAACTTGTTTACAGATATTTTTTGTAACAAAAAGTATTTTAGCAATACAGCAATGTAACTTGATGTGATTTACGTTTTTATTTTGTATTTTCATAAATTTTATTCACATTACGACTTAAACTTCAGTTTCGATTCTCATAATGTGAATAACATCCTTTGAAAAACATTGTTAAAATCATAATCACTTAAGAATTGTTCACACTGTCAAAAATAATGGAAAGTATTCAAATACGTGTTTACAGTTATCTTTAAAAAAAAGTATTTTAGCAAAACAGTGATGTAACTTGATGTGAATAACAATTTTTATTTTGTATTTGCATAGATTTACTTCACATCACGACTTGAATCTCATAATGCGAATAAAATTATTTAAAAAACTTTGTTAATACCAGTCATTCAAGATTTGTTCACATTGTAAGATAGAATGTATTTTCGAAAATATATAAAAAATAATTGCTTTTTCAACCTTACAAAATAATATATAAAATTCTCCATTTATTTTGTATCTGATCTTCTTCTAAATTCCTCCAATTATCACTCTAACAGTAATAATATTATATGAGCGCAAAACATGTACAGGAATATTTTTTTCTAATTTATTTTTGAAATTATGTATACACCTGAATAATTTAAATTCACAGATAAATCTATGATGTGTATTTGTAAATTGACATTCGTATATACCTGTAGTTCTATTTGCGTAATAACAAAAAATGCAATTAAAATTTGTAGTATGATATGTATAAAATATGTAATTAAAACCTATATTGTATGGCTATACAAAATATGATGAAGCTACTAATCAAATAATCAAAATAACATTTATTATTTATATAAACTGAATTTGTGTTTGTCTAAATCGATTTTTGTATAACCATAAATTCAGCTAATGTGTTAATGGTTACACAATGATAATTTTTCATGCTGATGCATGTACTTGTACAACTCCATTTTAGTTTTTGTCCAACCCCTGGAACACTGATGCTAACAATTGTTGTCTTCCTGTGTTTTTTATCAATGTCAAATAAATACATTTTAGCTTTAATAAAATATTTTGTAATCCTTTCTATCTATTTGCCCAGAACCAGAGTTCATGTTTTATGTGTTTAAATCGCTGGCCCAGTCAGGGCGGCGCCCATGCACACACAGCTCAACCATACGACAACACTGACTGTCCCATCTCAGTGTGTATATTTCTAGCTTACCCCATAGAATACTAATTATTGCTAAAGTATAATTGCTAAAGTATAATGTCCGTTGCTGATTTCGCGGTTATAGTTCGATTCTCATTTACTCCTTTAAAAAATGATTCTTTTATAAATTTATATTTGTCAATAATAATCACATGAACGAGCAACCAATCTATAAGCTTTGTTTTTAAACGCTTTTTATCATTTGCTTGATAAAACATAGTGTTCAACCTATGTATAAATAAATAATTTGCATGATTTGGTCATTTATAAAACTCTGTCTATGGTCAAAACATTTTTTTACTCCGGATACAAACACATGATGAAATACACTATTGTGTTAAAAAATAAATTAAGAACAAAATTCAACAAAATCAGAGCTGTTAGGATTTTTTTAGAAAATTGGTTTTGAAAAATCGGATTTAAAAAAAATCATGAAAAACTACGAAGAATAGACTTTAAAATCAACAATACTCGATAATGGTTAAGTAGTTTCACTTTCATTCGAACTTTCGGCATAGTGTACACAACAGATGACTGTTCTTTCTTCACAAACACAACTGTCTCTCTCTGTCTCTGTCTCTCTGTCACTGTCTCGCTCTCTGTGTCTCTCTGTCACTGTCTCGCTCTCTGTGTCTCTCTGTCACTTCCTCTGTCTCTCTCTCTGTCTTTGTCGCTATCTCTCTGTCCCTCTAGTTATGATTATTGTGCGTTCATTTTCACACCATGTAGATGATTTGCGTTGATTGTATTAAAAATCCACTGCTTTTAATAAATACAAATTCAGTAGCGTGTTAGAAGAAATGTGTTTTACTGCCACTGGTGTACGAACAGTCATGTGTCAGGGATGTGCGTGCTGCCGAAGTAATTATATGAGGCAGATGGGACAGACAATCAGCAAAAAACTCAAAATGTGTCTCTCATTAGGCGTGGCTCACGTTGCTGTTTTTTTAATGCTGCATGGAATGACACTCAAAGTAAGGATTTGAATCACGCACAACAAATCCCACCCCTTCATCTGTGGAGTACGTTGCCGGGGGTAGAGGCAGTGGCGGTCCATAATCCCATGGTATGATGGAAGGAACAAGCCTTATGTGTGAATGTAATGGCCTATTTGCAAGAGCTTAGGGCCGTGTTAGGTTATATAAGTTTTCAAACCAGTTTTAACCCAAATACAATGACAACAAATTAATTAAATTATATTATATATATTATATATTATTTTATATTATATATTATTATAATTTTTTCGTAATGTTTATTTTACTTAACCCTTTAACCGCCGGTGCCGCATATATTCGGGTTTTCATTTCTTTTTAGCAAATTCAGTAGGCCCTACAGCATTTTAAATATGTTAAAATAAAATAAGATAAAATGTGACATCAACCAGCAAGATTTCAATAGAGTTGACCTTCATTTTGTCAAATCTGAATAATTTTCACTCACTTGGAAGTTGTGGATCGCGTCAGCGAGACATAACTTCAAGTGGGTGAAAATTCATATTGAATAATTTGGCGGTTAAAGGGTTAAAGGTTTCAAGTCTGACGCTGGCCCAACGAATTTTCCGAGTATAAAAATGATACATTGATCTAAATAAAATATGTTACATCGTCCGAACATTAAAACGACAAATATCCTGTGTTTACTAGGTGCTTCACAAAATTTATCTCGACTAGATATCGATTACAAAAAGCTCACAAAAAATCATTATCTCGACATTCATTTGCTCGGCAGAGTAGCAGCCAAAAGCGAAACATGTAAGAGTCTCAAGACGTAATAGCTGTGTGCAAGTTTAGGCTTAAATAGGCGATGGTAAAACTATTTAATGCCAACTCTTACCTTAAGGCGGAAAAAAACGACTAAAATGTTGACCCAACTTAGAGTCCCCCTGCAGCTATATTAAACAGAAATATCAGAATCACAGTCTTCGCTGATTTGCTGTCCTGTTAACATGCAACCGTCGTCACGCGATATGTCAATGAGAGGACGGCGTCAGAGACATTGTCTCCTAAATAAAACCAAATCGGTTCAACGCATATTGCCTGTTAGGATATCATCAAGTGATGGATCTGGGTTGTATATTACGTTCCTAGTTTATATCGCTTTATAGATGTAGTCAATTATCATTTGTTGTGTTTAATTTATGCATATTATAGTTTTAATATTTAAGGGAACCATAATTGCATCTAGGCTTGTTTAAATCTCAACACAGCTGGTGTTTCGTGTGCGTGTTTTCGCACACTACAAAATGAAATGAATCGGGCTTTAGGCCACCTTTGTGCACATATAGGCTAAACTTGGCCAGGAGAACCTCCTGAGGATGGTGAGATGATTGAGATGACACTGTCCTCCAGACCCAGGATTCGAAATTTGAGCCCTGGCGGTCTGAGCCGAGCACGCTACCTCTCGGTCACGGAGGCTCCCCACAATACTGACTTTCACACGTGGATGGGCTATCATGTGACCCTCTCAGAGGGTCACATGATAGCCAATTACCCCATATAAGGAAACACGTGTGCCCCATCTTGTGGCAACTTTGATTCATTTGTCACAAAATTATTCATACTATATAAGGGGTGATATATCACCTTTAAGTGTAATGTCCGTGGCATTCAACTCACCACATCCCAGAAATAAGTGGCCTCCCGGAAATAGTTTTTAGAAACAGCTCCGTGTCGAGATATTGCAGTTATCCCACGTTTTGCACAATTTTTTTTTTATTTAAAATGTTATGAAAGCTTTGTGAAGTTAGGTTAATCCCCGAAAAAGGGACATGGAGTACCAAAAATAATCCAAGATGACATGATAGATATTAGCTACCCAGTGTGATCTAAATCTTCATTTTTTCTGTTTTTTTTCATGGAAAACGTTTTGTTATTTTATTAGTGGGTTTTGCTCTTTATTTTTGCTTTCAAAATTTATAAAACGCTTATGAGGTTGAACTTCTCTGTGTTTCACGCCCCGCACTGCGGGTACTATGTATTACTTGTAATGGCGAGTTATGTTTGATAATAAAACAATGGGTTTCGGATATTTCCTCCGGTCTGTATAAAATATCTTAGAGATTTTAGTTAAGTCGTCTAAACGTTTAGAGCTATATATTGCCAAACATTTTAAACGTTTCCCGTTGACATTGTCTTTGATAAAACCGAAGCTTGATAATAATTGATTCGCTTCGATATCCAATTAATTAGTTTTATACGTGAATATTATAATGCTCAGCCTGATAAGGTGAAACATTAAAGTAGTAGATCGAACGTGACTGAAGTAATTTGCTCTGAATTTCGATAAATGCAATGATTAAACATTGTCATAACACCATATAGCCATGTGTCACTCTTTGAAAGAGACACATTAAAGGGAGCTAAAATCACCATTGTCATTTTGGTGTGTGATGTGAATTATTGTACACTTTCCACACTGGAATAAATCATCCTTCAAGTTTAATTATATCATACTGGGTTTCTCATGCACTGTTTTCGACAATGATCTATCATATTTCACTGTGTATACTGTGTCTTCTCGTATCATCTTGAGAATTCCTAGTATAATCAGCTTGACCTATGCTCTATACTTTCTCCGGTAATGTCAATACAATCTACTGATTATTGTGTTCACAAAATTCGTCAAGGGTAATGAAATGAATCGGGCTTTCGGCCACCTTTGTGCATATATATGCTAGACTGGGCCAGGAGAACCTCCTGAGGATGGTGAGATGATTGAGATGACACTGTCCTCCAGACACAGGATTCGAAATTCGAGCCCTGGCGGTCTGAGGCCGAGCACGCTACCAAAGACCATGTACAACAAGATGATCGGATTTCACCATACAAATGCGTGTAATACATTATGCAGTGCTGTCCCCTTTTAAAGGGAGTTGGAACTACGCTTTAGCAAGTGTATCATCATATAAAACAAGTAATAATTTCACCACTTTAGCCTACAAATAAAAAATAATGTTTTTCCAGGTTTGACAGTTATGACAATATCTCTGCAATATTTATTTTTGGAACGAAAATAACTGCTAATATAGCAGAACAGTCATGTTATATTATCATACAATTTTAGAGATTAAAATGTCTTCATTTAAATAACAGAAGAGCTGTGTACAGAAAGTACACAAATATGTGGGCACAGAACGGGAGGGGAGTGACTATATGTCGTCAAGCATAGCGACCAATAATGAGATCGGGGCAAAACATTGGTAACAACCATAACTTGGCAGACGTGTCTTTTGATTCAAACTTTTATTATTTAAAAAAATATATTGCGAATACAAAAGCAATATTATAAAATAATAATATGTAAGCCTTCTCTCTCAGACCACTGTCATCAATGTCACTGAGGACTCCAGGAGCGTTAGCAGTATATTGATATCTTGAAAACAAGACACGGTCATTTTTATGACAAAATTTATTTATAGTTGAATTTTAATAATAAAAAAAAACTTTTCCTGCTGGTTACTGGTAATAAGGTGCTCATTGTTTTCCCGCAGTACATGGTGTAGCTGAATCGGGACATAAATTTGTAATATTAACGTGAAACATTCACAACTTGCACGTGATTTAGTGTCTTTGATGAACGTAATAATTTGATCTCTGTTGTGACTCCTATGTAGAATGTGCTCAGGTATATTTCCGAAAATCAGTTCATTTGAACATATTAATTGTATTAAGTTTTGACGTGGAACAAAAGCCCCACACCTTGAATATTCAAATATTACTTCATAGACACAAAAGTATGCAATTTATTATTGGCATCAAAATTACTTTACATTGATCACATGCAGATCGCGACACTTTGCGACAAAGATATTCACTGATATATATACAAGAATATTCGCATCCTCAATGGTAATACCCGTTTGTGGCGTGAATGATTTCAGCATTGAATAAGCTAATTCTGTGACAGAATCGCTCAGATCAGGTGAATCAGCAGTAACAGTAACATGCTTCATATCAACAAAATATTTCTGTTCAGGTATATTCTGAATGATAAACATGACAAATGATCCGTGCCATTAGACTATAATATATAGTAATATTATGTTTACCTTTGCCCTTATCTTGGTTTTCTTTGCCCGTATCTACCCTTGCACACACCGTCACCTGTCAGCAAATACAAGAAGATGGACCAATGATGGTGTAATGCTGGGTCAGCATTACAAACCTTTGACCAGCATTACACTATAATTGAGTCAACGCCTCGCGTAGCTGGGCGTCACTTGTTGCTTGTAAACAATGAATATGCATACTTGTTTATACGGGCGCATCAACCCCTGAGGTACCAAAGGGAAGACAACAATTAAAAAGTATTGATAACTAGCCAACAAAAAATTGGATAAAAAATAGAAGTAAACCTCCGGTAATACTTATTTTTCTGATTTTTATGATGTAAATTATGTATTGTTTTTAATAGGATCAATGTCATAATTACTCGCCGTAATATGGTAAAATCATACTTGATAGATGGTAAAAGCATTAGTTCCAACTCCCAATACCGGGGGACAGCACTGAGAGCGATTTCACGTTTTGGGGAGAGTTGACTGCCTTGTTGTACATGGTCTTTGACGCTACCTCTCGGTCACGGAGGCTCCCCACAATATTGACTTTCACACGTGGATGGGGAAGAAACATTTTTGTTTCTTTCAAGCCGCCGAGACCGGGAACCGCACCCCGAACTTTGGCGTGAAAGGCAGCGGTGCTAACCACTACCCTAGGGCCCCCGCCCTCGTCAAGGGTGGGCTTATCACTATTGTCAAATGTAAATTCTAACTCATTCTGATAGTTTTAACTTGCTTGTTATATTCAACAGAAAATAGATTTTGATTTGGCGAATATATCTAAGGCATTACACATAACAATATACATACACTTTCTTTTTGTCGAAATTACAAAGTAGTTTTCGAAAATTAATATCCACGGTATATAGTTTCTGTGATAGTGATATCATTTATTTTAATTTATTAATTTATTGAGAAATATTTATACAGGGTGGACATTATCAGCAGTCAGGGTATTTTTCATTTGTGCTCTGTAGTGATTATGTTATATAAAAACAATCAGTCAAATATAAATATATAATACAGATAAAAAACGAAAAACACATAATATAGAAATGTTGCCCGCGCCAAAACCAGAAATATTATTGTGAATACTGGGTAGAATACACTGTGGAAATGGTAGCAACGTCAAACATAACTGCTTAAAACATGATTTATCTTAGTTTTAAAGAATATTGATGAAAAATATTTACGATAACTATTTCTCCAACAGAGAAGTTTTTTTTCACACATGGGTATATGCCTACAGCAATTTATATCGCTATGTCTGCAATTTAAACTTCTAAAAAGCAAGACAATTAGCTATTTTAATTGTTCTTTTCTGACCAATAAATGTTTGAATTTGGTGAATAGATGGGATGTGTATGTTAGCTGACAATATATCTTTACATTAGATCACATCAATAGGCCTATTCTATATGTCATTTAAATAAAAACTCGACCATCTTGTTTTTTATGTTCTGGTCCTTTCGTCGAGCAGTAAGCAAGTTATACCCTAGCTTAACTTTTTCCTGAAAATAGTTGGGCCTATGCACTTATTTAAATCTTGCTCTGCAAAATAAATGTTCAGATATGTACGTATACATCTTAAATAGTCAGAAGAAAACAAATGGACATATTTCGTATAAACTGATCTAATTTTAAAAATGTTGTCATATTTTTCGAGACTACTTTCCTGTGATACATGCACTAGAGGTATTAATGAATATAAAATAGAATAGTTTGGTCAGATGATTTTTTTTCCTGCTACCGGATATCACGGTATCTACCGGATATCACGCATATGTGCTTTGAGTACAGAACCCCTCCTCCATGGCCAACTCAGACAGCCCAGACGATCTGACCTGAGTGTGACCTCCACACTACAGTCAGTAACGCGTGACGTGATAATGAATATTCATGTTGTTCGCACCCCTCCCGTTCGTACAGCCTTCACACACACCTTTTGTCAAGGTCAGACCAGTGGTGGTGTGACTGTCAGACCTGATAGGGCAAGGTGATAAATATGGTGTTCCATGTTATCCATTCAATATTATACTGTCATATCACAATGACACAATTGTACTATACGTTATAAAAATGAAATAATTATATCGGTTTTATACATTTTCAAACCATACGTAATCTGATAATCTTAAAATCAATTCAAGCGATGACAGTTTTTAGGATGCGTAGACCAAGCTTTGTAAACACATTGTGGGTCTGCTAAAACCAAAATATAATCTGTCTAGCGTTTTTCTTCCTGGCATATACGATATTGTGTACATCTGAGAGTCTTTGCTCACCATGAGTGCAAATATCGTAGACATGGTTATTATATTAAAATCAGTCTCGACTAATTGCATATCCTTATCACTCACAAACTGAAATGCCTGCAAGGTTATACAGCATGTCAGAGGATACCGCTAATTACAAACTTAATACGATGTTGCTGTGATTTTATTGACAAATTCTAATACATATTTACACAATCTGTACATGTGATGTCCCAAAAGTCCTACATGCACAGTATCTCAGGGCTAGACTTTTTTTTATAAAAAACTTCAATTACCCGTCTTCAATTACTTCTTTCTCTATTTTCCAAATACGCTCTTGCTAATATCGTGTCCAGCACCATATTCTCTATAGAGAAACATGTAAAATAAATGAATCAAATAGGATAAGGTTCATCTCAAGATGCCCCCCCCCCCACCTGCTAACGGTTTCACTCAACATATATACACAGATATGAAAAAACCTCTAAAATATTGGCAAAGCCATGAACATAAATATAACATATGTCTTCTAATGACAATTTCACACTTTGGAAAACTATCTGTATCAATCATTCCACAGTCCTGATATCTCTGCAGTAAACACCAACGCCAACTGCCTTAGAGGGTATATGTAACGAATAACATCAAACGAAAACACAGATTATTCAGTGTAATTATATTTGTAAATATTGCCCGGCAGACATTTCAATATGATGTTAATAGAAAAAATTGCGACGTTTATGATATCATAGTCCCTTTCAAACAAAGTTAAATGAGCCGAACAAAGAAATGTAAGACTTTGCAAATTTTTAATGATCGAAATCTTTAACCGAGGGATATTATTGTATATCTGTATTAAATAACATATTTTGAAATATAATAATGAAAATGAAGTGAAGTACAGCAAATATCACAAATAATGTATAATAACACCTACGGTTAGTGTCTGTAAGGTAGAGCACATGAAAGCTGACGTTCCATATATAAAAGAAGATCAATCCATTTATCGGTATACAGTATGCAACGTTTTCAAATCAATTTTCAGAACGTCTATATCATTATATATGTTCAGTTAAAATAAAACAAGTAAAACATTAATCACTTAGAGATGTTTGCAGATTAGATTTCCCACCAATTAGATTTCCCACCACACTGAAAATAAATATTGCGTTTTCATGAAGCAGGAATTTTTATTTTCGATCTCATTTTGCACGAATAATAAAGGTCATTATCTCTTTTCATCACCAAAGCTATTCTTGCTCATTTTCTTAGCAAAAATTGTTAAATGAAATAATTGCATCAACCTAATTAGAATCTTGGAACAAACACCCACTGTGGATACAGTACTATAAGTAAATTAATTATTTTGACAATAAGAATGCTGTCGCTCTGGCCATTGTCCCAAACAATTCACTGCGAATCATTGATGTGAGATCACCAACATGAGCCCATAATAATTATTATAGTACATTCATCGGCAGCGAGAGCTTGCTGGATTATTTTGTCACTCTTGCTGTAACTGGACTTATCAGGAGAATTTCAGGGGAAACACCATCCATCCGTTTGCTTGTCCGTCTGTCTGGTTGGGTTTTTTATGCTTCCCTTGTGCTTCCTTTGTAATTTTCCTGCAAATAGTACCATAATCGTCAGATTACTTAAAAATAAAAGTTGTTCTGTTACTAAATGAGCAATTGAAGAAAAAAAAGTTGACAACTTATGACAGCTCACGGGTAGTAATGCTTATACCAACCTTATCAGAGGTTTGGCGAGTAGCGTATAACCTTCTACATCCTAATTTGAATAATAAACTGAATGACTGCAATGATTAGCTGATCTTGTCATGTGACATGTATTCGGCTCAAATAGGCCCATGATTTTATTTCCCCTAAGCAAAAATGACGCCGATAATTGGCTGATCTCTTCATGTGACATTTAAAACTCTTTCATTGGTCGAAGGTAGAATACCATACTTGGTCCAAGTCTTGGTCGGGATCTGCTCTAGTCGACGATCATGGTGTTGATGATTTTGCAATCATTAGTTACAAAATGCTCTAAAATCCATGACTGTTCAGGATTATTATGTTGCTATCTGTCTGGCATCATTCAGCGAGCGCGTGATGATGGCGAATGTTACACGTGTGTGTATAATATGGCAGTAGACAAACTAGAAGAAAACTGGATTTAAATAAATGAAACCTGTAGAAGACAGGAATACGGAATTCAACACGTAGACAGACATAAGTCAGGGATCTGACTGTCATTGGTATCACACATGAACAGTGTTCAAAATAAGTGCGCTATCTACAAGAACCATCTGAACCACTTGGTACGTTTACCCTTCAGCCCATGTTTCTTTATATTCAAATAAAACTGATGACCCTACGTCTGTTGGCCCAACAGAAAATGCTGTCAGATGTAAAGCCACTCATAAAAATGCTGTCATTGGTCCTTCAAAACTCCAGGGGTGTCATAGTCAGGCAGCCATCAAGCTATACCCTGCACCGGCTGTTAAAGTTTTTTTTCCGATGGATTCAACACCCTCACGGGATCTATATTGCATATCTACCGGATATCAAGAGGATATCCTTGAGCGATCTGAGAAAATTGAACAAATTCAAAATGGCCGTCATTCGGTGAAGGTCAAACTTTAAATTGACACCATTTTCGACAGAATGGGAGCAGCTTCTTGATTTTGGTGTCTACTATAGGGTTTTCAAGTATGCCCGATCTAGTGGTGTGGTCAGAAATAACTTTGGACATTGCATTGTGGGTAAAATCTAAGATGGCCACCATTTGTCCAAGGTCAAACAATAAATTGATATCATTTTCAACAAAATAAAGGCATATTCATATTGTTGATGTCCATTATAAGGTTTTAAGGTATGTCCGACACAGTGGTGTTGTCAGAAAATATTTTAGAGATTGCATTGTGGGTAAAAAAATCCAAGATGGCCGCCATTTGTTCAAGGTCAAGCAGTAAATTCATATCATTTTCAAAATAATAGAGGCAAATTCGTGTTTTTTGGCATCCATCATGAGGTTTTTCAGGTATGCCGTACATAGTGGTGTTGTCAGAAGATATTTTAGACATTTCATTGTGGGTAAAAAATTCTAGATTGCCGCCATTTGTTGAAGTTCAAGCAATAAATTCATATCATTTTCGACAAAATAGAGGCAGATTCGTGTTTTTGGTGTCTATTATAGGGTTTTCAGGTATGCCGTACATAGTGGTGTTGTCAGAAAATATTTTAGACAGTGCATTGTGGGTAAAACTTTCAAAATGGCCGCCATTTGTTCAAGGTCAAGCAATAAAATCATATTATTTCGACATAATAGAGGCAGTTTTGTGTTTTGGTGTCTATCATGTGGTTTTCATGTATGCCGTTCATAATCGTATTGTCAGAAGATATTTTAGACATTGCATTGTGGGTGAAAAATCCAAGATGGCTGCCATTTGTTCAAGGTCAAGCAATAAATTCATATCATTTTCGACATAATAGAGGCAGATTCGTGTTTTCGGTGTCTATCATGGGGTTTTGGGGTATGCCGTACATAGTGGTGTCGTCAGAAAATATTTTAGACATTGTATCGTAAAAAAGTCAAGATGGCTGCTCTTTGTTAAAGGTCGATCAATAAATGGATATCATTTTTGACAGAATAGATACAGAACAGTAATTTGGTGTTCATCATGATGTTTTATGTTATTCCCGGCGTAATAGTGTGGTCAGGAAGTACGCGAATCATTGAATTGTGGGTTAATAAGCCAATATGGCCAGTGGCGTATCCAGAAATATGTTAAGGAGGGTGCTCAGATTTCCAAGAAACCATTCAATAGCAGGGACCTATACAGGGCATGCCTCCGCAAATTTAAAAAAAAAACATCAAATAGTGCGATTTCGTGGTATCTTTGCTGTAAAACGAAGATATGAGATACTGGCTGAAATGTCAGTTTTAACTTAATGACAGATTAACCTAGCCTACACTAGTCCAACTATTTAAGCTAACACAACCACACAATGGGAAAAAACCCATAAACATGATTATTAGCTTATTTAATAACGAGTGCGATCTACTAGGCATATTAAATGAGCTAGATAAAAATAAACAGCTGTCGATCCAATGTTGCGTTAATGTTTGGCCAGCGTAGCAGACGGTGAAGCAACAATGATATTAATCAAACGTTGGGTCACCCTCATTGTGATAAAAATGATATGCAACCTTGTTTGTGGAATGCCGACTATGCAATTATATAGGGCCTAATTATGCAACAATCATCTATTAAAAGTCATAACATGTCATTGAAAGAAGTTGTGGACCATTAAAATGCTTACAACGTTCACTTGATCACATAAAATTCCTGAAATATTTATTTTTATTTCACCCTTATTAATTTGCCACCCTCCCCTATGGCAGAATATTTTTTAATGCAAATGTTATATTCTAGCTCATCATCAGTTAGGCCTATATCAGATATTTTTGTTAGTATTGGTTGTAGTTCCACATTTTCAAAACAACTTTACTGCCAATTTTCAATTATTATCATTGATTTCGTCTCTGGTAAAGAAGAAACAGCTGTATCTGAATTATTTTGTGTCAGTGGTTATACTGGAGGTCTATGTATTGCACTGAGAAAATACGACGATTTCAAATAGGCCCTAAAACAATTAAATTTTGGAAATTGAAAAAGCGACCCTGTTTTTTATCCATTTGTTCTCAAGACTGAGTCTCAGAGATAATATATCTTGAGAAAATTATTTGCCATCACCTAGGTAAAAGAATCATGGTAATTGAAGAATAATCTTTATCCCGTGGTCCTTATTATTTCATTTTATGCAGCGGCAAGTGCTTGAGAGGGCAGCACGTCCAACTCTAAGTCGTTGTCCGTTCCAAGCGATCCCCATAGCCTACTGTGTATTGTGCTTGTAGTGTGTTATAATTATCATAGGGCAGGGTAGTCTATGATAATTACTATCAATCTTAGCATATCTACTTTGGAACAACGTTGTTTCAAGGTATTCTATTCTACCTGAAAACCCTATGATGGACACCAACATCATGAATCTGCTTCACTTTTGTCGCAAAATGATATCAATTATTGTTTCATCTTATACAATGGTCGGCCATGTTTAGTTTACTGGTCATACAACTAAGTCGGACATACCTTAAAACCCTATTGTAGACAATGTTTCTTTTCTTTTAAACAGAATGTGTGACCTTGGCCATCTTGGAAATTGGGAAATTGGCGGATTTTTGGCTCTTTAGAAATAGATATGAATTGTCTCTTTGGATAACACTTTTCTAATGGATCTATGGAACATCGATGTAAAGTGTCATGCTTGCCCCAAAAATGGGGATTTGCTCATTTTTGGGCTCTTAGCATGTCCACTGTAGTAAAAATTACTATAAAAAATGGTTCTTACTTGTATTTATAAGAATCACATTTTGGCTCATTTGACCTTGAAATTGACGTTTTGACCTTGAAGATGATATGGAATCATAGAAATAATACCAGAAATGGATTTTCTAGTCAAAAGTACACGGAAAATAAGGTATTACACTTGTTCCTAGGTGAATTAGTTAGAAATATCAAATTAGACCTTGAAAATCATATTTTCGCTTATTTGACCTTAATATTTACGTTTTAACCTTGAGGATGACCCTTAATTATCAAAATAGTACCACAACCTAATTCTTCAGTCAAAAACACATCAAAAAGAGGTATTACACTTGCTGTTATTTCCATTTGTTGATAATACCATTTCACAGTTTTGACCTTAGAATTGACCTCTTCACCTTGAAGATGACCTTGAATCAGCAAAACATCATTAGAAATAAATTATGTAGTTAAAATCACACCAAAAAGAGTTATTATATAATTTTTCCCAATTATGTTTGTTAAAATGACATTTTCAACAATTTGTCCTTGAAATTGACCTTTTGACCTTTAAGATGAACTTGAATCACCAAAATAATATTTAAAATGATTTTTTCAGTCAAAATTAGATGAAATAGAGGTATTGCACTTGCTTGTAGCTCTATTAAAAAAATATATATATTTGACCTTGAAATTTGAACTTTGACCTTGGATTTTGTCATTTTTCTCAAAACGCTCAAGGCTACTCTCTTGATATCCGGCGGATATGCTTCATAGAACACCTGATGAGTTATAATCCATCAAAAAAAAACTTTAACAGCCGATGCAGGGTTAGGCCAAACAAACAGCGTTGGCTGCCTGACTATCAATGAATTATTTGAAATCAATTTTAGCCTTGGCGCAATTTATCCCTAAATAAATGCTATTATTTACATCAGAATAATGCTCATTTGCAGTTGAAGGTCATACAGCAATCCATTTTTGGCATGTTGGGGGTTATTATTTACTCGAATAAAATTTTTGGGCCCCGAGTCTAATATTACATGGTCATGTTATAGATTCAGATTCAGATTCATTTATTTGATCAAATAGATTACATCGTAATATAGGCAGTGGTATCATTTTTTCTTGATGAGGAAACCTCCACTAAGACCACGCAATGGTCGCTAGCGTAGAGGCCACCTACATTACATTATATTTATATTACAATTTTATTAAATATTCCAAGTATTGATGAACGTGATGTTACTCTCTGGTTGTCACCTCAGTACTAAAATAGGTCGAAGACCAAGGAAACAGACAGGCTGGGGAGCTAACATTAGACAATATAAACAATATGATTAAAAGGACCCCTTGGGATGAGACATTTTCAATGTTGTCAATTTTGAATATTTAATTTATTTGAAGCTACATAGCCTACTGATCTTAACTAAAAATACGAAAAAGTCAAAAAACAATTTTAAAGCACCGAAAAAGAGCGAAATAGTTGTATTTTCAGGTCATATATTGCCATGTAAACAAAACAAGTCAGCAATATTGAGCACTTTACATCACATATTCCCACGTATCAGACGGTAAGATCAGAGCAGTTGCCGCTAATTGGTGTCTTATAGTCAGGACACGGGAGGACACACCTGCAGCACTGATTGTCTACCCAGCGCTTGGCCGATGCCATCAGCATGTGGCCCAATGCTGTGAAAACATCAATCGTCCTTCAGGTTTACAAATAGTTTGTTTGGGTTACTTCTGGTTTCATAGAAATGGTGATTGAAAATATTTGTAAAAATATGAAAATTCTGAAAAAAATAAAAACATGATCCGTGGGATACACTACTTCAGTGCGGAAATAAAAACGAAAATTGGTGTCATCCCAAGAGGCTGCTTTAATAACAAATATAGATTAGTCGGCCTAAGTATCGTAGCAAATGTAATTGAACAAATAAGATTGAAATACATTATCAAATTGCTTAGAAGTGTACTACATTTATTTATTATAAATAGTAACTATTAATTATAGCAAATTTAGCCCTACATATCACAACAAATATAATTGTACAAATACGATACACATATAGTCAGGCAGAATATTGGCATTTTGGGACTGAGCCTTGCAATGTCGAATTACAATCGTTTTTTTTTTGCATTTTTGAGTTGGCAATATCCATCTCTTTAATAATTAGCTGGCGCTCCATGCCCAAAGCTTGTGGGTTTTTTAAAATTCAAGATGGCCGCCAAGATGGCTGCCGTATCACTAAAATTGCCGTAACTTTCCTAATAATCAACTTAGAGTCCTGAATTTGGTGTCTATTAGTAGGTTTTGGGTGGCAAGGAATCCATTATGTGGTTTATTTCATGGTTAGATGTAGTATACACTCTAATTTGATGAAATCACAAAATACAAGACTACAGATATCCAAGCGATCCCGCCCCGGATTAGAATTTGCTTGAAGCGATTTTGAGTAGTGTTATCAAAGTAGTCCTAGACTGGGTATAAGATCAAGACGCAAGAAAACTAAGGCGCTAGGTCTAAGAGTAAGATAAAAAACTAGACAGTCAGTCAGAGACTGCAAAACCTCCATCAAAATTATTTATTTTAATTCGCATCCCTATCGTAATCCGGATCATTCCCACAATTTAATGGTTCTGGTAAAAGTTTCATGCAAATCTGTGAGATTCGGGGCACATCCGGATCATAAAATTTAAAATTCAACCGTTTGTTTCTTGGCCCGAGACAGATCTCTGGTAAAAATTTAAAGCAAATATGTTTGTTACTTTTTAAGTAATCCAACGGACAGACAAACAGACAACAAACCAACTCGACCAAAAACATAACCTTCCTGGTGGAAGCAATAAGACTAGAATCACTACTTCTTTTTTAGACTAATGATTCAGTTAACTACCACGATTTGCCAGCATTATGGATAATAGTATGAATAATCGACAAAGGTCATCCATTTTGAATTTGATTAGGTTTAATTTTTTCAAGGCATATCCCTGTCCGAAACCTCGCATTTTGCTTCATAATAGTGGTCTGGCTATCTGGCATGGTTTACCAGATATAAGTAAATAATGGCCATTTTGAATTTTATCAAGTTGAAATTTTGTGAGGTTGCATTCAGGGGAGAATGCAACCTCACATTTTGTTTTATGGTAATGGTTCAGCTATGTACCACGGTTTACCAAATATCAGACATTTTAAAGTAAATTGACATTGAACAAGTTACAAATTTTCAGGGTGCATCCTTCCTTGAAACCTAATATTTTGTTTTATGCTATTGGTTTGGCCATCTAGCACGTTTTACAAAATACCGGACATATGAGAGTGAATAAAGGCAGATACACGATCATTTTGAATTTGATAAAGTCGATTTTTTTCAAGTTGCAACTCCTCTAAAACCTCACATTTTGTTTTATTGCTATATAGCACGGTTTACCAAATATCAGGAATATGAAAGTAAATAATGGCCGATAGACAGCCATTTGGAATTTGATCAAGTCGATTTTTTTTCTGATTGCATCGTCTCCTGAAACCTCCCACCATTTACCTGATATCAGGACTATTGAGGTAAATAGTGGCCGATTGTCGGCCATTTTGAATTCGATCAAGATAAAACATTTCACGGTGCATCCTCTTCCGAAACCTCACTTTTTGTTTTATCGTACCGGTAATGGTGTAGATAACTTGAGCGGTTTTCATGATACTCACCAAAATATTTTAATTGGATATACTGATGTCATAAATTAGGCCAAAGTGCTAGGTCAACATCAATGTCAAGGTACAAAAACCTGAAAAGGCACAACTAGGAGCCTTAGAGATAAGATCATGTATGTGCAATATGACAAATCTTGCATACAATGGTGGCTTGCTAGACCACAATGATGTATGTCTCCTCGTGTGTTGCTGCAGATCAACTCATCAAAACATGGAGATCCAAGGGTAGCCTACTTACAATTAGGCTAATATATCATTCGAGATGTGTATTCCTTCACATCGAGTGTACTGATAATGTGTACATTTTCCTGACATCCCCGAGGATGGGTACTATTTGGATTTGGATTGTTAAATATTATGATCTCATTATTTGTACAGCTGCATATAGGCTGTAAATGAAAATGGTTATGACTAAATCCTTAGACATAGCCGTCAGTATGTTGCTTGAAACACTTGGTTTGCGGTTTATGAGAGGTAGGTACCACCTTTTAGTTCCTGGTTCAGGTGATACACCTGATTTGGTTACTTTTCTTATCATATAACCATTATATTCAGGTCAAGATGGTCTTTAAAAAGTCGAACTCACTTTCTTACAGAAGAGGTCTATAATCTGATTAAGAGCCTATGCTGGTGGCATAAGTGGGTTTCTTGACCCTCCATGTGGTTCAAGTGGCTTTCATAAAGGATTGGATGGGGCGTGGCATTTATGACACTGTCATTTTCCTTCTCCCCACCTCCACTAACTTTCTTAACATGTAACCTGGGAGTCACGTTTCAACTCAAGAATTGAATCAATACCAGACGAATGTAATGCAACGACGTCATCGCGAAAGAACTTTTTAAAATAATGTTCGTCTAGAGAAAGATAATCCACCTTTGTCTCTATAGATAGCATAAATGTCTACTGAGATCAAAAATCTACTCCGACCATTCATGTCTCAAGGGAAGCCTGCTCGTTATATTTGGCTCCGGAAAGATGCAGCAAGATCGATGGTATCTGGCATCCTCTGCATGGAGATCACTAAGTCTCGCCCCCCCCCCCCTCAACTCATCCTTGCGTTGAGGACATTTCTCTTCCAGTAATTACTTATATATTTTGCATGGCTCGTATCGTTGCCTTGGAACTTTTAGATCGTATTCATTTGGTAGAATACATGTAGTAACATTTGTACAAAAGAAACAGTATTTTATGAAGTCAAATTTGCCCCTCTTAAGTTTTAGAGCTAGTTTAAGCTAACTCTTCATTTTCACGTTTGAAAGAGAGCAATTGTTCCGATTTCACACAGTTTGATGCACAATTTGTTATCCGAATTGATCATAAATTATGTCAGTCCTTCTCACCTTGGCAGAATTAATAAATATTAATCCTTACGTAGTTACCCAAAGGTTTGTTTTTGTGTGAAAAGTAAGAGCTAAGTCTTTGACGAAGCATTCATCACCACATTCTTCAGCCATTATTCAGCCAAAACACATAAAATAGAGAATAATTTTGTTCAGAACTGTAATTATATTATCAGACGTATTCGAAAACATTGTTAAAATAGCGATTGTGAAATGGCAGATATTATGGCGTTATTCGGTGTTTAATGACTATTTTGGCGGCCATTTTCATTTTTTTACACCAGAACTGACTTTGATCTATAGGATAACATCAAAATCGGCTTCCCCGACCCCAAAAACCTAGACCTAGATACCAAAATCATGTCTTTAAGTCAATTTGTTAAGAAGTTATAGCTTGTGATATGTTTAAATAGCCATTGTGGCGCCCATCTTGGATTTTGAAAAACCCACAAAGGTTGGACATGGAACGCCAGCTGATTCTTGATCTATGGCATATGTTCAACTAAAAAGTGTAAAAAAATGATTGTAATTCGATATTGCAAGGTCATCTTATGGTTCTGCCTGACTAATACATAATTCATTTGATATATAGATTAAAGACAAGCGTTATATCTGTCGGTGTGGTAAAGTCACCATGGTTACAGGTCAAAGACCAATGTGACAGGCATGGTTCGAGAACAGTGGTCCGCAATAAAATTTTGATGTAATAATTATAATTGATTAGTTAGGGACAGCGACAATATATTGAAATGACTCCATGTAAATAATGACAGATAAATAAGAACATTTACTAATATTAGCAATTTTAGGTAATAAACAGCTGGTCAAAGTATTGTAAAGTAGTGTTAATTTAAAAATGGTTGAAAAGTATAATAGATGAACGACAAGCGTCATGCCAGCCAATGTTCTACAGTTACAGATCAATGACCAATGTGACAGTCATGACTTAATACATGTGGTCCAACAAAGAAAGTTGATGATAATAAAATGACTAATAAGTTAAAGAATTAAGAAGAAATAAATATGGGAACTTAACGGGTAAATTAGACCATTAAAAAATTAACATTCTGTCAGACTGTAATGTACAGGCAAGGTGATATTTAAAAAGTCAGAAACTTTGTCGTAATAGACAAACATATTATCAAATTGCGCTACAAACATAACACCGACGAATATGACAAATACTGTTGTAGCTGTTTAATATGGATGATTTTGCATAGGTGATAGTACTTCGCAAACTGTAAGTAAAAAAAAAACGTTTCCTCTATATTTGTTGGGCAGTTATTGATTGCATCGGGTATATTATAAAACTAGAGGGGAATTGTGCCTTTCAAGTAACAATAATATTTGGGCTAGATTTTTATAAGTTTTTTTAGCGGCCATTTTGAATTATGCTGAGTTATTTTTATTATGACAGATTGATTGGAATTTTGCATATGAGTTTTTTGGCAGCCATTCTGAACTGGAATTTTAGACTTCAGATTTCGGACTTCAAACTTCAAATTCCCCACTGAGCTTTTACACTTTTAAATAGTTATATGTTTGTTTGGCAAATGCAATCGCATTCAGAGTGCCCAGTACACACATTGACTTGTCTCTTTGTTGACTCAATGCTGTATGTTGTATCACTTTCCCAACACTAGTCCAACATTAAAGCAACATTGATTCAACGTTTTAAATGATTTTAACTGTCCATACCAAATACACAATATTGGTTCAATACTGGGCCACTGTCTACGGCGCTGGCCCGGAATTGAAACATTGGATAAATATATTTGTATTATGCAATCTAGACACTAAAGTTAGCGTAGGTCTGGACACAGGGGAGCCCTTTCACCCTCCTGTTTTCATTTAAGCAATGAATGGAGAATCACCCGACATTTACACCATTGAACCAACATTGGACCTTATTATAGGCCTACTGCCGTGCAAGCCAAAATACAGTATCTGCTCACTTTACAAGTAAGCAGATACTACCATTTGCATTTGAAGAGCGGCATTGTGATCCAGAAAATCCTTGATAAATCCAAAAGTACATGCTAGATGACTTAGAAAAGTCATAGCAGAATACCTGACTAGTCTGGGAATATGGTATCCAAATTCCATGTTGATTGGATAATAACTCATGGAGAAATATTTTTTAACAAAACCTGCACAGAATATTAAGTTTAAACCACAGGACAAAACTCAGTATATTTGGACATAGGCCAAATATAATAAGCACTGTCTAACAAATTCATGTTTTATGTGTATTATCATTATGTTCACTTGTTCTGAAATAACATGGGTAAAGTGTGTTATAAGTAGTTGTAATATAATTTGAATTGTTAATAACAGTGAGTTGTGCAGCATGCTTAAAAAAAATAATAGTATATGATTTTTCAATTTTGTTAGGGCGCCAATGATGCGTGTTATTTTCAGGAAAATGTGGTCCATGTGATCTTTCCATTTCAATTGCTTATTAATGATTAGACCTAAAAAACTCGACGCATTCAATAACGTTATTGTCTATTTTTATCAATGGTATACTGTAGGTGTTTGTTCCCTTGCCAGACGACAAACAATAAACTTGCATTTGAAAATATTTAGAGAAGGTTTGTTTACGTTAAGCCATATAGACAGTTCTGCTAGTTCTGCATTCATAGTATCTGTATTATAAATATTATTCTTCGTTATTAAAGTCGTGTCGTCTGGAAAAAGGATGAAAATTAATGAAAGAGATTGGAAGATTTATGTATGTTATTCGTATACATTAAAAAGAGTAAAGGCCCTAAAATCATAACTTGACGGGGTACCCCAGTAGTTATTTTTAAGAAATTTGAGTCAGTATTATCCTAGTATGCATATTGTTGTCTATAATTTTAGTAAAAAACATTTTATTAATTTATAGATTTTCCTGTTAGTCCATAGCATTGTTATTTGTATAGTAATATATCATGGTCTAAATTGTGTCGAAAGCATTTGATAAATCAATGATTATAGCTAGAGGTACCTCGCCTTTATCCATTTTTGGGTATGGCGTCGTCACATCTGTCCGCGAGTGATAATTCGATGATCAGACACATTAAGTATGATTCTATATAAGATGTTGTTAAAATAGTCTGTTATAGTCGCATATTGCCAAATCAAATCAAGGGTGCCAGGCATCGATTGAATCGACACCATTTCCATCATTTCACTATTAGAACCAGAATGAAGTGTGAATAGGACGCCTTCTGATGGGAATATAATTTGTCTGCAAATCCCTGGGGATTATTGTGCTCAACAGATGGATTAAATCGAGCAGCTGCGTCTTACTCCTTAGCCGGTCATTCATCTAGCTTACGTTTGACAAGGTTTATGAATTTCTCATAACTGGCATTTTGCTATAAAAATACTTTTACATATTATCTATGAAATAACATGATAGTTTTCAAAACTAAACAAGTAAATTATCTTGAACATGTTTGCTGTTGCACCAGTGTTTTATTTGTAGTATCTTATCTAATTCATAAAATATATAATATATCATTTTTTAGTTAATAATAACCCCTTATAAATATACGGTTATGTCCGCTATTTTGTGAAGTGGTAAATAAAATATTTATTTTCAAAACTATATGATAATACTCAAGGGCGTTCGTTTTTTTTTGTTATAGATTGCACCTTTTGTGGGAGTAATTAGGATTAAGATGGGATAGATATGATTAAATGAATCAGGTGACTGGGCTATACCAAGCAAGCACGAGACGATTTCCAAATGTTGATTTAATGTCGGCTCATCGTCTAAGACGCTTGCCCAACATCAAGTCAACAGTGGGGCAGTCTCATATTTTCTGGACAGCAAGAATAGTTATAGTTACATTTATACAGCGCCTGTTCTCGAAGATTCACAGCACATTCATCACTACTCTATAAATCTGGTGAAAGCCTGTATAATTATACAAGTGTGTTTTTAAATATTTTTTGAAAAGTGCTAATGCTGTTCTCATACGTAGATATACAGGTAGCTTATCTTAAGGCCGAGGAGCTGCATTCATGAAAGCATGATCGACGAAATACATGTATGTTGTGAATGATCCAGAAGTTTGAAGAGCGTAGAAGTCATATTTTGCACGCGCTGGAGTCTAGAAATGCAATGTTGTGTGACACCAAAAAAACAGCATTGCAATAGTCCATTCTAGATATTATCATTGTCTGTACTAACTGTTGTGTGGGCGTAGCGAGAGATGTCATCTGATATGGCGAATATTTTTCAGCCATAAATAGCGGAATTGGCACGTCTTCGTCTCATGCTGTTCCCTGTTCATGGAGCTCTCCAGAAAGACGGCGATTTCTCGTAGAAGAAGATGGGGATATATTGGATTCCACGATCTCAACTCCATCCAAAATCACATCAATGGTAATTTAAAACGTTGATGTGGAAATTACGCACTCAGTTTTGTCGTGGCTGAGTTCGGGCATGTTGATGACAATACAGGGTTGTATCTCCGCAATGCAGGCTTGTATTCTACTCCGTGTAGTCTCTTGGTCCACATCACTATTTACCCGAAAAAATAACTAAGCTATATATTGGATAGACATAGAGACGAAATTCCCGTATTTCTTATTTTTGACATGGTTGTCAATAATTAGAAATAAGGGATTTCGTCTCTATATCTAGCCTAACTGGCGAATGCGCAGCACAAAAATTTAAAAAAAACTTTTGCAGTTCTAGTCTATGGGCATGTTTACATCATATGGTCATATTATTAAGCTAAAATAAAATCACCGATTTTTTGATGATTCTAGACCTGGCCATGTCCTTTTATTAGGTTGAATACGTTATTACCATTGGATATAGTATTATTTCTAATTTCCCTGAGGGCATACCAGATTCCATTTTGTGAGATGACATTCCCAACTCATCTGGGAAATACAGGAAGCCTCGTATTCATCTGAGCCTGGAGTTCTATTTTTAGTTCAGAAACTGTTGTGACGCAGATAAATCAACCCTTTATGTTCTAGTCATAGTTGCGCAAGTGATGTCCTTTTTTGCATTGCTAGCAATATTGCCAGGTCCGTCCGAGCTGGGTTCTGACTTAGACTGCTATGACTTAAATGATGTCTAAATCTTGAAAACTACGAAATCACAACTCTACCGCGGTCATTCCTACCAGATAATGATGGCATCTGGATGGTTGCTGGTGTGAATGTTAAATGAGACATACGATTTCGTGAATCTGTTTTCACAAGCAAGTCAGGAGAAGATTGTATATAGTTTTTTACCATACATCATAAACATTACTGGATGATGAGTGTGAGGAAACCACATGAAGAAGCTACCATAGGCCACTTAGAAAACAAAACCAAATTTATGGTGAGCATAATAAAAGTGAAACTTCGATTGTAGTCTACACCAAAAAGGGATTGGTAAAATGAATGCACAAACGTCAGTAAACCCCTCTAATATCGTAGTATTAGAACCGCACTGCATCAAAAGAACAGCGTCACAAGTGGGCAGGATCGCACGTCGATCACACCATTTGAAGAGCTGGGAAGTCCCTTTCTAAAAGGCAGCAGGTCATGTTTTTTGAACGCAACGCAGGAAACACCACGCATCGACCCAATGCTAGACCAAGGATACTGGTCAGACCAATGTGGGACAACGCGTCGTAGTGTCATATGTCTTTTGTTGGTGTTAAATAAAGAAAAAACATGTAGCATAATCTAAAATAATTGATAAGGCTAATCATCGGTGAGAGAATGTTTGGAAGTGTCGGTTGCACTAGGACTTTAGACAATAGACTTTACTTTAATAAACTCGGACCATACATGGTACAATTAGTGGCCATGCCTCATTGATGTGTAAACAATGGATCATTCGGATGGGGGCAGCGTGACTATAACAGATCATTTTATAGTCTGAGTGGCTGTGGTATGTCTTTCCCATGACTCAATGTGGATATTAATAAATATATATGGGATAGCGTGTGTTGTGTCGACATTTAAAAATGGTCTGGAAACAATGTACTTGTCAAATTCTCAAATTAAAAAGTTAGAATCTCTTCAAGTCACTCTTTTGAAGTCTTCCCTCGGCCTGAGTGTGCACAGCCACCATTCAAAATTATTTCGTGCTTTGAATGTAGCTCCATTTGGCGAAATTATTTAAAAAACAGTATGTGGTTTATGGAATAGACGAGAGATCTGTGTTCACACGTCATGGCCAGATAATAGTCTCTGGTGATATATGCCCTAAAATCTCATTTTCTATAGTTTTAAACGTGGGTGTCTCCCCATTGTTATACTCTCTTAATGCGAATGCATATACATCTCAAAATATATCTTTAACTTGTCCCTTGCCAATATATTGATCTACACGACAATCTAATCTAGGGAATCTGTATCCCATAAACTTTTGTTTCTACTTACAAGATAATAATTGGTATTAAAGTATAGGCTATTCTGTGTTTTTAAAGGTGTGGTCAACTGTCAAAATTCGCGGGACAAGGGTCCCCCAGAAGGCAATAGTGACCGTGGGTAGGCCAAGTCCCCATATTCCATAATAATACTAAATATGCGTTTCATACCCAAAGCCTAATTAAGAGCAAGTTCTCAGATCACAGCAAGTTCATATATACTTGAGCGACATCTATGAGTTTAAAATTGAAAACTCTTGGCCCTTACCCCTACTTGGACGCTGGCTTGCAAACAAACTGACTGTATTACTGCGGGGATGTTGAAACTGCTTGACCCAAGCTTGTATTGACATGCCCAGTAAACACAAAACATTTGTATGACTTTATGCAATGCTGGACCAACGTCGAAGACGTTGGGCCGACGTTGTGTAAATGTTATACAAATGTATTGTGTTTGCTGGGCAGAAGGACTTTCTCTCAAACATTGTACTTTTATTCAATGTTGGTTCAATGTTGGGCCAGCGTCGCAGACGTTGGCCTAGCATTAAAACAGCATTGGATCAATGTTCCGTTTAGGTAGTATCTTGTAATCAGTTCAGTGGCTATATTAATGCCGTCAATTTGTACTCAATAGGCTACTGTTGGCCTACACTTGACCGTCCCAGGCATGCGCGTTTTGCAGTTGAATCATTCTTTAATGTATCATGCTATTAACTATAGGTCGTACGCCCAGTATCGCGAACCACGGTTTTTACCATTTAAAAAATATTTACTGGCTGAAATTCTTTTTTTACTTTTATTCAACTCACTTACACGGTATAATTTTTGGTTGGGAAATCCTTTCTTTGTTATGTATACCGATTTTCCCGAATTTCACTTAATATCGCCCACCGCTCTAATGATGAATGACTTGCACCTGTCATCATACTATAGTAACATTTTTGTTTTACATTTGTATGTTTTAAATGATGAACCTAATCTGATATGTATGTATACTGTTTCCAGCTTGGAGGTTGAATAAATAATAATAGTTATATTATAATAACATAGCATTCACACCACCCCTTGTGTCCTAGGACCAACATAAATGAGGCAAAGTTTTATCAAGTTGATGTAACCTTTGAGGTCATTTGAAGACTACACCTCATCTAAATATATCTTATTAATATAAATGACTTCCGTTGTATGTTGAATTGTATAAAAATGTAGTGAAAAAAACAACAAAATAAGCGCTTTGTTTGCTCTATGATTATAGATCCAGCCAAATCTTGATATAATTAGTCTTGATATATTAAGACTAGTGTGTCACTCAAGCATGGGCATTTTGGCGGCCACATTGAATTTATATCTGATGAAAAACTGTGATAAATTAGTTATGTGATTTTATCTGATTATATTTTTTAATAAACAATTACAAAAGAATTTCTTGACTTAAAACATGTGCAGTAGGACTGACGATACAGCCAATCTTGATATCATTGTTTTTTTTGTTGCGGCCATCTTGGATTTATCTGTTATTAAGCTATGCTACATTACTTATTTGAAATGCATACGCCCCCACCCCTTAGCTGATAGAGCAATAGTACTACCAAACAAATCATGATAATATTTCGAGGTTATTTTCCACATCTCCCAGTTGACGGTCAAATAAAGGTTTATATATGCCTAATGAACAGCCATTCGTTATTTTTATATGACATATATGCAAAATAAGTTGCAAACGGAATGTTCTCAGATGTCTAGTACAATATTTGGGGCTCCAATGCAGCTTTATGATATATATATACATCTATTCCCGGTCATCTTGGCGGCCATCTTGAATTTTGAGCAGGCTCCGGTGCCTTATATGATGCAGCATATCATCCTTGACATAGCTGCCTAGAATTGTAGAATAGTATAAACGATTCTGCTGAAATATAGCACTTAACCTCTCCACTAATAAGTAATCCACTCCAATTTTATCTTGGTAATTACTTGCATTCCAAGTCTGTGCTGCTGCAGTAGGCCAGTCTGCCTGGTCTTGAGATTCGCCGTACAAGACAGTTGGAAACATGTAAACATTGCCAGCAGGTAAACTGTCACTACAAAGTTTGCATGTTCGCAGCATGCTCTCTCTGTCTTTTCTTGTTTGATCTCTTCAAAGAATCAAGGTACAGTAGGTCGGACCAAATTATCCCTGGAGACGAGTGGAGCATGCTCGTCTGTATACATTTTTACCCGCAGTGTGACCGCTAAACCGCGTGCTCAAGAACAGAGATATCAGCAATATGTGGATCTGCAAGACTCAATCTCCAGTATTGAATTTTACCTCGATTAACTATCATCATGGCTAAAATTTAAATATATTATAATTTTTTTAATGACAAAATCATAACATATCATATTATATGGAATTTGTGTTTAGTAAAATAATTTTAAATGTTTGGTTTCTAATTAAAAAAAATAGTTATAAACGTATTTTACCGACTTGAAGTTGTGGATCACAGTAAAAAAATGGACTATTTCAATAGTTTTCAATTATTCTTCAATTTCTTGGAGATACCGTGTTTTGTATTTACGCAATATATTGTTGTTTAGAATTAATTAGTTTTAATTCTTATTTCAAGCAGCGATTTGCAGCAATACTTTTTCATGCGTCGAATCTTGAGAGGAAACAATGTAGAATATAAAATATTAACATGTTTTTTCTTCGTGTTGTTCCCGAGGTCCACCGTATTTCATTATTGAATTTCTTCTAGGTGCAGAGAATCAAGTCATCCCGTGGGAAATTCACTAGCGACACACAACAATGGTTTAATATTCGTGATAACGTCAGTGACACAACAGCAATTCACCCTCACATCGACTACATTCGTTTATTTATGGTTTGATTTTGGGAGTGCAAAACTGCCTTGCAAAGACAAGCAGCTATAACTGCTTAAGTTTGAAGAGAACAGTTACTGCAGGGAAACTGTGGAAGATAAAACATAGAAACTGTGGAACATAGAATACACGGCAATAAAAGTGCACAGTTCTCGATATGATGCCTCAAGGCCGAATAACGACAGATTTATTAGCAATATCACGTCAAATATTTGACTCAAAGACAATACAATGACTGACACTGTGTTAATAAAAAGCAGCGCAATGTGTATCATAATCCAGCTCAGAATGATATATCGGTGTATAAAATATAATTTGTTCATTTGTTTCTGTTTCATCTGTTTAATTTCCGATGGTACGCTGCACGTTTTTAATTGCTTTCTAAATCGTTGTTGGAAAATTGTATAATCAGTAATAGATGTACAGTCCTGACAAGCGCCATATTGGTATGAAATGCCCCAAAAAGTTTGTGGATGTATTATCTATGCAAATATTTGTAACTTATATAAATACTTTCTTTGATGTATGTACGGAATCAGCTCAATTGTATGGACTTGAGACCAGTCTCCACGAATATATATCTACAAAAGAATCCGCGACGTTCAAGCGGACATGACGATATAAAGTAATACACGTAATATAAACCGTAATAACAGACTATGTGTGTGTAATAATATACCCTTATAATTGACCCCTATGATTTTATGTCTCATAATAGGTGACAATAATAGATAAACGTGATTTAGCAACAATCATGAAAATCATCCTGAATTTTGTAAAACGCCTAGGTAGCTATTGCACCCGACCAAATATTGCCCTTTGCAATTATTTTATGTTCAGTCATTTGTCTGCCACTGGACTATTGTGCTATCATCAGTGAGACTCTTGAGTGATCTCAATATGCAATGATGCATCTAGATTATTATTTTCTAAATTATTTATAATGTTTGTATCTATGTAAAATAGTCACAATAAGTTACAACAGTATAACTGATGTTTTTTTTCTCTGGTAGTCATTCACTTGGTAAAAATTATAATTACAATATTTTTCTAAATAGCTATAAAAATAATAAATTATTAATAAATTAACCACACATTTCTGATGCAATAATGCAAGCATTTATCTAGTCTATCAATACAAAATACAATTAAAATAGCGAAAAATAACTATATAGGCCCTATAATACAAATATCCTTCCTATTGGAAATAGCGATTAGGCCTAGTACAATATTTTTTTTAAATAATAATAAAAAATAATCCATTATTAATAAATTTAATGTGAATGTAAAATGAAGTAATACAAACATAAAACAATAATAGTCAGCAATAATTTTTTTTGTCATTTGAGCAATTGCATGTGGCAGCTCCGCATTTGATAAATTATTACAATATTTTTATTACAAAAATATTGACAAGCAATTGATGATGAAATAATACAAGCGCTAACCAATAAATTATGTAAATAATATAAAACAATGATTAATTATTATATATAATAAAAAGTATTATTTTTATTATAAATAATTAGTGCTACAATATTTTACAAACATACAACTATAAAATAAATAATTAATATAATACTAGTGATAAATAATTATATGTAATATATATTTTGACTTTTGTGACCTTAAATTATAGTCGTTATTATGTGAAACGCAGTGACGTCACTCGGTGAAAGCAAGGTTATATAAGACCCCCTCCCCCATACTTCATTCTGTGAAACGCAGTGACGTCACTGTTGAAAACAAGGTTATATAATACCCCTCACCCATACTTAATTGTATTAGCCAGCTCGGTGAAAACAAAGGAGGTCATGGTCATTGAGTTTCACAGAATAGTCGTCATAGATGAATTGTTTCCAAATGTTTACGTTTTCTACGCATACCAACATAATAAACCAAAAACTATAAAAAAAAACATGTCATAGATAAGCCTACCCCGACTCGAAAAGTCTGCCTAACAAAATAGACGAAGTTAGAATTATTATGACATTCTTGCCATTTCCGAAACCTGGCTCTCAGACGATATACCCAGCGAAACTGTGTATATCTCTGGATACCATCTATATAGGAATGATCGCCGTAGCCATGGTGGAGGTGTACTTCTTTATATTAAAGACACAATACAGCGAACCTACTGTCCAGAACTACACCAGTCATCTGACACTGAAATTGTATGGGCTAAAAGCAATAATGGCCCCTCATATTCATTTTATATTGCTTGTGTATATGATCCATCTCCAGAAAATGAAAAATATTAAAAGACAATGTTAAATAATTTTGAGAATGTCTTGAAGAAAAATAAGAAAATTGTTATAGTAGGTGACCTTAATATAAATTATGACTTGGATAAAAAGAAGTATAATAATCAAGCTCTTTATATTGAAATGTTGTTGAATTGTAGACAATTAATATTAGAACCTACTCGTGTAACATTGAATACTTCATCCATTATTGATCATATATACACAACGATGCCGAATAATCATGTACAGTCCGGTGTTCTGAAATACACAGTCAGTGATCATTACCTTGTACTTACAATTTTAAGTTTTAAAGAGGATACCACACCGGGTAAAATATTACAGAAGATAAGTTATGATAAAATGGACACAGGAGCTTTTCTGAACGAACTTATGCTATCTCAATTATACAATATTTTATATGTCTGATAATGTACAAGATGCGTGGGTAAAATGGTCTGATCAATTTAATTCTATTGTGAATAGACATGTGAGTACCAAGCAAATTAGAGTAAAAAACCGACCGAATCCCTGGTTGACACCAAAAATACTTGAATTAATATATAAACGTGATTATACGCACCGCAAAGCAATCAAACTGAAAAACTCAGACATGATGGCTGAATATAAGCATCTACGCAATGAGGTTGTCTCTAATATACGAAAATCTCAGCAAGATTATTATTACAAAAAGAAAATAAGTCCAGATAATAAACCTCAAAATATACGAAAAGCTGTGAATGAGTCTCTTGGAAAAGAAAACAAATCTAAACTACCGAATGACATAACACCCGATAACTGGAATAATCACATTACTTCTGTCGGTCCAAAATGAGCTAAACAATTTACAGATAGCCAGAATCCAACTTGGAAAAATAACACCAGTATCTACCAGTTCAAATTTAACTCAATAATGGAAGAAGCCACTTTAAAAATGCTACAACATTTGCCTTCTAGCAATAACATTGATGTATTAGGATTTGATTCACTTCTTTTAAATCTTTCAAGTGATGTTATTTGCAGTAGTCTAACAGTTTTATTCAATATGTCACTTAACACAGGGCAGATACCAGATGACTGGAAAAAAGCACGAGTTACCCCTATCTTTAAAACAAGGGCTCGAATACCGACCCAAATAATTATCGCCCCATCTCAGTCATCGGACATATCCCTAAATGTTTTGAAAAAATGGTTGATGTGCAGTTTCGGGAATATTTACTAGCTCATGCGTTTATTACACAAAGTCAATCGGCATTTATGAAGCATCATTCCGCCCAAACATCACTGCATCATGTTATAGACTCATTTTTAGATAATATTAACCACGGTGAACTGGTGTTTGTCTCTTTGACCTAGCAAAATGTTTTGATACAATAGATCATGAATTGCTGCTATATAAACTCGGTAAATATGGATTGACTGAAACAGAATTACTATGGTTTTCTAATTACCTTTCTGAGAGATCACAAATAGTAAACTTAAATGGTCAATTATCATCCCCTAAGCTAATAAAAACTGGAGTACCACAAGGATCTGTCCTCGGACCTTTATTATTTCGATTATTTATTAATGACTTTCCTTCATGTCTCTCAAATGCAACATGTAATATATTTGCTGATGATAATATGGTGCATGTAAATGGCACGTCCATTGTCGAAGTTGAGACATTATTACAAAAAAGTGTTGATGAATCTGTGAAATGGTTTAGAATGAACAAATTTTCAGTTAATATTGATAAGTGTCATGTAATGTTAATATCTGGAAGAAACACTTCTCGGTACTCATTAAATATTGATATTGATGGTGTGAAAATCCCTCATGTACGTAGTGCATAATATCTCGGAGTTGTAATTGATAGTGAATTGAAATGGACCGACCATATCAATAAGCTATCCAGCCGATTATCGTCGATGCTGTATATATTACGAAAACTTTACCCTACAACAATTTCAACTGTATTTACTATGCTATATTCCAATCTTGTATAGATTATTGTCTTAGTGTCTGGGGATCGACTTCTGAAAAACATTTGAACCATTTACAAAAGCTTCAAAAACGAGCTGCCCGCATTGTAACCCAAAACTTTAACTGGGATGAATCGAGTATAAACAATATCAGGATCCTGGGATGGCAAACAATTAGAGAAAGATATGAATTCTTAACTTGTTGTATCACATATAAAGCACGGAACAACTTGGCACCAAATTATATTTCTGATCTTTTTTCCTCCATTGCGGAACATCATAGTGTATTAACTAGAGGCTCAACAAATAACAATATTTATCTACCGGAACCCAATTTAACAATATTCAAATCATCGCTCAATTATTCTGGAGCGAATCGCTGGAATTCGTTGCCTATGCACATCAGAGATTCGCCAACATACAATACATTTAAATCTCGGCGGAAGAAATTACAAAAAGCAAAATCACCGGTTTAAAATATGTGGAACAGTTTTAAACTGAGGGTGTTAATTGTTTTATAGCGATGTATGTAAAACAATGTATGTATATTTTAAAAAAGCTAACAAGAACGTTATGTTATTATATGTAAGTGTGTATGTATGTGAATATATATTAATATTTTAATTGTTTTCATATTAAACATATTCTCTAAATGAAACATATTCTCTGGTTTTGGCGCGGGCAATCTTGGGGCGTTTTTATCTGTATTATAAAGCTCACTTGTATTATATATTATATAATTGAATGTTTGTTTTTCATATAATAAAATCTCTACAGGGCACATATGAAAAATAGCCTGACTGCTAATAATGTCCACCCTGTATATATATGTCTCAATAAATAAATAAATAAATAAACATATTATTTCGTAATTCATTTTTATTTTGATTCAGCATTTCGAAATGAATTCAATAGGCATGTCACCAGCCTTTACCACTTAAGACCTGTAGTACGTTGAAATTTAACACGTCGTGTGTATTTTTAGTGTAGACCAGATAACATCCATATTGCGAGCTTAAACTACATTATGCATAGGCCTACTAGTACTGTCGCTGGTATGTGGGAATAATAATAACACAAACATTAGCATACAGGGTAAAAAATATAATATTATCACATTACTACTCTGCGAAGCCAAATAGCAAGCTATGCTAACATGCAAAGTAAGCATTTCGCTTTGCACGGCAGAATACCGGCAGAAATACAGCAGTGACCAGTGATTGCTAGTATGTTTGGTTAGCTTTTGCATTTAGTGCTATCTCCACGGAAGCGGTCACGCCATTAAATGATCGCTTGGGAAATCAAATAATTTGTTCGTGAGAAAAACAACCTTGGCAACACCACCTGCTCCCATCTCCAGCGGTAGAAACTAGCTTGCGACGATGAAAATGTCAGTCTCGTTCTCAACACCTACTATACGCCCTCTGCAAAAATAAAACACGACCAGACATTGCATTCACTCGTACTAATATTCTGTATACCACACAGTATTGTAACAATTCGACCCAACGACAAACCATGGCTGACATATTAAATACGCCGACTTATTAGAAAATGGCAAACAACTTTTCAATTCAAACGACCCAATAATTTGACGGTTGACAGAGATAATTGTCACAAGATTAATACGCTTAGATAAAAGTTAATTATGAACTAAAACAAGAGGCTATACTATCTAACCCAACTTTAGATGTTGAGCAATGGTGGCAAATAATACAATATGAAAGTTTCCTGACAGAGTTTCATACCTCCCTTAGAGTCCAGTGACACACATTTGTCGATGACTGTCAAAAGGCTCGGGCGGGGGCCCTAGGGTAGTGGTTAGCACCGCTGCCTTTCACGCCAGAGTTCGGGGTTCGGTTCCCGGACTCGGCGGTTTGAAAGAAACAAAAATTGTTTCTTCCCCATCCACGTGTGAAAGTCAGTATTGTGGGGAACCTCCGTGACCGAGAGGTAGCGTACTCGGCCTCAGACCGCCAGGGTTCGAATTTCGAATCCTGTGTCTGGAGGACAGTGTCATCTCATTCATCTCATCATCCTCAGGAGGTTCTCCTGGCCCAGTTTAGCCTATATGTGCACAAAGGTGGCCTAAAGCCCGATTCATTTCATTTTCATTTTGTCAGAAGGCTAATTTATTAGATAATTACTTCGTGGAACATTCTACAGTAGATGATGATAATATGATACTTCCCGATATATTTCTTACCTTATCTTTTCCCCGATCGATGATATTATTAATCAAAATGATGTATGCAAATTATTATTTAATCTGTTTTTATTATGGAAGGTGCTAGACCATTCTCTTTGCTACCCTGTGTATATAAAATATCTGAAAAATGAATATTCAACCGTATCTTAAATTACCTAAACATTAAACCCTTATTACGGGAAAGCGTGAAGCAACTTCTACACATTTCTCATAAAATTTATCAAGAACTAGACAATAACAATTGAAGGCCTTTGATAAGGTCAGGCATAAAGGCTTGCTATATAAACTTAATCACTGCGGTATAAAAGGAAATATGTTAAGATGGATGAAAGATTCTCTATCTGACAGAATGCAAAAACGTAACTAGTAAATAATAAATCCTGTACCCGGGGATAACATTAATGTTAGGGCTCCTCAAGGCTTGATTGTAGGTCTTCTTTGTTTCCCTATCTATATAATATTCAAATATTAATTTCTGCAGACGACGCCTCTTTATTTAGAACAGTTGATGGCGTTTCTCTTCATGCAGACACGTGATTTTCAAATTGAGACGATTTGAAAAATAATATAATTAGCAAAAAATAGCAATGATATTTTCATGTAAGAGATAACCACGACAAGAACTATAATTAAGTTTAAATACTAATACACTGGACAATTTAAAGCAACATAAACATCTAGGCATTACTTTTACACAAAACATGCAGTGGACACCCTTATACAATATAGTATCCTCGGCGACTGTCAGGATTCATCTTATGGAAGTTAATAATATCTTAACAAATATCTTATACAAATTGTATCCGACCCTAATAATAATATTAATATTGTGTATACAAAATTTTCTATTTATGACAGTAATACATAATAAAGCACACAAAATGAAGCAATGCGAATAATAACACGAACTTTTATTAAAATAAACCTGCTTTAAACTCTCGCTAAACGAAGAGAATCTCACAAGATGACATGTTCACGAGAAATTGCTATTAGTTATAACAATAGAATGTATGCCCACTCAACTCCAATCCAGAAACACACGAGCCGCATTATCAGTCACATTTGCAAGACATCTGCTTTTATGCTGAGTTTCTTCCCCAGTTGTGCCAAAACATACAACACTCATGATACTAAATTTAGATATGTCATATCCGAAAAACAGACAGCACACTAGAACAACGAAATAAAAATCACACGTAATGACTACTTCACACTCAACCGAAGACATATAACGCAAGCCCAGATAAGTTTACAATTAGTAACCTTAATAAACATTTGTTCATGAAAGGATGTGTAAATAGTTCCGAATGTGCATGTACAGAAACAGCGGAAAACTCTCTCCATTATTTATATAAATGCAGTTTTCACAATATCCATAGACCGACAATGATGCAAATCTTAGTTAAATATGTACCTCATGCTCCAGACTTCACACTGATGCACATATTTCTGGAAGTGAATGGAAATGAATTTAAAAATATTGAAATAATAACAGCTGTATCAGACTTTATATATAATACTGGACGATTTATCTATTAATTTAATTAACTATTTGACGACTTCTCATAATTTGTATAACCTTTCCATCTGTAATATTATGCAGACTTATTTCACTTTACTGTTAAACACCTGCATCGCATACTTTGCATGCCGATATATTGTTAATCAGTTGATTATGAAATACTTCATGTTTATAACTTTTATTTTAGTACTGTATAATATTACTAGTAACATCTGTATCATACTTTATGTAATGCGGGAATATTTGAATATTATTTTTTAATAACTATTTGACGACTTTTCATAATTAGTATAACCTTTTCATTCTTAACATATTTATGCAAACGACTTGATTTTATAATACTTTTAGACACCGTTATCATATAATTTAATCAGTTGATTATGCACAACTTCACTGTTATAATTTGCACATATTATTGCATATTATCTTTTTTAGTACTATTATATTACTATATAATTGAGCAACGCTTTTGAGGAGCGTATACTGTATTAGCTTCTGCTATTGTACAATCCTCGTTAACTAAATAGATTTACCAATGCAGTTACTCTGATCCATGAAAAATGTCATTAAATTTGAAAAAGCGTTCTTAGAAATCCTAATTAAACGAAATGTCCGTTCACCACACGACACCATTTATTTATGAAAACGTGATGAACGTTTTTCGCTAAAAGGCTATTTTTGCGCTTTTGTAAAAGATAACTATGTTTTATTTATGGTGAATTCCGATAGCTTCGTAATGATTTATTATCTCGTGAGCTCAGCTATACACTCTTTGCACGATTCTGCCCGTAGAACCCCTTCATATACATATACAGACATTAAGACCGATACACCCCACTCATTAGTTTTCAGTACGAGCAATTCCACAAAACATCGTCCAAAAACTTACAATACCAAGACTGTCAACAAGATCCGGCTTGTCTGTAGCATCCTCATTATAGCTCCAGTGAAACTACGTATATTTATGTGAATATTTGTATTATTATCGTGCAATTTTCAAATTTCAAATCACCCGCTCAGAGCGTCTGCATTGCATGCTTGTATACTGACAATATGATCATTTATTTTTGGATATAATTCTGCTGCGGGGTGGGAGTATTTATTAGTTCTTTAAGCACCAGCGAATTCGGTCAGAACCCAGCAAACAGGAGACGTTGACCCAAGCTGCTTTAATGTTGGGCCAGCGTTGCAGAAGATGGGCTAATATTAGGGCAGAAATAGACATCACTATGACCGTGGTCAAATGAGGCCATGTTTCTGTTCGAAACTAAATGAGTCCCAACTAAATAGTTCAATTTTTGATCACGGTGTGGCGTGTTGCTGTTGAAAATGGTGTATTGTAAGTTATGAATAGGTGGATAGAAGAACAAACGAATAAAAGAACAAACGAAATAATAATAAATGAATAAATGAATAAATGAATAAATGAACAAATGAATAAATGAATGAATAATTGAATGAATGAATGAATGAATGAATGAATGAATGAATGAATGAATGAATGAATGAATGAATGAATAAAAGAAGAATGAATGAATGAATGAATGAATGAATGAATGAATGAATGAATGAATGAATGAATGAATGAATAAATGCATAAATGAATGAATGAATGAATGAATAAATAAATAAATGAATGAATGAATGAATGAATGAATGAATGAATGAATGAATGAATGAATGAATGAATGAATGAATGAATGAATGAATGAATAAAAGAATGAATGAATGAAAAAATGAATGAATGAATGAATGAATGAATAAATGAATAAATGAAAGAATGAATGAAAAAATGAATGAATAAATGAATAAATAAATAAATGAATGAATGAATGAATGAATGAATGAATGAATGAATGAATGATAAATGAATGAATGAATGAATGAATGAATGAATGAATGAATGAATGAATGAATGAATGAATGAATGAATGAATGAATGAATTGATGAATGAATTCATGAATTCAATTCATGAATTCAATCTAATTCAAATGATATTTATTTTTACAATAATATGACGTACAACATAAAGTAGCAATTGTACACATTGTACACATGCAATCAATGAAGTATCGCAAGATACAAAGTAAATATGAATTTGGAAAAATCAGGTGTATATGTGAAATAGACAAAAACATAATTGACATATGCCAGGTAACATGAATTGTTACCAACAATAATTTACACTTCAGTAAAAAAAAAGCATTCAAAGCTTAATTACACCACATGAAACTTGTATCGTAACGTATGTAACGATGTATGTTTCACATGTATATATATATATATGGAATTTATGTTGCTTAGGTGTGACAAGACTATGAATATCAACATCTCCGATATAAACAAATTTGGTAGTAAACTGCCACTAGTGTATTTGAACATAAAGAGTAACACAATCTGCAGATATAACTTATAAAAGTTTAACAATTCTATCGCAGAAAAAATGGTTCAGTGTGAGCTCTGAGAAGCAAAGACTTCATTATCCTAACCAATCATTTTTGCTTTCGAAAAATCAGAATAAATGAATATCCTCAGATCCTGCCCACGCTTCTAATCAATTTGCTAGGTAAGAACAAGTGAATGGCATGTATACTGTATATCTGGTAATATTTGCGAGGTTTTATATTTTGCGCGAACAAATTTTGGAATTCATGAATTACGCGATTTTTTTTATTATATTAGCGCTACTAAAGAAAAATGGTAATTCACGAATTCTAAACTTAGTGAATAATCCCAAAATCATTAATTCGCGAAAATTTAAAGATGCGAAAATTACCATATCTACAGTATTTACACTGGTCACGGGGCGTGCAAGAGTATTTAACCCAGCAATGAACACCAGTCAAAATCGCTCTTTCAATGCCTTATTGTCAAGGTCATTTGTTCCCGCGCATCTATGGCACTGAATACACCATAAGTTTATGCCGCTTAACCTTTATGTATAAATGAAACTATGCCTTATTTTTTTACTATTGTATCTTTTGAATTTTTTTTTTATTTAGCTCGTATGGTTTGGTCATGACACGCTCTCATCAATTAAAATTTGTATGTAATACAACAGTCACACCAGCCTGAACTCACCCGACGACCGGTATGCGCTTCCCAACTTTACCATTTTTGTCAAAGCACAGTGACATCGCACAAAATAATCATCAACTAATCATTGCGCTCTGGAACAGCTTCCACTGCGCTCTGTTTGCTCTCAGTGCGTCCGGTGTAGCTCTTGATTCGCTCTGCCCCCGATGCGACCACAACACGTCTATAGTAAGCACTAAACATTTCCATAACATTTATTCAAATGTTATTCAAAAATGTATTCAAATGTCGTAGACGTTGTATTCAACAGTCTTGTGTTTACTGGGACCAATTGAACAGTGGTTAGGTCATACAAATAGCACCAGAATAAGCTTAGGGTGGTGTGACTGGGGTGAAACACGAGCTGCTATTTGCCTAAGAATCATGTAGTAATTGAAATAATTGTTATCTTAAATATTTGTTATGTTATCTACATGTATTGTGGGTGAATGTATCTGTCTCGTTCCTGTCACACGTGATATAAACTATATTAAATCGAAAGAATTCGCCATGTACTACACAATGGAAAATATCAGCTGAGAGTACCACTTGAAAACAATAATTGCCTTTTAAATTAGGTATTTTTCAAATACCCCTGATACAATTTTTCACCTCGATATTCAAATAATTTCTAAAAAAATAAATATGCATAAAGAGGTTTTGAATTGTTGTGGGAGCAAAATACGGTTTGACCAACAAAATCATCACCATTATTAGCCTGCCCGTGTGTCGAATCGTGATGGAGCTGGTATATCGATATGTACATGTGACATTTTTGTCTGTTATGTTAGACCTACATAATACCATCGCCGTGCTTATCGTGTCTGTGGCATTTTTATTTTACCCTCAAATAACAAAACTTGAAGGAGATATTAGCTTCGCATTTGTTAGATTGGAATATGTTTTGATTTTATTGTGTATTAACTATTGTGCTGTCAAGACCGTATATATGTTTTCAAACAAATTTCAGACTAAATAAAAAACCGCTAAAATTTGTAACAAATCTTGTGGTAGATGCTCAGTTAATCAAATAATTCAATTTGGGAGATGTTTATTTTTCATAAATAATATTATTTTTCATCAACTTAACGCTGAAAATTGCGTTAGCAATTCCAGCCTAAAATGAATGAAAGATACCCACAAAAAATCGGCAGTACAAGAGTTAGGTAATTTACACATTTAACCCTTTAACCGCCAAATTATTCAAATTGAATTTTTACCCACTTGAAGTTGTGTCTCGCTGACGCGATCCACAACTTCAAGTGAGTGAAAAATATTCAGATTCAGATCAAAATGGAGGTCAGCTCTTTTCAAATCTTGCTGGTCGATGTCACATTTTATCTTTAACATGTTTAAAAGGTGGTACTTAATGTGCTAATAAAAGGGTTAAAGTTGTCAGTCACGCCAGCATAACATAATATCAAGTGGGTAAAAATGATAACTCTGCGCTATAAGTACATGTATGTGACGTTTGGTGGCGACATTTTTACGGATCAAGGCAGCAGGTATGATATTATAATAGATGATGACTAATACAGTCTCACAGGACAGCACGACGGCAACATGTTTGTCTGGTTAATTGGGTGAATGGTTTTTCAAACTGGATCTGGTAATTACTAAATCATAAAATGGTTGAATGCCAACAAGACAGTCTGGCCGGTGTAGCCGTTTCAGCGTACCCTCCTTTCAGCATACCAGGGGGGGGGGGGGGGGGGGGTACGTTGAAACCAGTTTCAACGTAACCTCGGTATGCTGAAACTAGAAAAATACCAGTTTCAAGTTACCTCCCCTAGTTTCAGATTACCCCCGGGGGTAGGTTGAAACTAGTTAATAACTTTGATAAAGTAAGTTTAGTGATCATATCTAAGACTCCCAGCATGCCTTGCGCACATTTTCAAAGTTTGTTAACTGGTATTTGCCAATAGTCTTCAAATTCAATATCACAATATTTTATGGTAAATGACATTACCATTCCATTGTTTTATGCGATTTTTTTCAGAAATCATGGATATCGATTAGATATCTGTGAAACAGTGACTTCACACCAATTTATCTGAATACTTTTGGGCGGGGGCCCTAGGGTAGTGGTTAGTAACGCTGCCTTTCACGCCAGAGTTCGGTGTTCGGTTCCCGGTCTCGGCGGTTTGAAAGAAACAAAAAATGTTTCTTCTCCATCCACGTGTGAAAGTCAGTATTGTGGGGAGTCTCCGTGACCGAGAGGTAGCGTGCTCGGCCTCAGACCGCCAGGGCTCGAATTTCAAATCCTGTGTCCGGAGGACAGTGTCATCTCAATCATCTCAACATCCTCAGGTGGTTCTCCTGGCCCAGTTTAGCCTATATGTGCACAAAGTTGGCCTAAAACCCGATTCATTTCATTTTATCTGAATACTTATGCACATTTAAAATTAATAGTGTTGATATTTCTAAAATCATGTTAATGATGCTTATCATTTCTGATTTGTGTTTCTATTATTTGCAAGAACATGTTAAGTGAGTTTACCGGTAGGATTTACTACATATTATTTAGTAATATGTACTGGTAAATGAAATGAAATGAATCGGGCTTTAGGCCACCTTTGTGCACATATAGGCTAAACTGGGCCAGGACAACCTCCTGAGGATGGTGAGATGATTGAGATGACACTGTCCTCCAGACACAGGATTCGAAATTTGAGCCCTGGCGGTCTGAGGCCGAGCACGCTACCCACAATACTAACTTTCACACGTGGATGGGGAAGAAACATTTTTGTTTCTTTCAAACCGCTGAGACCGGGAACCGAACCCCGAACTCTGGCGTGAAAGGCAGCGGTGCTAACCACTACCCTAGGGCCCCCGCCCGTACTGGTAAACGCTCTTAACAGTTTTTTATAGTGCAATTTGTCTCACTAACAGCCATAAACATGTACTTGCTTCTGAGAAAAGTGTTTTATAAAGGTCGTCGAGCTATGATTTTCTTACACAATAATCTTTCCTACCTCAGCACCTCGAATCCGTCGTTATCAGTAAGAACATGTTAATGGCGCTTAGCAGGTTATTGCACGGAGCCGTTCAATTATTAATGCCAATACAGAATGGCTAAACGTAGCCATTTTTTCATGAATACTATGTGTATGATATGCATTTTTAGGACTAGAACGCAGAGTTAAATAGGATATGCCACATGTAGATTATGCCTACCAATAATGCAGGCGTTATTATAGACAGATTTTCCTCACCTTCGACCAATCAGGGTGCCCATTCAAAAAGCTATTTATGAAGAATAACATCAATTGGCCAGAAGTCGGAAAAAAAATTCCCAAGAAACTTAAGACGCTATACCAATGTTGGGTTACTATTCGACCAGCGTCGCAGACGGTGAGCCAACGTTAATCCGACATTGGGCCCACGTGTTAAGCCGCGCGCAGTGTGATTAGTCGGCTACCCAGTAAACATAATTATGCAACTTCATTAATGCTGCAGGTTACTGTTGGCCCTGCTTTGTAGACGATGGACCCATCATTGGCTCAACGTCTTGTTTTTCTGGGTACGTAAGCTGCAGTTAAGTTTAGTACTATTCAGAGGCACATTATTGCTCCATGGTCCATTTCCTCGTACAAGTTACGATACATCGTATGCTTCGGAAATGGCCGTCTTGACCAATCCAAAGCCTACGATATATTATCATACAGATCTTGCTAAATCCCTTCTGTCTGGTCAAATGGCGATATTGCCGAGATTTATTATTTTGTTTGTTTCCTGTTTCATTCCACTGGGCTGTCTACCGCAATATAGATTACGTTGCAGAGCCTGTAGTCCAATTATGGTAAAAAGAAGTCGATTAAGCTACCAGAGAAAATCGTGTTTCCTTATTTAAAAATCAATCATCTGGATTCATATTGATTTGCACTTATCTGACTACATTAGTACATCCTGTAAGCGTAACAGCGTTATTTTCCGATGTGAAGTCCTGGTTGTGTCAGGGATGGCACATACAAGTCGACATAATGACAAACTGTGTGCTTTTACAGGCAGACACTTTGCATTATTCTAAATCTCCAGCCGTTGGGATGAGAACATTTATGGGTTGCAGGTGTTATAATTACGAGTATTTTTTACCCACATGAATGTGTTGGTGGCGATAGTACGGAAGCGCATTGGGGACATGGTGTGTTTTATTTTTTCTCACATTTTCATAACTCGCCCGGGCGCGATACTAACTCGCCCGGGCAAGATAGTAACTTGCCCAGGCAAGATACTAACTCGCCTGGGCAAGATACTAACTCGCCCGGGCAAGATAGTAACTTGCCCAGGCAAGATACTAACTCGCCTGGGCAAGATACTAACTCGCCTGGGCAAGATACTAACTCGCCCGGGCGAGATACTAGCTCGCCCGGGCGAGATATTAACTCGCCCGGTCGAGATAGGCTACTAACTCGCCCGGGCGAGAGACTAACTCGCCCGGGCAAGATACTAACTCGCCCGGGCGAGAGACTAACTTGCCCGGGCGAGATACTAGCTCGTAATACTAAATTAGCCTACCATAGTCCAGTCCCTGTCCCACAACCCCGTATACATTTTGATGTACCCTAAATTTCTCAATGCTTTCATGTAAAGGAACCAATCCCGATGAAAATTAACAGGGTAGACATTTGATCAGTGGGGCATAACTCGGCTACGATCATTTTTTTTCAAAATGGCCGCCAGACGACATAATAAAAAATTATATTGAACTGTTCATCAAAAAATCTCAACTAATACTTCTTTTTCGACCAATTTGAAGTCCAGGAATTAATTTATCGGATTATGTTGACGATATAAGTAACCATCGACATATAAATACAAAATGGCCGCCAGACGACATATTTAAAAAATATATATTGAGCTATTTGTCAAAAAATCTCAACTAATACCTCTTTTTCGACTAATTTGAGGTCCAGGAATACATTTGTCAGCTTATTGTGACGATATAACTAGCAATTAACATACAAATCCAAAATGGTGGCCAGCTGTCACCAAAAAAATATAATTTACTACAACTTTTGTAAATGCAATCACTCGACTATTGGTTAATTTAGATTCTTCATCTATTTGGAAACCATAAAATCTCTTTCTGCTGTTTTGGAGGATCTAAAGGACATATTCAAGGTTTAATGCCGTTTAGGCCACTACCCTAGGGCCACGCTCTCCTGCAATTGAGATATAGATGGGGACACTTAGTGACCGGAGATTGACCGGATCTGAGACTCATAGTCATACTATGAGTATCAGATCTGGTTCAATCTCAGGTCACCAAGTGTCCCCATCTATATCTCAATTGCAGGCGAGCGTGCCCAGGCCCCCGCCCAGTAGATCAAATAAAGGCGTAATATTTGTCTAATGCATAGACGCTGTTGGCCCATAATTTATACAACGTTTTGTAAACGTTATTTTTACCATATTTTAGAGAGGGGTATCTAAACCAAACTGCAGAGACTATGGGTAGGCTACGATATCACAGACAGGGGCAGCGGCGGAATGTCTGCTAGTGTTTCTGAGCTCACCATAGATGCACTCTACATTTAATTAAAAACAATCACTGGTAGATGTTCAATAATGCAGTTTGAAATCTAGTCCACTTGTTTTTTGGCGAGATAATCCTTTCTGGAAACAGTAGGAAAAAGGAGGGGCAGTGACTATCTACAGATATTGTAGATACAAAATCATGTGAACAATGTGACCAATGACGAGGTGTTCATCACGCTCTAAAATGATATGAACATTAGTTTCTCTCAACGTCCGCGTGAAAACACGAGAATTTGTTTCAAATTGTTTTAATCATGGTTGCCGAATTACTCATACGTTGGCCAAACATTTGCAAATCATTGGCCAAATGACCTTTGTATTAAAATAAGTCGAATAAAAATATTCCACAAACATATATAGCTTACTCAAAATAAATAATAAAAATCTATATGAATATTATCATATCAAGTGAAGGACTGTTTAGCTGGTTATGGAGCAAGTCTCTTGGTCCAAGGTTTTCTCTCACGTGCGAAATTTCGTCAACTGTGCAATAATGGACTTTTTGAAATAACCTGTTTTTGTCAAATACGAGTAGGCTATTATGAGCTCCTGAAAAAAGTCAAATAAAAAAACATATGATCTAAGCATGTCCATACATTAGAACTGCAAATGTTTTTTTTTAATTTTCGTGCTGCGCATTTACCAGTTAAGCGAGATATAGAGACGAAATTCCCGCATTTCTTATTTTGGACATGCATGTCAAGCCAACAAAAATCACCGATGGACCAATATTCAAACAACATTGGTTCAATTTCTGTTGTTTGCTGGGAAAAAACCGGACATATCATGTATAATAATAATTATGTCATGACCCAACAAACACGAGACGTTGAGCCAATACAGCATTATTGCTGGCCCATGGTTTAGTGCATTGTCCCAGCATTAAAACAACATTAGCATAACATTTTGTGTTTGCTGTGGATCAGCTTGTAAAAGTATTGTGGACATATGTTTATTATATCAAATAATTGGACATTTTCAATTAATTTTGCATTAGTAATTATTCCTTCATATAAACTTATTTATTGCCCCTGCAGAAATCGCGGCTACACGTAACCGAGATACCTTACGGTAGCCGAGACACCTTACACGTAGCCGAGATCTCGGGGACACGTAACCGAGATACCTTACGGTAGCCGAGACACCTTACACGTAGCCGAGATCTCGGGGACACGTAACCGAGATACCTTACGGTAGCCGAGACACCTTACACGTAGCCGAGATCTCGGGGACACGTAACCGAGATACCTTACGGTAGCCGAGACACCTTACACGTAGCCGAGATCTCGGGGACACGTAACCGAGATACCTTACGGTAGCCGAGACACCTTACACGTAGCCGAGATCTCGGGGACACGTAACCGAGATACCTCACGGTAGCCGAGACCCCTTACACGTAGCCGAGATCTCGGGTACGCGTAGTCGAGATACCTTTACGTGTAGCCGAGATACCTTACGCATAGCCGAGATCTCAGGTACGCGTAGTCGAGATACCTTTACGTGTGCCCGAGATACCTTACGCATAGCCGAGATCTCGGGTACGCGTAGTCCAGATACCTTTACGTGTGGCCGATATACCTTACGCATAGCCGAGATTTCGGGGTACACTTAACCAACTTCTGTTACGCGTAGCCGAGATACCTCACACGTAGCCGATATCTCGGCTACGTGTAGCCGAAGTCGGTTACACGTAACTGATAATATACTTACACGTAAACATACTGAATTAAACGTAAAGTGTTGATCTTACGCGTAGCCAAAACATTGGCTATGCGTAGCCGAACTCGGCTACGCGTAGCCGTAGCTCGGCTACACGTAACCGAATTTGGCTACGTGTAACCGAGGCTCGGGTACGTGTAACCGAGGCTCGGGTACGTGTAACCGAGGCACGGGTACGTGTAACCGAGACACGGGTACGTGTAACCGAGGCACGGGTACGTGTAACCGAGGCTCGGGTACGCGTAACCGAAGCTCAGGTACGCGAAAAATGTCGGATTTATGTCCCCCACGGGTTGCCAAAAATTCATGTCTCCCACGGCTTGCCATTATAATACTCACCTGCACACCAAATAAGTTTGGAACCAATAAAAAAGCTAAAAAAATCCATGTTGTTTGACAGCTTGACTTTACAGTGACCTTGAGATGACCTTAAAGTTACCTTAGAGTTTTACCCCAGCAAAGCACAACAACAGCCCATGATAACTTTCTTACCCAAACCTAAATTAAGAGTCTAAATTAACCAATAATCGAAGGATTCCATTTACAAAAGTTGTATTAAATTATAGTTTTAAGATGACAGCTGGTCACCATTTTGGATTTATATGTAAATGTTTATATACTTATATTGTCAAAATAACATGAAAAATGTGTTCCTGGACCCCAAATTAGTCGAAAGAGGTATTAGTTGAGATTTTTTGACAAATAGTTCAATATATATTTTTTAAATAAAGTCGTCTGGCAGCCATTTTGGATCTATATGTCAATGGTTACTTATATCGTCAAAATAACCTGACAAATTAATTCGTGGAATTCAAATTAGTCAAAAAAGAGGTATTAGTTGAGATTTTTGGAAGAATAGTTCAATATAATTTATTATTATGTGACATCTGGCGGCCATATTGAAAAAAAGATCTTAGCCGAATTATGCCCCGCTGATCAAATGTCTACCCTGTTAATTTTTATCGGGGATTGGTCCCTTTACATAAAGGCATTGACAACTTTAGGTACATCAAAATGTATACGGGGTTGTGGGACAGGGAATGGACTATCGTAGGCTAATTTAGTATCTTGCCCGGGCGAGTTAGTATCTCGTCTCGTCCGGGCGAGCTAGTAGCCTATCTCGCTTGGGCGAGTTAGTATCTTGCCCGGGCGAGTTAGTATCTCGCCCGTGCGAGTTAGTGGCCTATCTCGCCCGGGCGAGTTAGTATCTTGCCTGGGCGGGTTAGTATCTCGCCCGGGCGAGTTAGTAACTTGCCCGGGCGGGTTAGTATCTCGCCCGGGCGAGTTAGTAGCCTATCTCGCCCGGGCAAGTTAGTATCTTGCCCAGGCAAGTTAGTATCTCGCCCGGGCGAGTTAGTGGCCTATCTCGCCCGGGCGAATTAGTATCTTGCCCGGGCGAGTTAGTAGCCTATCTCGCCCGGGCAAGTTAGTATCTTGCCCAGGTGAGTTAATATCTCGCCCGGGCGAGTTAGTGGCCTATCTCGCCCGGGCGAGTTAGTATCTTGCCCGGGCGAGTTAGTATCTCGCCCGGGCGAGTTAGTATCTTGCTCAGGCGAGTTAGTATCCCGCCCGGGCGAGTTAGTATCTCGCCCGGGCGAGTTAGTATCTTGCCCGGGCGAGATACTAACTCGCCCGGGTGAGTTATGAAAATGTTAGAAAAATAAAACACACCATGTCCCCAATGCGCTTCCGTACGATAGTGAGCCACACTTTAACGTGAGTAACATAACTTCAAGCATCAAAGAGGTAATTTGGGCGGGTGCCCTGGTGCCGTGGTAAAACGGCTTGCTTGGAAAGTCAGAAATCGCGGGTTCGAATCCCACTCTGACCTTCAAGTTTTAAAGAAACAAGATGTTTTTTCCTCGCTCACTTGTAATGATTCATTATTGTGGGGAGCTTCCTTGACCGAGAGGAAGCGTGCTCCGCCTCAGACCACCAGGGCTCGAATTTCGAATCATGTGTCTGGAGGGCAGTGTCATCTCACCATCTCACCTTCCTCAAGAGGTTCTCCTGGCCCAGTTTATCCTATATGATTGTGCCCAAAGGTGGCCTAAAACCCCATTCACTTTCCAGGGGTAATTCATGTTCACCTGTGACATCACAGCAACGATGAATAGATTTGTGACATTTCCGTTGGTTGTGTTTATGCGGAGAAACACTCTGGTAGCAGGTCCGATGATGAATTTAACAGTGATCACTAGTACCTTAGACCATTGTTTTTAATCGATAAATTAAAAAAGTAGACAGTTTACTCGAGTTTTCAATCCCATGCCTCCATTTATTATAATACACTTCTTTTACCTTTGACTGAAATATTTCTAAAAATAATTGGTCGTTCTCTACGCCTTGTTGTAACCACACATACTCAAAACGAAGATCTTTTAATAAAAATCTTATTTGGGAGATCCAATTTTTCCTCCCGACTCCATCTAATTTATTTAACATTATATACACTTGCTTTACTATCCTGTTCTCAGACATCTTAACAATTTTTAACCAATAAGACATACATTTGACTGAACAATACACACTGAGTGGATAACGCCCCACTTTGCCTAAAACAGCTTCATCAGATGTTGTGATTGAAACTTTTAAAATTATTTTAAGAAACCTATTATGAACTCTTTCTATCGATGCTATTTGTTCATACCCCCACATCTCACTGCCATAGGAAATAATTGGTAAAACCATACAATCAAATAATTTACATGCAATATTTATAGGAATTCCTCCACATGCATGGCTTAATTTATAGATAAATACAAGTGCTTTGTTGGCTTGGAGACACAAAGTATTTTAAGTTGAATGCCAGGTCAGTCTAGAAGAAAAGAGAATCCCTAGATATTTATAATATGTTACATTAATCAGTCCTTTACCCTGAAAATACCATTTCTCAATATGTTTTACAATGCCACCATTTCTAAATATTATAATTTTTGTCTTGCTTATGTTTACAGCAAGTCCCCATTTCTTACAAAATTCAGAAAAAGTATTTAGTAATTCCTGAAGTCTTTTCACGGTGTCAGCAAACAATGCTATGTCATCTATATAGTTTAATGTATGTGTTTCTATCCCTTAATTTAAAGAACAACTAAATGACGGCGGTGATTATATTATCTTATCAAACGACAGACTGAATTACTCTTCTATTGGTCGGCGGTAGAATACTCATACTTGCTAGGAATTCTCTAACTGTGATGACAATGGCAGATGATGATGTCAATATATAGGCCACCATCTACATTATATGTCTACATGTATTATGTATTATAATTGTACAACTTCTTTATATCGAGGGCGGGGGCCCTTAGGGTATTGGTTAGCACCGCTGCCTTTCACGCCAGAGTTCGGGGTTCGGTTCCCGGTCCCGGCGGTTTGAAAGAAACAAAAAATGTTTCTTCCCCATCCACGTGTGAAAGTCAGTATTGTGGGGAGCCTCCGTGACCGAGAGGTAGCGTGCTCGGCCTCAGACCGCCAGGGCTCGAATTTCGAATCCTGTGTCTGGAGGACAGTGTCATCTCAATCATCTCACCATCCTCAGGAGGTTCTCCTGGCCCAGTTTAGCCTATATTTGCACAAAGGTGGCCTAAAGCCCGGTTCATTTCATTTCTTTATATCGAAATATTCCAAAACACCGTTTCAAAAATTTGTTATAAATATTATACCATTCAAATAAAAAAATTGTAAAATAATTGTATTATTTGCAAATTTGCTGCGTACAATTTTTGTTTCTCATTTTCTTGAATTCCTTGTCGTGCTATATGCTCTGGACTTCGTAGACCAAAACGCAAAAATAATGACGTAACAATGAATGAAACTAAAGCGGTGTTACCATTGCTTGTGATTTCATAAAATCAGTCAATATTCGGTGATATAATTCGACCAATCGGAAGATAAAGGTCGACCATTATTATGTAAACAAATATATCCCCTTTGGAATTAGAAGCTGCTCCATCGCTGCCCCTACGACATAGACAGTTCAGACACAGTCACGTCATAGCTCTTAATATCATATATCTACATTCGGTAATTACTTTTGAAATAGAAGCTGCTCCATCGCTCAAGCCCCTACGACATTCACAGTCTAGACAGTCACGCCATCGCCCTTAATATCCCAAATGTACAGTAGGTAATTTTAAAAAGTAATGTTCAAAGGTACATCGATAATGATGTTAACAATTAAAAACGTGATTAAATTAAGTTCAAAATGTTTTATCTCAGTACTCGACACCCACTTCAATGTGAGCTATCATTGATAATCTAACTGACGTATTAATACAGTTCAGTGACTGCTTAACAATGTCTTGTTAGTCTATACACACTCTTATAACGTGTTTTAGTGATGCATTTATTGAAGATCCTGAGCAGCTGTAATCATTTTCATCCCCATCATTGATGACTTACAATGTATACACTTTTAAAATCACAATAAGATAAAGAAAAATCAGATTCATTTTAATGACAGGCATAGAACAACGGGGACTAGAACAATTTTGATTACTCTGTCTGGCCTGCCTACCTTCCTGTAATCAGCTCGCAGGAAGGATATTGGTTTATGGGTTATTATAGGGATGCCTGACCTTCCGTTGATGACCATTCCGGATGATGACCGTCTGCGCCGGACACATTATTCGTACTTTTTGTTATCTAGCTGACGACGTTGGTCCGTACTGCATTACCTAAATGTCCAAAACTGTTTCTTGGTTGCACACGTAATGTAAAAAGGCACCATCTGACTTTATTTTAAATACCAAAATTAACATTTATGTTTTTTGTTGATGCGCTCAGTGGCTCGGTGGCTTATCAATGGACCATTCGACAGCCGATGACGATTATCATAGCCTGGTTATTAAAATGAAATTAACGCCAATTTCATTTCAATTATGAATTGAAATATGTGGCTACTATTGTAGCTAGAAAATGAAATGAAATGAATCGGGCTTTAGGCTACCTTTGTGCACATATAGGCTTAGCTAAGGATGGTGAGATGATTGAGATGACACTGTCCTCCAGACACAGGATTCGAAATTTGAGCCCTGGCGGTCCGAGGCCGAGCACGCTACCTCTCGGTCACGGAGGCTCCCCGCTATACTGACTTTCAAACGTGGATGGGGAAGAAGCATTTTTTGTTTCTTTTAAACCGCCGAGACCGGGAACCGAACCCCGGACTCCGGCGTGAAAGGCAGCAGTGCTAACCACTACCCTAGGGCCCCCGCCCATTGTAGCTAGAAGCAAGGGCCAAGTTTGGATGTCAAATAAAGCAAATACGAAATAATTTTACATACTTGAACTTGCAGCGACTCACACGTTAGTAAAAATGGCAATTAGTTTACTATAAAAGACACTTCACATAATATTATAGTTTTTATGCTAATTATATGTTCATTTTATTATAGCGGGAGATACAACATACAAGTATACAAAATCAATCCTTGGTAAAAATAATATATCCAGCCTTTATATGGCTTACCAGTCACTTTTGTCTATTGGTAAAGTATGTTTTTTATATATTATAGAACTTATATAAAATGGCGGCCATCACGTGGATTCTCCGTCACATGAACACTGATGTCGACTGCGGTAGACATTCTGTATTTTTATTAGCACATGCATCACCCCTTTTAACAAGCCGTTCACAATAAAATATGCCTTCAATCATTAAACACTGATATATATCGGGACTTAAATTTCAAAATAACATACATTTTCCGTCACTTGAAGTTGTGGATCGCGGTAGCGAGACACAACTTTAAGTGATTGAAGATTAAAATTGAATAGCTCAGTGCTCTAAGAGTTAGGTTATACAGGGAGTATACACACTTGTCCGAACAGTCAGAACATTATGCAGGTACATATCGGTAAACAACCGACAAACAGAGCAGTACTTCTACAATCCTTATAATATCATATTATTCCACAGAAAAAAGTACACTGATTTTTGTGTTTAATTTTTTACAATATATTTAGAGCGAAATTGCACTTATAGAAATAGAATAAAATATATGATTTTGTTAAACAATCGTCATTCGCTCCCATAAGTAACTATTTTTAACTAAACATACGATATTTACACTTTCATTACCGACAGGGGATATTGGATGAACATTATCAGCAAGCATATTGATGATTCAATGTTGGCTTATTGATTGGACAACGTTGCAGACGGTGGCCCATCATCAAGCCAATATTGACTCAATTGGTCTTGCTTACTGGGCTAGCACGCCATCTCTCATGTACGTCGTTTTGTAATACATCCCTCCTGCACGTCCCTTTAACACTTACAACACTGAATTATTCTTGTTTAAGCCATGGAGACTAAAGGGTTATTTTTAATTTGAAACATTATTTAAATAAAGTCGGCTCTTTTCCGGTTTATTTGAATAACTGTGTTATAGATCCGCGTCCATTAAAAATATTGTAATTCTTTCAGTACGTTTACCGTCTTCATACGTCAGTATCTGACGTCTACAGTCGTCAGATTCTGGCGTATAAAGAGGGTCACCGCGCTGAAAGGGTTATTATTCCATCTCCCCAGTGACTCAGAGTTCAGAACGTCATCTTAATTAATAATTAATTCGTATATATAATACAACACTTTGAACCAATGCTGGCCAGCGGCCAACGCAGACGTGGACGCAGTAATTTAAAGCGACGTTTGAGGAACGTCTCGCTTTTTCTGTGTCACATCGTCTGAACTCTATCGAAATGAATGAGTGATTTCATACAACTGCATTTCGCTGGGTTGAATACGCGTGTATGTAAAAAAGCGTGTTTTTTTTAATTGCAAGCAAACTAAAACAAATTGTTCTAAACATCAGACATCTTACAGATATCATTTTATTAGTTAACATGGTTACCGATATGTTGAAATTGAGATTACATCCCCAACGAATTGTCTTAGTTGAAACCAAATATTTTCAGGTTAACATGTGGGTCCAAAAAAGATCAAATAAAGCAATATTATTAGGCAATATTACACTTGTATTACTAGCATGTTAAAAAAAACTCAAAATTTATATGGTGGCATACTAAATATCATTACCTGGTCACATAATACTTATTACATAGCCAAATATTAATAATCATTATGTACCGAAGTAATAATATTACGTCCCATATGTAATTATATTATATACACAAAAATGTGGCTCATTCTGTCATGTGCCTTCATATTATATGATTTAAATTATAATAATTACCAATAAACCAATGTTATGTTCTTTCTTCGAATGTATAGCTACTATGTACTAATTGAAATAGGAAAGTAGGAAAGTTTTGTTTTTTCTTCTTCGAATACGGTCAATCAAATATCAAATATTTGCTTTACCAGCCTATTTAAACAGAAAAAAACACTGAAATGTTTTCTTATTCGAAAAAGAAAAAAATAAGCTTACGGTTTTTCTTTATATTAAAAAGGAAACAAGAGGTAACTTCATTTAAAAAAAATCATATCCAAGTCAGTATCGAAAAGCTGCGCACGAAAAGGACATTAAAAGCGGCTGTACAGTCTATGATCTATATAGGTTCAATGAGAGCAGTCTAGTTGCCACCACTATCATTATTGTATATAGACTGTAAACACAGTAAATTATCAGTTTGATTGGGCTGATGTAGTCTGGTGAGTTTCTATCCTATTTGCACATGTTACATGTAAGTAAGTCGTATATTACTGAATCATGTTATGAACTGACTTTTGGTGACTTAGCCCTTTAACCGCCAAATTATTCAATTTGAATTTTCACCACTTGAAGTTGTGTCTCGCTGACGCGTTCTACAACTTCAAGTGAGTGAAAATTCTTCATATTTGACAAAATGGAGGTCAACTGTTTTCAAATATTGCTGATTGATGTCACATTCTATCTTTACCACGTTTAAAAAGTGGTACTTAATGTGCTATTGAAAACCCGAATATATGCGGCACCGACGGTTAAAAGGTTACAACAGATTAATCCTATCATTGTTATGTTTATTATATCGTGACTAACGTGATGTCTGCCTGCACTTATATCAACATCGTGAGATTATAATATCTGCATCAGTTTTATATTAATATCCCTCACATTTGATAAACACGAATGACACACGATAGCATGATCACAAGGGCAAACAAGACTTACACGTATTTATTGCAGGTGAAATCGAGACACGAAACGGCGTGTCTTGGTTAATGCTGGACCAGCGTCGCGGATGTTGGTTCAACATCACATTTATTCCAATATCCGGTTGACGTATGCTAAGAATCGTCTTACCATGGTAACTGTCTTTATGATCCTATTTCAAATCATTGTGAGATTAGATTAACCATCTTGACAGCGATCTATTTTTTCTCGTTTTTATTTACGTTTCAGTGCGAATTACGAATTAATTTAGTACGTACACAACACATTGAATCAATTTAACCCTTTGAAGCCTGAATTTACCATTGTCATCTTCATCCACTACAAGTCGCGAATTGCTGTCGCAATTCTCGACTTGTAGTGGATGTAGATGATTTGATGTGGTTTGAAAATTGAAGAAAATTACCACGTATTGGTGAGCCAGTTTCATGGAAATTTTCGTTCTAAAACCCTTGGTTGTATGACAATTAAGTCTGTTTTCAGGGATGTAGAATGATGCTTTAATGCATCGTGAGGGCTTAAAGGGTTAATTGAATCAAGTTTAAACTCTACGCACCCAGCTATGTCATCTCAAGTCATTACCGCTATTAACCCTTTAACCGCCAAATTATTCAATTTGAATTTTCACCCACTTGAAGTTGTGTCTCGCTGACGCGATCCACAACTTCAAGTGAGTGAAAATTATTCAGATTTGACAAAATGGAGGTCAACTGTTTTCAAATCTTGCTGTGTGTTGATGTCACATTTCATCTTTACCATGTTTAAAAGGTGGTTCCTAATGTGCTAATAAAAATTGAAAACCCGAATATATGCGGCATCGGCGGTTAAAGGGTTAACCATTGTGCTAAGTCATAGAATTTGATAGACCTCAGTGCTCAAAGTGTTAGAGCCACCTAATACGACATACGATATCTGTAACATCCGAACCTAATGATAAGATAGCCCTATTTGCGGCAATGAAGAAATGGTTTTTTTGAAATCAGCATAAAAGTTTGGTTCGGGAACCACCCTCAAACCTTTTTGCTTCAGACGTGTAATTAAAAGTGTGCGGGCTCTTGGTCTATAGTCACCCGAGACACAAACGACAGTGACTACTTTTGTTCCCAAGTTTATTAATTTTATTTATTATATAAATATATAGGCCTACGTTTCTTTGTGTTCTTTGATAATTGTATAAATCTGTCATTTCCGTTCCATTTAAGGTGTGCATTTCGGCAGTAATTTGAGGTTTAATGTAAAGAAAAAAGTAAAGTAAAGTAAATGAGAAGTACCAGAGACCAGTTTTATCAATATTGCTAGTCCAATATGCAGCTTTAGCCTTCACAAATTGGTTATTTACCATGGTTAGAGTGCTAAACATAGAAAACGCTTAAAGACACCAAACGTGATATGCATTCAAAAGTTTTTTGGTGTGATAATAGAAAAGTTGAACACAATTAGTATAATGATGCTCAGCGTTGATAGGGTCAACATCACCGGAATAAATAATATTATTATCATGCCCCACCCACGATAAAAAATGATGTCACCGAATGGTGGATTATTGTTGGCACAACATCGCAGAAGGTGGCCCGACATTACTCCAGCATTGTATAAATGTAATATGCTATAGTTTGACTGGTCTAACCATGCTTTGATGCCTGCAGCGCAATAGTTGTTCGTTTATTTTGTCATTTGTGATAACAGCGACATTTGCTAGTGGAACTGGATTGGTGCTGCCATGTTGAGAAACGTAGTCAAGGTCAATAAGCAACACCTAATTGGCAATGGAGCGAATTTACAACCATAATAAAACAATTTGTGAACAATACGGATCACCGTGTGATTTCGCTTACAATGGGGATTACAAATCTATGAACTGGATACCTCATAATAATACTGTCCGGAAGTTGACAATTTTAGATCTACCTAACATAATGCTGCCAGAATCTGCTCTCCATTACGAACGACTTGGTCCTGATGTCACTTTTGTAAGCGTACAGGCTCAACTGGGCAAGTTGTTTCTAAGTAGGTTCTGTCCATATATACTTGAGATTATTTTTTTCGGCAAAGAAGTCTATTGGTCAGTCATCTTCACTGTTGGACCATGGCTCTTAGACTGTAGTAGCAAGGTTGGTTTAAAACGTACCGTCGTTTTCCTCAGACTCCATGGTTGAGGTCAGAGGCAATTGTCGCTTGGTATTATTTAAATATAATTATTTCAAAATATGATGTAGCCCGTTTTGACAATCACGGTGGGTGGTTGATTACTATTAAAAACTTTTACATGTTCGATCAATGTCATGTATTTAACGTCTTTCCGTCGCTCGTTGGCCTTTCTCCATCACCATTTAACGCTTCTCCGTTGCACTTTAATGATTCACCTTCGTTTTCAATGCCTTCTCATTGCCCTTAGACACCTATCCATCACCCTTTAGCACCTCCCCATCACCCGTTGACGTACTTATACTGGCAATAAACGCTTCCTTGTCTTGTCACTGGTCTATAGCTCTTTCATGCCACCCCGTCACCTTTTAGTGCATCCCGTCGTTCTTTACCGCCCCTTTATTGCCCCTTAAGGCCTCTTCGTTGCCTTTCGTCGTCTCTACATTGCCCCTCATCGCCTCCTCATTGCCTTTTAATGACCACTCATTTTCTTTTAACTATTTTAAATCCTTTTTGACCCCCTCTGTGTCGCCTTTTAGCACCTCTCCATTTATCTGTTATGCTTTTTCGTCGCTCTATAACGCATCTCGGTCACCCTTTGATGTCTTCTAGTTGTCTGATCATTTCACTATGATGATGTTTAATCATTAAAACCCTACTTGAATTAGATTATCCAGTTAAAGTCACACCAATACAATTTATTATATGTGCTCTAATTTATAGCATACCATGTTGAAATCATATTTAAACTTGAAATTAACATTTGACCTGCTGCTGGGTTTTTGTATTAATCCATGAGGTCGAACAATTTGAATAAAAGTTGTGGGCTCTGAGTCTAATGAGGTATCGTCCACTGTTTCAGCAGGCTTCGAACCCTGTATTCTGGTATCTTGATGGTAGTAGCATTTCATTTTTATTTCGTTATTCTCAGAAGTTTATATTTGTAAAATTTACCATTCATTCATTTTTTCCTTTATTCATTTATTCATCCACTCATTCTTGTATTCACTCTTTTATTCATTCATTCATTCATTCATTCATTCATTCATTCATTCATTCATTCATTCATTCATTCATTCATTCATTCATTCATTCATTCATTCATTTATTTGATCCATCGTTGGTGTGTAGTAATTGAACAATTCTAAAAAAACATCCCTTATTGTCACGATTTTTTCCTAAAAACTGAGAGTGATATTGTGCAGATGTGCAGAATTATTTAATTACTTCAGTTGCCTAGCGATTCACGGAATAATACGCACATCCCATTATTACCATTCACATATGTCAACAACAAATCAAACGAGTGCCTTGCTTAACCCTTTAACCGCCGGTGCCGCATATATTCTTGTTTTAATTTTTTATCAGCACATAAAGTACCACCTTTTAAACATGCTAAAGATAAAATGTGACATCGATCAGCAATATTTGAAAACAGTTGACCTCCATTTTGTCAAATCTGAATAAGTTTCACTCACTTGAAGTTGTGGATCGTGTCAGCGAGACACAATTTCAAGTGGGTGAAAATTCAATTTGAATGATTTGGCGGTTAAAGGGTAAAATGTGTAAATTACCTAACCCTTGTACTGCCGATTTTTTGTGGGTATCTTTCATTCATTTGAAGCTGGAATTGCTAACGCAATTTTCAGCGTTAAATTGATGAAAAATAATATTATTTATGAAAAATAAACATCTCCCAAATGTGAATCGCGTCAAGTGGGTAAAAATTCAAATTGAATAATTTGGCGGTTAAAGGGTTAAAGGAGCAAGTAGAGTCAGTGAACTAATGTTGGATTAAAGCTGGACCAGCGTCGGAGACGGCATTAATCCAACATCGGTTCAATGTCTTGTACTTGCAGGAATAAAACAGCGACTGGGATGTGAGAGGTTATCTGCCGCTATTGTGACGTCGAGCCTATGATCTAATGTTACATAAAACGCCAGGACCATTTGCTGAGGTCGGACCATCTGGGTTCATGTCGTCCTCGTGTCCTCCAAGGTGACCCGGGAAAGATGTTCTCAACAGGCTTGTTGAGCATGCGTAAATGTGGGTCTTAAATATGAGCTTACAGAGGAGTATGTTCACGTTTTCGTATGGGCGCAATTTGCTACTGATACCTTCAAGTTCAGTCTAGACTTATGTGTCAAAATGGAACAAAACTGTCCAGCATCATGTATGATACTTTATATTCACTTCATGTCAATAATGTATATACATCCAAATGATTATCATATATATATGAAATTTTTGCCTCACTTCCTTTAATTATTAAAAAGAGATCAGTATATCCAAGATTGGTTATCAACTGTTAATAATCACCTAAATGTGTTCTTTATAGAACCTACAAACATACATTCGAATTAGAACAATACCTTTGCATGTTATCAACATATCTCAAAAATATTGTATGTAGATTTCGAACATCTAATCATAAGTTCCCAATAGAAACAGGCAGATATAGCAGCGGTCCCCGCGAAAATATATTGTGTAAATTTTGTAATTCCAACAAATTTTGTGATGAATTTCACCTTATACTCGAATGTTCAGTACTAAATAATATACGTATAAAGTTCCTACCCACATATTGTTTATCAAACCCAAATAATATTAAGTTTCAAAATGTGATGTCCCCACATACAGATTTATTGCGCAAAAAGTTAGCGCACTACATAAAGCAATCATTTAACTGTTATAGCTTGTATATTTAAATTACTGTAGCATACATGTACCTTGTATATGAAAACTTCATGTCATGGCTGTAACTCTTACTGTTGACCAGTCATTTTTTATGCTAAAATCGTTATATTATCCTCATATATGTTATATTTATACCGACATTTGTGGTATACTCCATGCCTCATAAAGGCCTGAATTATAAAATGTTCTCATTTTCATTGTCATTGTCATGTTGGTATTGTCACGTTGGGAATAATGTTAGCAATGATTTACTTTCAACCGCCTCATTTGTGAAACACACGTTTTTAAAGATATTTTAAAATGCACATATAAAAACACTTTGGGCTCTCATCATGTGACAGTGAAAAGATTGACAAAAAGAAGTAATATTGTTGACAAAAGTATTATTGCATGCAGGTCATATACTATGGGATTATGAAGGGCTAAACCACACCATATGCAACTATTTAAACTGTACAAAACAATCTAGGATGACAAATGAAAATAATTTTATGGGGAAAAAAAGATAAATAGTATTGTAGGCCCACAGTCCCACTGTATTTCACTGCAACATATTTATTTATAGAGAATACGGCAAAGATGGACAACATTTACTGCTATTTTTTTAACTAAGCAATACTGTTATTTTCATTTGCTTAGATATATGCATATATATAGCGTCATAAAAAGTGACAAATCACAAATTGACCACAATTTTATGATAAGGTATAATACATTATCTGCGGTCCAACACTCTACGACTATTAAAATATTGAACTATTAAAATATTTGAATACCATACAATAACTAATGGCAGATTTGGACTATTTTCCTTCTATTTAATTTAAAATTCAATTCAAATGTCTTATTTCTTTTAATTCTAATTACAGTTCCTTTGTTTTAAAAAAAAGATGAAGTTACAATTCAATTCCAATTACTGAAGAGTTAATTCCTAAATCAATTCCATCAAAAAAAAAGATATGTATTAGACTCAGAGCACGATATAAAATATAACACTTGATATATAATAAAATAGTAGCGTTAAATATAAAATAGAACAAAAAACACTAAAACACCGTTCCTGGTCCGTTTATTAGGTAACAATATATTGAAAGGTTATAGACAGTTATATTTATTTTGATCAATAATATACAAACACCTGTGCACAAACATAACAAAAAAAACATTATAGCAACATATCCATGCATACAATCTAAGTCGCGAAAAAACACTTTATCAAATTTGTGATAAAGGTTAACAATTAAAGCATGGTATACGATTCACTTCACCTTACTTTAGGTAAATCGTCACGACGGTGCTCTAACCGATATCAATTATTGATGACTGATCATAAATCATTCTTCTTAACCATTACCTGATTACGCTATCGAGTGACGCGACCGTGGCTAAACAAAAGTCAATTAAATCCATCTGATCACTTTTGTAAAAGTAACTATTTGGAAGCGTTTTTTTCTCTCGAACCTTGCTTTTATGAAACTTTTAAATTAGATAATTTGTGTTTTTTAATGAAGCTTTATGTACCTTTCCGGAGCCTTTATTGTCTGAAAGGTTCATTTTATTTGTGTTCATTTTTTTAATATTGAAAAACTTTTTTCTAAGAATTAGCCAGTGAACACAGTGAACACAACATTTGCATAACATTCATACAACGTCGTCTCAATGTCCTCGACGTTGTTTCAACATTGTATAAATGCTATACAAGTGTTTTGTGTTTACTGGGATAGCTTCAAATATTGAAAGGCGGTTTTCAGCACGGATTAGCAAAATGGTTGTATTATCGGCGGGTGAACACGGTGAATAAATCTATGGCTCAGAGCACTCCGTGTCAGTGAACTTTTCTGAGCTCACGAATAACGAGCTGTCACTGCACTGTCCCTCGTAACTGCAGATTGTGCTAGGGTGGACAGCTGTGGCTTCTTGCCTACATTTTGATTTCGTAGAGAACGTGTTTTTATGTGATGTCCAGTAGAGCCTACCCAGCAAGCACAAGACATTGAACCAATATTGGGTTAATGCTGGCCCGCCGTCTACGACGTCGGCCCAACATTGACCCAACATTCGATCAATGTCTCGTGTTTGCTGGGTAATAACGCCGGGGATGGTCTTATTCACTGTCATGTTATTCTGGATGACATCTTTACGTGGTGTCAGTTACATTACTAGGAGACACAACACGTTGACCCAATGTTTATTTGATGTGGGGCCAGAGTCGCAGCTGGTGGCCCAACATTGAATCAACATTGCTCAACGTCTCTATATGTGTTATCTGGGTGAGGGATAGGATGCGGGGGGGGGGGGGGAGGGTGTAACTCAGAAACCAATGAATAGTTATTTGTTATCAATAGTTATTTATCAAATGCGTCACAAAATAAGCATTGTTAGACAATATTAAATAATTGTTGTTTGCCTATATGCTCTCATTCCACTTTTGAGCTCCAATACTAAATGTTTATTCAGTCATTCTTACCACATACCGAGGAAGTAGGCATACAGCCGTGATGCTTAAAACCGGTACAAACCATAATCTAATCCTCAATAAACATGTTTCTGTACTGTTACATAAACGTCAGTGTGAATCCTCATTTAGGAGCGCCATAAAATCCCAGGAGGATTTTTGCTGCAATTCCGTCCACTCTTGAGGTAGCAGCTGGGCCATCGATCTTCTCTTGCCTGGACGCTCGTGCGGATGGGAGTGCGAAGGTTTTGAACTTTGTGGCCTCCTGTCTTTCCTGGATGTCCATGAATGGTCATATTCCAGCAGACAAGATATGTTGACCCAATGTTGTTTTAATGCTGGGCCACGTCTGTGACGCTAGCCCAAAACGGTAAAGCAACATTGTACTGGGACACACGTTACTTCATCTTTATAAAAAAATATAGATAATTGTGCCACCATGCAAATGCGAATAAAAGTAGGTATATTACACACTTATACACATAGATTTGAATGTGCTTTAGCTATTGGCAGGGTTTTTAACAAGAGCAGTATGTTTTCTGGTATGTACCTTTCACATATTCAGTGGCTCCAAATCCCCAACTGTCGACATTATTATACTCCTTCGTTATTCACAGACAACAGGTGAAAAGCCACCTGGAAAATATATATTATCAAATACATTTTACATTATCAAGTTATCGATATGTAGGCCCCTATTGTAAATTTATCATTAGGGTTCTAAGTCATGTGACCAACCGTGACCAACCTTCGGCAAGTAAGATTTAGTGATTGTTGTATGTACATTGTTTGTAAAAAAACCTCCTACATGTACGTCACTCTGGAAAAGTTGGGCGGAATTTGGTGGAGCGCGAAGTCCTAAATGGCCTCCTGTAGAACCGTATAATGTAACCAGACGTATAATGTAACCGGTTACATTTTACGGTGCCGTATAATGTAACCGGTTACATTTTACGGCGACTGGTTACATTATACGGTCACAGCGTCAACGTATAATGTAACCAGGGAAAAAAGATACCATACGACCGTATAATGTAACCAGTGCCGTATAATGTAACAGGGATGGTTTGTCAAAACGTATATGTTTCGGTGGTTATACTCCGGGATGTTCTATATCTAGTATGTTTAAATTGAACTGAGTGCGTGGTTATGCCACTATGTTTTTTCCAGCTATGTTTTTTTGCTTGTTTTTTTCGTCGCCCTTATTAACTTTTTTTTCTAATAAATAATAATTTTTTTATTTCGTCGCCTTCAATAATTTTTCTAGAAATTTGTCCAAGGTTTTTTTTATTTTGTCGCCCTCATTAAAGGCAGTATTATATCTGCTTACTTTACAGGATCATATATTGCCTTTCGGATTTGCATAGCAGTAGGCCTACGATGCTCTTGTATAGACCATAGTATTTCATCTATGAGGAAAAATGTGAGCTATAACCTGATATATATAACCTGATACAATATGGTTTTGTGAAAACAATCAGTTCAAATTAAAACCAAAAAATAACATTTATATCGATGTGAATATAAATCATTGTTGCCATTCCACTAAAATCAGTGATCAATCAATCAATCAATCAATCAATCAATCAATCAATCAATCAATCAATCAATCAATCAATCAATCAATCAATCAATCAATCAATCAATCAATCAATCAATCAATCAATCAATCAATCAATCAATCAATCAATCGATCGATCGATCAATCAATCAATCAATCAATCAATCAATCAATCAATCAATCAATCAATCAATCAATCAATCAATCAATCAATCAATCAATCAATCAATCAATCAATCAATCAATCAATCAATCAATCAATCGATCCGCTCATGTTTCCTAAGTAAATAATAACAAAAAATGCCCATTAAATCTTTTAATGCGTTCAGATCCCAAATAAAGCACTGATTATGACGTATTAGGCCTAACTTTTTAAGGTAATTGTCATTCCTCTGAAGCTGAAATTTGTTTCATCAATGCCAGTTTCAAATGAATGAATATTGTTAAAGGACAATGCAACACTTACAAGTAAACACTTAACAACTCAAGTTATTTAGATAGATAGAGGTGTTATATATGGACTCTCTCGTCTCCTGTATCTGTGCCAACCTTCCTGTCCCAAATGAACTTGTATTTTAAAAAAATGATTATGCCTAATATATGCCAGTTTATATCTCATCATGGAGGAAGTCAATCTTCGATTGCAGAAAGCAAACCGGACGACATGAACAAACGAATCAGGAATGCCAACAAACAAGGAGCGAATGATGGAAAAAATAACGAGCCAACGAGTTAGCTAATTAATGGGCAAACGCGAATTAAATGAAAAAAAAATTAACCAACGAATAAAAGAACGAATAAACGAACGATCGAACGAACAAATAGACGGACGGACGGACAAGCGATTAAACATGCCAGATGGACAGTAAAAATGAATGAATGGGGTCTGTGAATCAATGGACATTTAGTCTACATTGGTTCATATATAGGCTAAATTGGGTCAGGAGAACCTGGGGATGGTGAGATGAATGAGATTACACTGCCCTCTGCACAGATAATTCAAAATTCGAGTCCTGGTAGTCGCAGCACAAGCACGGTACCTCTCGGTCAAGGAGGCTCCCCACAATATCGAATATTTAGGCGTGAGCGAGGAAAAAATATTTTTTCTTTGAAACCTAAATGTCATATTGTTTCTTTGAAACCTGAATGTCAGAGCGAGGGACGAAACCCGCGATCTCCGACTTTACAAGCAGGCAGCTTTAACCACTGCAACAGGCCACTCACAATTTTTTAACATCGGGTTTGAAGTGCAAAGTTGAGATTGAAATCAGAAGTATGTAATTTTATGCTGAAACTTCTTTAACATAATTATGGTTTGTCTCACATAAATTAAACACACGCACCGTAATTAAAAATACGATAAATATAAATTTACACCGCTTTTTGGTCTCACCACCCTAAATAAGCCCAAATCACATCTAGTATCCACTAATGATAGAAATATTTTTAATGCGGCTGTTCCAAGCTCTGTTGAATTAAAAACAAATGCAAATAATAATGTTATAATTGTATCAATATTCACCTTCATGTGTGTCACCTTCATGCATAATATCATATATTGCTGTCTCGTGATAATCTGGTAAATGAAATGAAATGAATCGGGCTTTAGGCCACCTTTGTGCACATATAGGCTAAACTGGGCCAGGAGAACCTCCTGAGGATGGTGAGATGATTGAGATGACAGTGTCCTCCAGACACAGGATTCGAAATTCGAGCCCTGGCGGTCTGAGGCCGAGCACGCTACCTCTCGGTCACGGAGGCTCCCCACAATACTAACTTTCACACGTGGATGGGGAAGAAACAATTTTGTTTCTTTCAAACCGCCGAGACCTGGAACCGAACCCCGCATACTGGCGTGAAAGGCAGCGGTGCTAACCACTATCCTAGGGCCCCCGCCCGTGATAATCTGGTAGGAATACAGTGGGTTAAAATGATGTGTGTCTGGTTTGTGAAAGAAGATATGAATTTTAGCTTAATTTGAACCGTGGTGACATTTTACACGCCAGGGGATGTAGCTCAAAATCTGTCTGGGTAGCAAACTCATATCGGACCTGTTTTTAAAAAAGCACAGCCCAGGTTTTATCAGGATATGCGGCACTGCATGTCTGGGAGGACAGAAAGAAATCAACTCGGCCTGTGGAATTCTGGCAGTTTGCATGTAATTAAATGGGACTGGCATTTGGGGTGGTGAGACCATAATCATGATAAATTGATTCCAGAAATTCAGTATCAGAAATAACTAAATGAGGAAGAGTAGCCTACTTGGGCTTCCGCGAGCTTCGACGTGACAGGCGCAGCGATAAACCACTATACGAGGACCCCGTCCTGATTTGATTCGAAGGATTACAGTATTACAATGAAAATGCTTAATAAAAAAATATTAGTTTAAGTGACCTTTTATTTCAAGACTATTTTCCCTTGGGTAAATTACGGGCAAAAAAAGGACAGGTTACATTATACGGGAGTGCTGGTTACAAATTACGTTTTTCCCTGTGACCGCATAATGTAACCAGACGGTCTGGTTACAATATACGGTTCTACACCTCCTTCGATCGCAATGAGAAGCAAGTACTCACTTATATCATCCACAGGTTTCCCAGTGGACCTCATTTTTATATTTCATATGACATTAATCGTCGTTAGCTGTGACATTTGTCGGGAGGATGCTATGTGTGTCATTAGCTGTGACATTTGTCGGGAGGATGCTATGACATAAGTTGTGTCGTTAGCTGTGACATTTGCTGGGAGAATGCTATGGGTGTCATTAGCTGTGACATTTGTCGGAAGAATGCTGCGACATTCGTCGTTAACTGTGATATTTGTCGTGAGGAAACTATGACATTTGTTTTAGCTGTAAAATGTGTTGTGATGATGCTATGACATTTGTCGTTATCTGTGACATGTGTTGGGAGGATGCTATGACATTTGTCGTTATCTGTGACATTTGTTGGGAGGATGCTACGACATTTGTCGTTATCTGTGACACCTGTTGGGAGGATGCTATGACATTTGTCGCTATCTGTGACATTTGTCGTTATCTGTGACACTTGTTGGGACGAAGCTATGACATTTGTCGTTATCTGTGACACTTGTTGGGACGAAGCTATCACATTTGTCGTTATCTGTGACACTTGTTGGGACGAAGCTATGACATTTGTCGTTTTCTGTGACACTTGTTGGGAGGATGCTATGACATTTGTCGCTATCTGTGACATTTGTCGTTATCTGTGACACTTGTTGGGACGAAGCTATCACATTTGTCGTTATCTGTGACATTTGTCGGGAGGATGCTATGACATTTGTCCTTATCTGTGACATTTGTTGGGAGGATGCTATGACATTTGTCGTTATCTGTGACACTTGTTGGGACGAAGCTATCACATTTGTCGTTATCTGTGACACTTGTTGGGACGAAGCTATCACATTTGTCGTTATCTGTGACACTTGTTGGGACGAAGCTATGACATTTGTCGTTTTCTGTGACACTTGTTGGGAGGATGCTATGACATTTGTCGCTATCTGTGACATTTGTCGTTATCTGTGACACTTGTTGGGACGAAGCTATCACATTTGTCGTTATCTGTGACATTTGTCGGGAGGATGCTATGACATTTGTCCTTATCTGTGACATTTTTTGGGAGGATGCTATGACATTTGTCGTTATCTGTGACATTTGTTGGGAGGATGCTATGACATTTGTCGTTATCTGTGACATTTGTTGGGAGGATGCTATGACATTTGTCGTTATCTGTGACATTTGTTGGGAGGATGCTATGACATTTGTCGTTATCTGTGACATTTGTTGGGAGGATGCTATGACATTTGTCGTTATCTGTGACACTTGTTGGGAGGATGCTATGACATTTGTCGTTATCTGTGACATTTGTTGGGACGAAGCTATGACATTTGTCGTTATCTGTGACACTTGTTGGGACGAAGCTATGACATTTGTCGTTATCTGTGACACTTGTTGGGACGAAGCTATGACATTTGTCGTTATCTGTGACATGTGTTGGGACGAAGCTATGACATGTGTCGTTATCTGTGACACTTGTTTGGAGGATGCTATGACATTTGTCGTTATCTGTGACATGTGTTGGGAGGATGCTATGACATTTGTCGTTATCTGTGACATGTGTTGGGAGAATGCTATGACATTTGTCGTTATCTGTGACATGTGTTGGGAGGATGCTATGACATTTGTCGTTATCTGTGACATTTGTTGGGAGGATTCTATGACATTTGTCGTTATCTGTGACATGTGTTGGGAGGATGCTATGACATTTGTCGTTATCTGTGACACTTGTTGGGACGAAGCTATGACATTTGTCGTTATCTGTGACACTTGTTGGGACGAAGCTATGACATTTGTCGTTATCTGTGACAACTGCTGGGACAAAGCTATGATATTTGTCGTTATCTGTGACATTTGTTGGGAGGATGCTATGACATTTGTCGTTATCTGTGACATTTGTTGGGAGGATGCTATGACATTTGTCGTTATCTGTGACATGTGTTGGGAGGATGCTGTGACATTTGTCGTTATCTGTGACATTTGTTGGGAGGATGCTATGACATGTGTCGTTATCTGTGACATTTGTTGGGAGAATGTTATAACATTTGTCGTTATCTGTGACACTTGTCGGAAGAATGCTAAAACATTTGTCGTTTGCTATGATATTTGTCGGGAGAATGATGTAACATTTGTCATTAGCTGTGACATTTGTAGGGAGGAGCTATGACATTTGTCGTTAGTTGTGATATTTGGCATTAGGATGGTATGACATTTGTCGTTAACTGTGACATTTGTTGAGAGGATACTATGACATTTGTCGTTTACTGTGACATTTGTTGGGAGAATGTTATAACATTTGCTTATGTTTGTTTTTATGTTTATTTGACTTACAGTTAAAACATGTCAAAATGGTACACTATAATTATTATTAACTGAGAATTATCGGTAACTGTGTCATTTGTCGGGAGGATGCTATGACATTTGTCGTTAACTGTGACATTTGTCGGGAGGATGCTATGATATTTATCCTTATCTATGACACTTGTTGGGAGGTTGCTATAACATTTGTCGTTAGCTGTGACATTTGTTGGGAGGTTTCTATAACATTTGTCGTTAGCTGTGACATTTTTCGGGAGGAAGCTATGACATTTGCCGTTAGCTGTAACATTTGTCGGGAGAATGCTGTAACATTTGTCATTAGCTGTGACATTTGTCAAGAGAATGCTGTAACATTTGTCGTTAGCTGTGACATTTGTCGGGAGGATAATATGACATTTGTCGTTAGCTGTGACATTTGTCAGGATGATGCTATCACATTTGACGTTAGCCACATTTGGCGGGAGGAACTATGACATTTGTCGTTCGCTGTGCCATTTGTTGGGGGAATACTGTAACATTTGTCATTAGCTTTGACATTTGTCGGGATAAAGCTATGACATTTGTCGTTAGATGTGACTTTTTCCAGGAGGAGCTATAACATAAGTCGTTAACTGTGACATTTGTCAGGAGGATGCTATAACATTTGTCGTTATCTGTGACATTTGTCGGGAAGATGCTATGACATTTGTCATTCACTGTGATATTTGTTGAGAGAATGGTATGGCATTTGCTTATGTTTGTTTTTATTTTTATTTGACCTACAGTTAAAAACATGCAAAAATGGTACAATATCATCATTATTAATTGAGAATCGTCGTTAACTGTGCCATTTGTCGGGAGGATGCTATGATATCTGTCGTAACTTTTACGTTTGTTGGGCGGATGCTATAACATTTTTCGTCATCTGTGACACTTGTCGAGGGGATGCTATGACATTTGTCATTAGCTGTGACATTTGTCAGCAGGATGCTATAAGATTTGTCGTTAGCTGTGATATTAGTCGGGAGGGTGCTATAACATGGATTTGTTATTTGCTGTGACATTTGTCGGGAGGATGCTATGCCATTTGTCGTTAGCTGTGACATGTGTAGGTACACTGCTGTGACATTTGTCGAGGCTGTTGTGACATTTTATCATTTTATTTTGGAGGTGGGTGACATGTGTCGGTTCAACAAACGTGCAACGTTTTTAGGGTGTGTTTCTAACTTTTGACTAACGTTTACCAATTGTGCCGGCGTACTTGATTTTTTTCAAGTGAATTAATATGATTTATACAAATTATATTAAAGATTATTTCGCACATATTATTTCACTTACTCACAAACTTCCTTTGATGGACTAATATTTCATAGCAGGCTTTGGTAGAGTATTTACAGATTGAACTGTCACTAAGGATAAAATATAGTTTTTCAGTGTCCTTCGTGCTCGCAAAGTTAAACTTTACTTTTGTGCCTTTTAGAAATAAACATGATGTATGTGTATATATTATGGACAGTGTAAAAGAAGACGTAACCATTGAATCCCTCTTGCGTAAAAGCATGGGTTTAGACACCAAAACTGAAGATAGCGGTGAATTTCAAAATGACCGCCAACAGGTAATTCATTTTTATGACATCCATGTATGATCCCAGACTGTCCTGAGGGGGGGGGGGGGGGTGCACGTTAAGTTTATCTGGCCCAAGGATTTTGCTGAGCAGGCCCACTCCACACTCCAGCAGAGCTCGTGATGTAAGCAATATCCAGTGATATTGTCCTGCGGGAAAATTGCGTGCTGTCCATAACTGGAAAACTCTCCAGCCCGGACGTGGACAACAAAGCAGTACATCACGTCATAAACCGTAGTCGTAGATGGAACATATCCAATATCCCGGTGACCCATTACTCTGCCTGCGACCTGCATTTGCATCACCCACTTTTTCATCATTTTTTTATCGCCTCCATTAGCCTAGAAGATTTGTATGCTATTAGATGCCAGAGGATGTATCGCTCCCACAGTCTCCGGGTCATCTTCTTGGCTGGTAACACTCCTGTGAAAACGCAAACTGCAGCAACTGCTTATTGATATAAGAGCAGTTATGCCATTGTTTCACATTTACAATGCAGTGTGGTGTTAACTTAAAGCGCCGACTACAAAGTTGTTGTTTTTCATATAAACCATTGAGACCAAAAGTTGTTTTTTTCAATTTGAAATCATCATAATTGTTTTTAGCTCTATCCGCTTCATTTGAATAGTAATGTTATGGGCCTATGGCCATTAGAAATATAGTTTCTACTATATAGTTTCTACTATATAGTGCGAGGACTGATTAGTCTTTAAAATCTGACGTCCAAAGACGTCAGATTTTGACGACAAAAATCGGTCCCCGCACTGTAAGGGTTAAATGCACTAACAATGAAATATGTGTATTTTTTATTTATGGTAAGTAGACAATTTCCTATCTATCGGTATTAATCATATATCGGTATTAATAATTAACATGGGATAACTTACCTATTATCAAGTTTGTTTGTTTGTTTGTTTGTTTGTTTGTTTGTTTGTTTGTTTGTTTGTTTGTTTGTTTGTTTGTTTGTTTGTTTGTTTGTTTGTTTGTTTGTTTGTTTGTTTGCTTGCTTTGCTTGCTTTGCTTGTTTGCTTGTTTGCTTGCTTGCTTGCCTGCTTGCCTGCTTGCTTGCTTGCTTGCTTGCTTGCTTGCTTGCTTGCTTGCTTGCTTGCTTGTTTGCCTGCTTTATTGCTTGCTTGCTCGTTCGTTCGTTCGTTCGTTCGTTCGTTCGTTCGTTCGTTCGTTCGTTCGTTCGTTCGTAGACAATTTCCTATCTATCGGTATTAATCATATATCGGTATTAATAATTAACATGGGATAACTTACCTATTATCAAGTTTGTTTGTTTGTTTGTTTGTTTGTTTGTTTGTTTGTTTGTTTGTTTGTTTGTTTGTTTGTTTGTTTGTTTGTTTGTTTGTTTGTTTGTTTGTTTGTTTGTTTGTTTGTTTGTTTGTTTGTTTGTTTGTTTGTTTGTTTGTTTGCTTTGCTTGTTTGCTTGCTTGCTTGCCTGCTTGCTTGCTTGCTTGCTTGCTTGCTTGCTTGCTTGCTTGCTTGCTTGCTTGCTTGCTTGTTTGCCTGCTTTACTGCTTGCTCGTTCGTTCGTTCGTTCGTTCGTTCGTTCGTTCGTTCGTTCGTTCGTTCGTTCGTTCGTTCGTTCGTTCGTTCGTTCGTTCGTTCGTTCGTTCGTTCGTTCGTTCGTTCGTTCGCTCGCTCGCTCGCTCGCTCGTTCGTTCGTTCGTTCGTTCGTTCGTTCGTTCGTTCGCTTGCTCGCTCGCTCGCTCGCTCGTTCGCTCGCTCGCTCGCTTGTTCGTTCGTTCGTTCGTTCGTTCGTTCGCTCGCCCGCTCGTTCGTTCGCTCGCTCGCTCTCTCGCTCTCTCGTTCGTTCGTTCGTTCGTTCGTTCGTTCGTTCGTTCGTTCTTTCGTTCGTTCGTTCGTTCGTTTGTTTGTTGTTTGTTTGTTTGTTTGTTTGTTTGTTTGTTTGTTTGTTTGTTTGTTTGTTTGTTTGTTTGTTTGTTTGTTTGTTTGTTTGTTTGTTTGTTTGTTTGTTTGTTTGTTTGTTTGTTTGTTTGTTTGTTTGTTTGTTTGTTTGTTTGTTTGTTTGTTTGTTTGTTTGTTTGTTTGTTTGTTTGTTTGTTTGTTTGTTTGTTTGTTTGTTGGTCTGTCCTCTAAAATGAAATTTCATGTTCTTTCCAGTATATCTGGGATGCTCATATGGTTAATCTCCCACCTAAAGCAATAATAATGAAAGCAATAATAACAACCGAGAGGTATACTATACTGAAATATGAGCTTAATGACTGCTTAAGAAAAAAAATGTTATTGTCTATTCTGATGGTTATATATATTTATCATGTTTATTTGACAGAGATGGGATTAGTTTTACATCACGATGACACTAATGACAATTACATCCAGCATAATGGCTGACAATGCAGTAATGGCAACACCTTTGGCGATAGTTACTTCCAACAAAACACTGGTGATAAAACTGCTGCAGCTTATTGTAAATGAAAGCGTGAAAACAAAATTTGCACTGGTATTCGGACAATTTAGATTAATATTAAATGCAATTCAAATAATTGAAATTATAGTGATAAATGTATTTACAATATCCGTATGAATAATTGTTCTTTTGTAGTGTTGCGCCTGCGATCATTCGCCTCGCTTTGCTCTTTGAGAAAGGTCATGTCCAGGTCAGGAGGTCTGTGCCAGCGCTGTGGCCTTAGATACAGTTTTAGCCATCTACTTTCGTTATTATTCTATAGGATGTCCATTGGAGAAGTTTATGAGTAACGTTTACCTGGTTTACGAGGTATTGAAAGCTGCTCAGAAGCGATAGGACTGATTGTATAACACCATAGACGGAAACTGGACCACTTCAAACATGTTTATGGGACATACGTACGCAGGGCATCAGAGAATATCCCTTCAATGCCGAGACGCTGAAGATATGTTGGTGTAATGTTACCAGAATGCGACCAGAATCGCAAACGTTCAGCCAAAATTAAACTAATATAACTGAGGGTCAACACCATCAGCTTGCATGCTAGTCTAACCTTTGAGTTCTATTGATTGCTTAGAATCCCCTCACATCATGTTCATACACGCCGCGGTGAGAATCGAGAGTAGGCTTCATCTGGATCGCCGGCCCCGATGGCTCATTCGTATCGACTGGAGCATATACAGTGCTCCAAGCTGTTCAAAGGCATGGAGTGTACAGATCTACGTATATACCTTTCAAGAAAGAAAACAATTAAATCAATGAAAAAAGTTGCGCTACATGCTCAATGAATAGAATAATTTAATTTTAAAGATATATGTTCTCGCTAAAAAAAAATTAATCTCGAGGCAGATATCTAAAATAGTATAATTTTAGATCTGGCTCACCCCGAGAGAGTAAAAGCAATTATCATGCTAATATCCTTCAGTATACTTAGTTTAACAAATATGGGATGCCGGTCACCTTCCTACACCATACGTAAGGCCGCTGGAGGTCATAAAACGCCACCAAGTAAATAGTGTAGCAAATGTTTAATGTTGGCCAAGTTTTGCAATTTATGTCTTTAAAATGATTTCGGATCGAGAAATTCATTTCTTGGGACGTTGATATAATTTAACCCATATTTCACACCGCTCTTCAATTGATAAAAATAATATTGCTTTGCCACATAGATCGTGTAAATATGACTTTTGTGTAATTTATGGTTACTAGATTATTTTTTAGTCGATAATTGTTTTGTTTTTTTCAAAGTAATTTGACCTACATTTAATAAGAAATCCAAGATGGCCGTCGTTTTAATTGTATTTATGAAAAAGAATCTTGGTTTAACACCTTAATAGTATGTGTGATTTCTTTTTGTTAGGTAATTTTGGGGCGATAATGTCTTTAGTGTGTGTTTTAAATTACTTAACCAATATTTCACACAAGAATCTAATATGGTCGCGTTTTTATTTATTTTATTAAATATAATATTGCTAGTAAATCAGAATAAATATATCCCTAAATATAGCTAGAATAAAATTAAGCCTAAATCAACTACAGACGGATTGTCAAAATGGATGTTAAGCAGACAGACAGACAGACCGACAGACATATGTTTTATTGACATAGACAGGGCTCATTACTTAATTATTTGTCATAACAATATATATGTACATGTATATGCAAGATGGTTAGTTTAGTAAAATCACAAGCAATTATACATGTTACCGCATGTAAAATCGAAATTATTTTTAGTGGCATTGTCATGATAAAACACTTGATATTTTATAAATGTAAATAATAACTACTGTAAATTAAAATAAATGCCATTGTTAAGATATATGTGCTAGGCCTAGTCACACATACCATCGCCCACGTCCAGCGCACAAAAAATGAAGAATTTTTGGCAGTGTGTTGTGATTCGCTGGGCGTGCGTCAGAATTCGTTGATGATTGGACGAGAACGCCGGATGAGCGTTATTCATTTTTTGTGTGCGTCAACCTCTGCGCACATTTTCCGCAGGTTAAAAAATGTGAGCGTTTTTCCACGTGTGAATGTAGAAACCAGAAGAGCGTCAGACCAGTGCCAGTCTAATGCTAGGCACAAGTAGAGCACATGCTATAAGTTCGTTGTGTTTTCGTTGACCGAGGTTTGTCCCAGTCACTTATAAACAACGCACATTCCACGCAAAAAATAATAACTATTTGAATCCGGATAGTAGAAAAACGTCGCAAACTGGTAGCGAATGCAGAGCGTGTTTTCAATAACCCAATATAATTAATGGATGGATGGTTGTCCGAAATTGTATGAACATTCAGAAATACACACTTACCGGGTACAGGGTGGAGAAAGATGATATAGATTTACGATGATATAAGCATAAATAACCCAATTTCTAAACTTTGAAACTTTTTAAATTTAAGGCACTTGGGAATGGGTCTTTAAAGAACGCCAACTGATAATGATACTACCCTGTCCTTGTCCCTCTGCATATCCGGCTAAGTTTTAGGCTTTAAATGAAAACAGCGTTGGTTGGAAGGATAGAGAGTGAATTTTGTTCAACCATGCTTACGTCTTCACTTATCATGCTTACTGGCCTGTACTGGTAACAGTACTATTAAGTCCGAATATCCCAGCAGACATGAAAAGTTAGCCCAACGTTGGTTTATTGTTGGCCCACCGTCTACGATGTTGGCCCAACAGTGAACCAACGTTGGGCCAACGTCTCATTTTTGCTGGGATTCAAGTGCGGATACAGTGTTGATGTTAGACTACCTGTTGTATCACGTGCATCATAATACCTAGTGCTGCTGAATTATTTTTACTTTTTTTCTTTCATTACAAGCTGGACGAAATTTCGCCATCATTTGAAGCTAGAATTGCCACACTTCAACTATAAGTGTGACAGGATCCTTATTAGTTCCCCCTGATCAGACTGACAGCGACATTGGCTGCAGTAGTTGAGTTCGCATGGCTTAACATTATAGATTTGTCTTTCATCCGACCATGCTTATGATATATTGACTCCATATTGTTGTAGGCTTATCTCGTTTTTTTTCGTAATATGGCTTGTGTCTAATAAATGTTCGATGTATTGCAGGCCTACGTCGACGCCTACTATCAAAGCGAAAGTGATATGTGTGATTTGAACCTACAACACACTGCTAAGGAATATGTTCTACACCCAGGCAACACGAAACGTTGACCTAATGTTGGAATAATGTCGAAGACGCCGGATAAGGTGATTGTACTCGTCGATGACAGTCGCACTACTATACCTGCTGGCACTACACCAAAATGCTATTAAATACTATCGTCTACAGAAGTACCAAATTCCCGCCTATATGTAAGGTCGATCAAATATCAGTAATCATGGTAGTAGACAACCCTTGTCAGCACGCGGGTATATTTTGCTGTTGCATGATTGTGAGTGTTGTGTGGTAAGTTGATTTTCGTTTGTCAGAAAAATATTGTTTGCTAAAACCTGTGGCTGGAGTTTTTTTCTGGTTCCAGATTATGTAGTTGCATCGAGATTAGTTATGGCAGCGCGCTATTGCGAGCCGAGATTTGCTGCTCCGCTGAGTTCTGGGACTTATGGCCCACCAGATCCACAGATGCCGCGCTATTAATTCCGTCGTCTCAGTTGTAACTCTTTACATTATTGACGAACAGTGAATTTAAACTCCTGTGTTTGGACGGCAGTGTCATCACTCTTATTGTATATATTATTTGATTCATTAGTTTTGTTCTTGTTGCTGTTCCCATATTTTCATTTACTTTTCAGGTTATTTTATGTGAATAATATATGTTTCATAAATGGTGTTTAAACAGAGAGTAATTTGGTATTCGTAACGTTTCTGAAGACTTATTATCAGGTTTTTATATTGTTCCATTAGCATCTATCTATCCCCAGCAAACACAAAACATTTGTATAACATTTGTACAACGTCGTCCCAACGTCTTCGACGTTGGTCCAACATTGTACAAATGTTATACAAATATTTTGTGTTTGCTGGGTCTCCCCCATAATAATAATACTGGCCTGAGTCCCATCCCACTAGCAATCTTAATATTCAGATTATCTTAGCTTAGCTTTTCCATTATACATTTTGAGATGTTCAATAGGATATGCAGTCAATATTGGATTCAATAGTGGGGGGAGCCTCTGTGATCGGCCTCACACAGCCAGGGCTCGAATTTCGAATTCTGTGTCTGGAGGGCAGTGTCATCTCACAATCCTCAGGAGGTTCTCCTGGCGCAGTTTAGCTTATGTGTGCACAAAGGTGGCCTAAAACCCCATTCTTCCATTCCATTTTGTTTTGCCTAATCTTATCTCATGGTTCAGTAGTTTTGCTTCATGAACTTCTATATTTCGCCAAAGAGTTTTGAAGCTGCTACTGTTTCAGCATGTTTTGCCGGATTTCTTTAAATATTAATAGTTGGGTTTTCTTGACAGGTAAGGAGTCTTAGCCTCATTTAATTACCGTCTGCTATTCTTCATAGTGTGCGGGAGAGTTTAATCATGCATCTTAGCTAACCAATTAAGTGGTTGCCGCTTAAAAAAGGTACTGATTCCATATTTACTGAACTTACGAGAGATTTGGTCCATCTAGTATGATTTTATGATGGACTCATGGAAATCAGATGATGAAATAACATTAAATCTGAACTAGACCTAAATGTAATCAAATTTATTGTAAATATTTACGGCATATAACGAAAAAGGCCTAATTAACTATTACGAAACGTTGCTGATCACAAAATTGGACTAGTTTATACTGACGTTTGAATTTGTGATAACACCAAAAATCGTTGGTAAGTGAGCTTTAAATCAAAACCATGCTTATTGAAACATCGGTAAAAATGCGACAGCCAGTCTACATGTCTTTGTTGTGAGGTTGTATGGACTGACGTGAGGAAGTCAGCCTACGTACAATTCTATATTCCAGTAGTCTATGATGTGATACAAATCTGATACTTGCGAATTCATCAAATATTTGGGATATTGTGTCAGCAAAGGCAGAATTTCAATTTAAAATGAATAACAAGTCGGTGGTTTCAGCATGTAAGGCATTAGGAGCGTATACTGTTCGCTGACTGAACAGAATGGACAAATACAATAATTGATAATATTATATTTATTTGTTAGATGCACAACAGCAATGTGACCAAACTGGGGATATTTAACAATCAACAGGATATTGTCATCACAGATTAACGGCAGAATTCAAGTGAAAAAATCACAATATATTACATGAATATTATACATTATTACACGATATTTATTAGATAAATCAGCCACACAATATCACTCAGATCCAGCACACCATCCTCGTGACATATTCCAGGAGACACGAGATGTCAAACCAATGCTGGTTTAATTTGGGGTAAGGGTCGCAGGCAACGAAACACCATTTCACCAGAATTGGGTCGATGATCCTAGTTTACTAGTATAGTTGCCACTTAACAGATTGGCATTTACGGCTATTAACATGATTAATCGATATAAACGGAGTACCTCCTATACATGACCTGTTCTAAGTGATGGACCAACGTTCAACATACCATTAATATTTTTGTAAGTCATTTTTTGTGGAGGCGCGGTAAACTCGAAGTTAACCCTTTAACCGCCGGTACCGCATATATTCGAGTTTTCATTTTTTATTAGCACATTAAGTACCACCTTTTGAACATGTTGAAGATAAAATGTGACATCAATCAGCAATAGTTGAAAACAGTTGGCTTCCATTTTGCCAAATCTGAATGATTTTCACTCACGTGGGGTTGTGGATCGCGTCAGCGAGACACAACTTCAAGTGGGTGAAAATTCAAATTGAATAATTTGGCGGTAAAAGGGTTAAATGAAATTTATCAAGTAATGAATTTCATTTCAACATGAACCGAATATAACAAAGTCTTCATATAGTTTCACCAGACACCACATAATGGTCTGTTTTGTTTTGTCCCACAAAAATACAATGTGTTTTGACATCAAACTGAGTAATAATAAGCGGCGTTCATCCATCAAGGGACAACTTATAGAAACACTTTCAGATTGATGAATGGCTATTGACCGTTTCCAAAGATACCTAAGCATCGTACATCTGCATCGACCATTATATCAAAGCAATCAACAACAAAATCACTATACCTCCACCATGTAGACATTGTATCAACCCTGTGCGACCCGTTCTGTGTATTGGATACCCTCGACGTTTATTACCACATCACATTTGATATATCAAAGACAAGAAATAAAACAAACATTTAAATTGTGAGGTTTGCCGACTTTCTGGCGCAAAAATGAAATTAAATGAATGGGGTTTTAGGTCACCTTTGTGCACATATAGGCTACTCCTTTTTTTGGCAGAATGTGATGGGTTGGTTTCTCGTTTCTGCTGAGAACATGATTCAGGATTTATTTATCTCGTCAGAAAAACATCAATAAGTGTAGAGGAAAAACATACAAAATAAAGGTGACAAGGAGACCCTCGTTAAGACAAGTATTTGTCGCTAGCACAAGGGCCACATGTGTGGTCGGTATATCGCTCATACTATTTAGTTTTATAGATACCCAGTTTTAGCTGACTAATTCAATAATTTGTATGTTGTGCTTACAAAATTATATGATGTACATGTCAGTATAGTAAAATAAATCATGATGATGATGACGATGATGTTGGCATTAATCGCATCCACGTTGGAGTCAGGCAACGTCCTGCGTTGACTAGCAGTTTTATGTTAATAATTTAGATCGCTTATTACATCGATTTGTCCTAATATGGACTGTAATTGCAGTAACTGGGTTTAATATAGATTTCGAATCTATATATGATATATCACATAATCGATATAATTTTATGTCACTTTATGATCCGTGCGCTATGTTATGATCAATGCGCTACATCATAATCCGTATGATACAACACCTAACGAGCGAAACATTATAAGATTTACTATTTTACCCATCACTTGAAGTTGTGTCTCGCTACCGCGACCCACAACTTCAAGTGGGTAAAAAATAATTAGATATGTAGAATTTGAATCTTGCTAATTCAATTTTTTTTCCACATTTCTGAATGACAAACACGGCCATAGACACGGAATACGGCGCTCGCTCATCGATATCTGCTCGATCACTGAAGTTAAGCGACGTCGCGCCCGGTTCACAAGTGGATGGGTGACCGCCTGGGACTGCCAGGTGCCGTATACACAATATGGAGTACTTGGCACATATATAAGGCCATGAATGATATCATGAATGATAACAGGCTTTGCAAAGTTACTCCCGTGGCGCGATAGCACAATAGTGCGTACTGCCACGTAATATACAGATATACAGATAGACGCTATTAGCACTGCAAGGATTAACCCTTTAAACCCTCACGATGCATTAAAGCATTATTTTACATCCTTAAAAACAGGTTCAACTTTATTACAACTAACGGTTTGGAAGAAAAATGTACATGCAACTGGTTTACCAATACATGGTAATTTTCTTAAATTTTTAAACTACATCGACTCATCTGCATCCACTACAAGCCGAGAATTGCGGCAGCAATTCGCGGTTTGTAGTGAATGAAAATGGTAAATTCAGGTTTTAAAGGGTTAATCCATGTGTCCGAGCATGATTACACGGGATCCAAGTGACATATTACACAAACTGTGTCAGGTTTCATACACTTTCACAGACTCTAACACATAATTTGGTGATATTTCTTGAAATGGAAATGATGTGTCATCGGATCCGCAACACGCTCAACCACATTATGTGACCAGAGTAGTGGTTTAATGTTGGCACGGCAACGTAGACGGTTGCACGTCTTTACACACATCATTTGTATAATGTGTATATCGTCGGCCCGACGTTTTCGACGTTGGCCCAACATTGTACAAATGTTATGCAAATGTTTGTGTTTACTGGAGACACTGCTACAGAATCTGTGTGATATGTCATGAAATATGTGTGGAACTCTGTGTGGTCCAGGGACCCATATCAACAATTTTGGGACGAAAATGTTTAAAATGTTGATGTTTAAACACACATGTCGTTCCGAATAACAATGATTTTATCAGATAATTGAACGGATTTAAATTGACTATAGTTTATGAGTTACAGTTTAATGTAGTGTTATCGGTATGTTAGGAGTATATTATTCTTGGATTGTGTGCGATATGTCAGGAAGTATGTATTAAATTTCACATAATCTCTTACGAAAGATGTCGTCAGAATATCTCCCAGCACAAATGGGGCATTCTCCCAAAGTTGAATCAACGTTGGGCCAGCGTCACAGCTAATAGCATTGAGCTAATGTTGAATGAACGTCTGATGTTTTCTGGACCTATGGCATGCTATATAATGTTGATTTTCGATATAACCCATGTCATCTTATTGCTTTGTATCACAGAACGGTTATATTGTTTGAATCTTCGCGATTCTGTGAATATTTCGACCCCTGAAAGTCATTCATTTCAGTTGTGAGTAGGACGTTGTGTTTCCAGTATATATTTTGGCTTTATGTTGTAAAAATTATAAATAATATATGTGACCCGCAACGCGAGATGGTACCTCCCCACGGCTTTATTCAAATTATTTATGACGTCATTTAAAATTTAAATTTATTGATTACATTATAACTAATTTAAAAATTTTAAAAATTTAATAAAACAAAAAGTTATGAATATTTTTCAAAAATTATTTCAGTTATCCAAACAGGAAGGACACGGCTATCATATTCACAATGGAAATCAATTTTGAAAATTTTGCGCTTATGGCCCTTTCCGCGTGGCGGGTCACATTATGTCTAACAATGTGCAACTCTTGTGAATAGTAAGTCTATTTTAAATGCTATTATTACCACTTGACAAGCGCTACTAGTGGAATATTGCTGTTTATGCGGGCGTAATATTTGACTATGGGCCCTATCAGCAGGAATGCCAGGCTATCTGTGTGTACACTCTGTTGTCTGTCTGGCGGATGCTAATCATCTGTACGAGAAATGCTGTGGATCACACAGCAGATACAAGACGTTGAGTCAATGTTGGGTAAAAGTTGGACTAGCGTTGTAGGCAGCGGACCAACGTTTACCCAACATTGATTCAACTTCCTGACTCTGCTGGTGAAGTACAGGTGACGTACGACTGTTCTATATGCTGATGGCAGTAGACCTTACGGGGGGTGGTCGCAGGTTTACTGGGCTTTTATTCTGGTTGACACCGGAGGTGGTGATCTGTGATATTTAGAAAAGTGGTTTCTGCGCAGAAATGTAGGCATATGGCCCTAATTGTAGACAAATAATAAATATGTTTTCAAGATTTGATGGATAAGTTGTAATAATAGTAATAACATGAATTGTTCCTCCGCAGATGCCAGCGTCCCTCGACTGCGTCTCGGGCACCTGGCATCTGCGTCGGGCCAATAACAAGTGTCTATCACCCTGAAAAATCATGTTATTGTTATATTATTACCACTTAACGGGGCGCTACTAGTGGAATATTGCTGTTTATGCGGGCGTAAAATTTGATTATCTGGTAGGGCCGATAGACTATCTGTGTGTACACTCTGTTGCCTGTCTTGTGGCTGCTAGTCATCTGTACCAGCGATGCTGTGGATCACACAGCATACACAAGACGTTGAATCAATGTTGGGTAAACGTTGGTCTAGCGTCGTAGGCGGTGGACCAGCGTTTACCCAACATTGATTCAACGTCTTGTGTCTGCTGGTGAAGAACAGGTGAAGTACACTGTTCTATATGCTGGTAGCAGTAGACCTTACGGGGGAGGGGTGGGGGAGGGGCAGGTGGTCACAGATTCACTGGGCTTTTATGGGGTTGACCCTTGAGGTCGTGATCTGTGATTTTTAGCAAGGTGGTTTCTGAGTAGACATGTAGGCCAAGGCATATGCTGTAATTGTAGACTAATCAAAAATATGTTTTCAAGATTTGATGGATAAGTGTCCCTCCACAGATGACAGCGTCCTTCGACTGCGTCCCGGGCCGCTGCATCTGCGCCGGTCCAATAACAAGTGTCTATCGTCCGAAAAAATCATGTTATTGTTATATTACCATGATTACATGACTTTCCCGATTTTAATAGAAATAAAATAATACAAACATTGTTACGTGGAATTATATTTTCAACATTTAATATGACTAGATTTTTCACCCATTAACACTGATTAAGTCTTTTACAATGAACATTGTTTCGATACCTGTTGGGACATATACAATGCCCTTTTTGTATGACCAATGTAGAGCAGATACAAACAAAACCCATGAATTGATACAATGATATAGAGCTAATCATAAACAATAACATTCGGGGTGACAGAATGACAGAACACAATCAAGATGGTTATCAAAGATACTGCTGCGTAGACGGATAATTATATTTTCAAAATGGATTTTCATTTGTAATAAATATACAACCACGCCAAATTTGAATATTATCTTTACCGTATAACGGAAAAAAATATAAAGGGAAAATATACGAGAATTAATTATGTATTTATTTGGATACTAATTTAATAGGTCAACATTTTGTGACGGAAAGTTCGCACATATATGTTAGAAAATATACGAAAATGTAATGATATATATATTATTATCTTTATCTGAATTGTCGTTATTCCCAGAAAACAGGAGGATATGGGTACAATTTTGGCGTAGTTTGGCACCGTTGCCCACAATAAAAAACTTATATTAGGCCATACAGTTGACATATCTTGTTACGTTGGGATCCAAAACGCACTGTAATCAACTGTAATCAATGAGTCTGTAGAACTATACTCTAAACAGTATAGGTTCTTTAAAAATTTCAGTACTATTACCATGCAACCACAGGAGAACCCAGCAAGGGTTCTCCTGGGGTTGCATGGTAATAGTACTCAAAAGGTCCCTTTAAAGAACCTGTATTGTTTAGATATAAAGATTAATTGAGCACATTTTTGCGATCAGATCTCTTCCCGTTTGGGGATTTCCGCAAAGTCTCGCAGTATAATTTCCCTTGTAGTCGATAGGTGTCGTGATCGAGAGAGACGCAAGCATGCTCTGCAGCGCGCCAAGCGTTTACATACGCCCTCTGACAACCCATGTCGTATTCTAGCACACAGTCTGATTAAAGCGTTCCTAAAGTTACTTCCCAAGGCACTGTACAAAAATATGTTCAGAGAAAAATGCAAGTAGTAGAGGAACTGAAACAGTTTGTTCCAGATAATGTAGTCTGAGGAGGGCTGGTAATTTTCATCGCGAAGGGACATGACAAATGCGTAAGTTCTGGCAGTGTGATGTGGTAGGTTGAGTGCCAGAAACACTGTGGATACGGTGAGCAACATTTTGGTCACTCTTACTTGTGTCCTAGTGTACACAGTCCTTGTGGCCGCTGACACCATAATACGCCGTGCCGTCACACAGTTTTGTCCTGACGCTTCAGATGAGCACGTGTCCACAGCCATGCTCTTCCGGTTCCGGTAGAAAAGCACCACGCGATGAGCGATGCGAATGTTCATGATTAAAATTGAGAAGAAAGGTAGAAGAAGAGTAATAACCGTATCAACATTATAAGCCACGTTGACAAACATAGTGTATTGAGGCAGAGGGCCACATGTGGCATGCTGTACATAACCTAAATTGAGCGAGTGTACACCTGACGTCCATAATCCGTAACTGTACAACAGGGCAGCCGCAAATGCTAGTACCAGTACGGCCACCTTGGCTCGTCTTGTTGTACACAAGTCCTGACGCCTGAGGGGGAAGTGTACGGCAATGTACCGCTCTGCTGTGAAGCTGACGACGTACCAGACACTGAGGAAACTACTGACGTATGTGAGATAGATGAACGTTTGACACCAGCCTTCTGTGTGATACACATCTACACCTATATGAGTTGCCCAGGAGGCAAGAACACACAAGAGGAACCCCATGTCAGCCAGGCACAAGGCAGCCAAGTACACGCTGGAACTCAGGCGCCACATATACGTGGCCACGAACACCACAAAGGACAACAAATTACCCGCGAGGCCCACCAGCGCCACCACTGGTAACACATAAACATCTAAACAACGGAGAACAGTCACCAGAGGTCCCCTCAGCGTTGAGAGTGACTCCTCATCCATCATGGCGGCTATATCTTCACCAGACAGCGAGATGTTGGTGTCCTTTGTCAACTGGTAGAGCAGCTCATCTAGGCCTCCAGAATCACCCAATGAGTCCATGGATCCATCTAGCAGTGGAAAGTCATCAGCAGTGTACCGGAAGCTCTCATAATCATGTCCTATATCATGCGCGGAGCTATCCGCGGATTTAGGTGACATGAGTATGGAGTGTAGAAGGCTAAGGTTGCCAGTATTATTCACTAAAAACGTCATGATTCAGGGTGTCACTCTGTGGAGTCGTTGACAAATAACATGACAGAATCAATGTCCAACACTCACAGTATGTCACTGTATAATCCAGTCGTTTTCCAAATCATTAAGGCTGATCAAGTGTTCAATATCATTTTTCATGTGTCATTTTCTGCTGTGTCGTATGCCATTATGAGATGATAAATCGCAATAACTTTACACTGCTTGTTCATTACTACACACTTGTGACCTTCATAAAGCCACTCTCTGATACACCATGGAGTCACCAGGAGGTTGCACTGCCATCTGAAACAGACCACAACAGATTAGTGTGATATTCATAACATTGCTGATATCAACAACTTGATAGATGAGCGCAAAGTAAATAACACCAGAAGCTGCATCTGGTTGCTTTGATAACCAGTGGCGGATCCAGAGGGGGCGCAGCCCCCCCCCCCCTCCAGCTGTGGTGTGTATAATTTCTTGCAAAAATCGGTGCCCCCCCCCCCCGTCTGTAAATTCCTGGACCCGCCACTGATATCGCCGTTTTGACCAACACTATGTTCAAAATTAGGCTCAGGGTGAGTTAAATATCAGTATCTGATGTCTGACTAAGCTGAATGGTCAAGTTATGAAATCCATCATCCCTATAGTTTCTATCTCTCCTGTAATACGATAAAAACGTTGTAGTCAATTGATGACATGAAATGATGTACAGATGATGATATGAGGGTGGGAGTGATAGGGCATGATGGGTTATTGAGAGCATTTTCTTTCGCTCGCCCGATAAGGGGTTCTGGGCATGTCTAGGGGATCTACCTCCAAACATGCCCAGACGGCCGGAGACTGTGCAATTTAATGCTGAAACTCCGTGGCATTTCGCGCAGCTTTGCTATCCTCGGATCGGATAGTTCCCAGAGTAACAATAGGAAGGATAACTCCCTCTGGATATCTCCATTCACGTGAGAGACCTAATGTCAAACACGCTATTGGCAGTTATTTAAGGCTACCACAGCCTACACCAGCGCCAGAACTGATATGCGAGAGCTGCATTAGCATCGCAGTTGAGCGGGGAAGCCAGGGTACGACACTGGCAATCCGTCCGAAGACTATGACCAGATACGAGGAGGCTGCAGCTTCCCTTGGATGATTGCTGTAGACTAGTGTTTCCGTACCATGCCATACAGCATGCAACTGACGGAACAGATCCCTAATGACCCTCCCCAGATGGGGGCAAAAAGTACTACTACTAGCAATCATCCCAGTACCCCTTCATATGTGTAATATCATACATGCATGTGTGTATTTGAAGTGTGTAAGCTTGGGTCTACCTTCTTGTTACTGATCTATCAATAAAGACGAACTCACAGATGGACTTATTTTTGATCTGGTAGATGAGCATACCTTTTTGGCTCTTCTTCTCGAAGAAGTCTTTCCTTGGTCGATATCGCAATCTCGACCAAGGAGACACAGCTTTGGGAACAACATAAAAGGCGAAAAAATAACGATTTATCAAATAAAAGACGTAGTTTCTTCCACGTCTAGGAGCAGCTGCTTATTTAAATACTTTATAAAGTAACAGAAGTTAAACGATCACCAATGTACATTATGTGAGCCTAAGCATGGTAAAACTACCATTCACACATAATATCAATTCAAAATGGCCATAAACATCATAAAAGTAAAATGTTATGATTGTATTGTAATTTTTTAGAACATTTTTGGGGAGAAAGGAATGACGTGGTAAACCTTTACGTTATTGGTCGTTGTTTTTGCAAGGGATTCTGGGATTTAATTAATCTCTTTTTGTAGAAATTCTCTACGTATCGCTGTAAATCGTGCTTGTTCGGCTGACCCATTGATCCCAATAAGTCGCCCTCAATGTATCAATGTCTAGCTATGGCGCCACCTTCTCAGCTAAATATGTGTTTATTGTGTCTAGTGATCAGAGTGTATTATATATATTTACATTGGGCACACATTTCAGACGTTGCCGAAGCATGTAGCGAGTGCCGTATGCTGAGATTTTCTGCAGGTGCCCAGATTGTCATTATTTTCCAGATGAACCATAATAATATTATGACTGCATATCATGGGTTATTGCTCCTACATAATAAATGTAAGCCAACATCGGAGACGGTGAATGAATGTGTCCTGTTGTCTGGGAGTGTCTTTGTAATACTGCCTCCCCAGCAGAAAACATTTGTATAACATTTGAACAACGACGGCCGATGTTTTCCTAAATGGTCACTCATTATAACAGTTTCATAAAGTATCCTGTATTGCTGATCTATAAAGCTGTGAGAAACTATATATTTTGACTTTCTGTGTCAAAAATTATCAAAACTTCAACATGTTCTATTCATACTTGTTTTTAGACCATAGTGAAAATAGGTGATTAGACCCATGTATTGGGGAGTTGAATTTAGTTATTCATAATCAACGCTGCAAGTCAGAGGCCATGAGGGAGGGGGGGGAGGCGTAAGTTAACACAAGCTATAGCCTTAACTAATGTCAGTTACTCTCAAAGACATATTAGAAGTGTCCGCGGCTGCAGCAGGTGTGCTGTACAAAAGAACTGTTAAATGATATAGAAAAAACGGGCTATTTTTAGGATAAAATAATATCACAATTTCTCACAGAAAAACAGCTACATAATTCAGTCTCAACTATCCAACAACTGTAAGAGAGCTACAAGTGAGGATCCACCAGATCTGGAATGAAAATACCAAAAGATTCACTGTAACAACTTTATGACGGAACGACCCGTCGCGTCGTACCTTCATGAGAGCAAAACGATATTCAAAAAAATAAAAAATGTTTATTAAATGATCTCATTCACATATAAATTTAGGAATAACTATGTAGTCCTTCAGCTGATGGGTTGGATTTGACCATGAAAGGTACCCTCAATGTTATGTTTGATTATTGTTCTATACCCCTTGGCACATATTTTAAGCTTGGTGCCCAAGCCAGGTTCCTGTCAAATTTTGAGAAATCACCTTATTTGTGTTTTTAGCGTTCGCGACTCAGGTAAAAACACATATTCTGGGATTACGTGGGGCAGAATGCCCCAAATCATACATATGAGGTACCAGAATGACCAGAGCAGCATGACGATCATCATGGTGTGTCATAATATGACATTAAGAGTGTGTATTTTTCACAATTTGTGAAAATGTGACATTTCAGACTAAAATTTGACTTTGTTTTTAATTTCCGAATGTCACGAATTATTTTCTTGTGAAATAGTGATATACTTCATTGCTTTACCACTGATTCACAAACTCCTTCTATCTTTCAGCTAGAATTTGAGCATAATGGTGTTACTTTAACCCTATTGGTAGCTTCTCAAAAGCCTCTAGTGCAACTCTACCCCCCCCCCCCCCCATTTTGCAATATACCCTTATTTGGCCTTGGGGTGACTTTATGACCTTTGCTACTACGTATATACACCATTATCAATGGCCCCGAGTGGTCCAGTTATTTTTAAATTGAAATAAAGAGGACTTTTACTTACTATTTTTTCTTTTTTTTAAACTTTTTTTCTTATTTATTCGCGATGGTGTTCTCATATAGGGATGGGTATTTAAGTTATGTAACCTAATTTTTGTTTAATTTATATAATTCCCATTATCCATTGTTTTCAATCTACTGAGCCTCGCCTTCATTGAAGCAGACAGTGAACTGGACATTGAAAAATGCATATTGTGTCCAACCGTCATTGAGGGTGAAGAGCTCAAAAGCAATGAAAAAAGCATCAAACGAATTCGAGAAGTTGCTGGCAAAAAATGAGACATTCACATACTGGGATAATTTCGTAGAATCATTCACAATTGCAATAAATCTCATTAGAGGAGACGAAGAGGGATGTGGAATCCGCACCTCAATTCTGTGCAGAATACAGTCAAATTCTTTGAAGCCATGGATGACACAAACTATGAGAGATGGGGAGAAACCTACCTGGAAGATATGAGGCGACTTCCACTTACTGCGCCAGAGGTACATAGAACATTCATGGTGGGACCGTTTGTAGTGAAGCGAGCAATCGGTGAATTCAATGCAGTGGGCTTAGATTTAGCTTTAGAGCAAAGTATTAAAAGATCAAAGAAAAGTCCGGGAGGAGTCACGGGAAAGAGACAAGAAGCTAAATTTGTAGCAGAGTGGGAGACGATATATGCACTATGAAATGCTAGGTGTTTGAAACCTCTATCGAGAAGTTAGTGGAATAAGAATGCAAAACCAAGATCTCAGATTACATCACGAGTTAACCCCTACTGAAACAAAATATATTAACATTCATCACGCGACATGAGAGCCCATTTCATATCAACCAACAGGTCTTGGTACCCGAACTACATCATATTTTAACACAGGAAAAAGCTACAGATCAAATCAGAAACCAAATTCTTGAGGCTCCAACAATTGGTCATGATAGGTACATCAAATATCGGAGGGAGCGTTTTGTGACAAAAAAAAAAATCTTTAACAGGATCTCCCGAGCAAACCTCAAAATTATGAAGTATCTGCATAAAACAAACCATTTTAAGAAGTCCACAACAAAGAACCAGGAAAGAGTATGGTGCTATTAAGGAAATGGTAGACAGAGCCCTACAATGGAGGAGCTGCTAGCATATGATGTAACGGGGAATAGTCCACTGTCTGGTGACGACGGGCTCATGCAAAAATCTACGAAGAGTGAGCTAGTGCATGAACTGGAAAAACAACTCTCCCCAGAAGACTACGCAGGGCCCCTTTCTTCTGGGCAGATGGCCACCACATACCTGGTAGACGTTATGGCCCATATGCGGAAGGCCAGCTTAAAAGATATATCAACTTTTGGAGAGCTGATTGAAAGGACATTGGACACTACAAATGTGATTTCTCCTCAGGCTAACTGAACAAACTATATGGCTCCATAAAATACTCTGAAAGAATGCGCAGAACAGATGCAGAGAAACCCCCTATTGGGCTAGAGGAAGTTAAAATGCACACGCCAATAACTAAAAATATGGAGTACTTCTGGCCACTAAACGAGAACAAAACAAATCCACAAGTACTCATGTGAGACACAATCAAACAGCATGCATCAGAAAATGGAAACTACATGGATGTCGTTCTTGGCAGCATTCAAGATAATAGAAGGGCAACGAAAGTGATAGACCAAATACTACGCAATGTGCCTGAACTCAACTCACCTTATGAAGAGGCTGACATTAGCCTTGTCTTGCACGCTGCAGAGGCAGCTGAGCCTGGTGTTAAACGACTAGTTGTGCTCTCTGCGGACACTGATATTCTGGTACTTATGCTGTATTATTGGAGGGAGCTTGAGAGGAAAGGACTCAATGAGCTATGGTTTCAATGGTTTCAGGCTATAGGATCTTACATCCCAATCCATAAATTAGCATTAAAGTTGGGTGCTGATTTCTGCAAAATAATACCAGCTGTACATGCTCTGACTGGCTGTGATTATAGCAGTAAAGTCGGTACAAAAGCAGCTGCCCTTAAAGCCAACCCTGTTGTATATCTGAAGTGTTTCGGATCCTTTATCCCAATGTATGATTTCAAAGCACATGTTCAAAATGCTGAATCTTACTTGTGTCAAGTCTTCAAAAAACAAACAGCTATAACTGACATAATAAAGCTGAGATCATGGTTATACATACCATCACACCTAACACACCACCCTCCACCCCTTACCACTCTCAAAAGGTGCTCTACTAGCTCATATTTCCAGAAGCTTTTATATTAGTTATCAAATGTGCTCAATTCTTGATGAAGTCAAAGCCAACCTAAACCCTACTGATTTTGGATATATAATGGAAGTTGACCTGCTTTTGCCATCAAATAAAATCACTCAACTTCCCGAGAACATGACTGCAGTCTGCAACTGTCAACACTGTGCTACTAATCGGTGTAATTGTAGGAAACCATTGCTCCAAATTCTGCAAATGTATGGATGAAACAGAAGAGCCTGTTGAATTAAAAAATACATAGGCCTACACATAGTATTAGTAACTTTAAAAGGTATTAGGAATACGGTTGTAAAAATTACTGCTGCACTAGCACACATAGTAAAGTAGTATAGATGTATTGGGAATGCAGTTGTGAACATTACTGCGCTGCACTAGCACACGTAGTAATGTAGCTAAATGTATTTGGAATGCGGTTGTAAAAATACACGTGCACTAGCACACTTAGTAATGTAGCTAAAGCTGTTGTGAATGAGGTTATAGGAATTACTGCTGCACTAGCACACATAGTATAGAGGTATTATTATAATTACTGATGTAGTAATACGATCGAATGCTTTACCAGCGTATTGATGTAACTTCTGGTTAAACAAGGCACAAAATATCAATATATGTTGCTCCTCATTATCCAACCCAAACATCAACATAGCCGCAGATATAGCATAAACTCAAACGCATATTAAATTGTAACATATACATGCATAAAAGTATGTTATATCATATCAAATAAGCAAATTACCATTATCGAGTAGTTTTACTAATTTAGGGGGGTGGGGTCACTCAAATGATGACTGAGAAAAAAAGAAATAGGTTAGAAGCTTTAAATTTATTTGAAATAAAGCTAAGATAATTGGTTCAGTTTTATAAATAATTTGCTTGGTGTTGGATCTCATATTTTTTTGTGAAAAAATTATTTAATGACTCAGTGGAATAAAAAACAAAGTTGAAATTGGGCCCAAAATGTCACATTTTCCCAAATTGCGAACCCTATACACTATCAATACCATATTATGACACACTAAAATGATCGTCATTTTGCCCCGGTCATTTTGGTACCTCGTATGTATGATTTGGGGCATTTTGTCCCACGTAACCACAGAATAAGTGATTTTACCCGAGTCGCGAACGCCAAAAACACAAATAAAGCGATTTCTCGAAATTTGACAGGAACCCGGCTTGGGCACCAAGCTTAAAATATGTGCCAAGGGGTATAGAACAATAATCAAACATAACATTGAGGGTACCTCTCATGGTCAAATTCAACCCATCAGCTGGTGGATTAATGACATTTTTGACAGCGCAGCAGTGGTTTGAAAACATTATCTTAAAGAAATAGTGATTATTTATAACGTGAATGATAATAATGTGTTAAAAAACGTTATGTTGCTATTTTTGCTAGTCAACTTTACTCAAGAGGATGGTTTGAGAGTTTCACATATTATTTCATGATGCCATCCCCGGAGAATTTTCTAAAAAAATGAACAAAATATCCTGTTTTTATTAACATTTTTTGTTGACCTATATTTGAACAAAAAAAAGATATATTTGTCTAATATTTTCTTGAACGCTATGTCCACGGATACCAGTTACACACTGTTGCCAAATTCAGATTCCAAATTGCCAAATTGATTCATAATTTAAAGAGTTATTTCGAAACACCAACGGGCTATTTGCAACTTAAGTGTGCATAATGCGTGTGGTGGATCCATATTTATCGAGGGCGGTGCATGTTGGATTCAATAATCACCATGTCGTTTTCTAGTAACCTAATAGCGCTGACTCTTTGGGCTTTGAGAAGTGTGTAGTTCTGTATACACGAACACGATTACCATGATCCGGTCAGCCAGGCTCCACATCCACTGGAGTCGAACCAAATCACCAAGCAGGCAGTAACACAGGTAGAATAGTGGTATGGCGCTAACCATGGTAACTACCACTACACATCTTTCGGCATATATTTAAGGTGGCATGACAAAGCATAGCGTTAGTGATTTACATAGAATAAAACTGCTACATAATTTTTTTCCGAAAGAGGGGCATAAAACTACACATTTAACTAATAAATTAACTAATGAAAACACGTTTGTGTACGGATAAGTAAGTCAAAATATGCGTGATAAAAGCATTTATTAACATGATTAATATGACGCGAGTATATACATGTATGTATATGACATCACTTCTGATTATTAAGGTCTAATGACGAAATCAGCACTACTACCTCTAGGCCACAATTAGGCTCTCTCACTCGCCTATTCAGCGCGAGGACCGTCTTTATACGTCATAATCTGACGTCTGTAGACATCAGATTATGACGTATAAATACGGTCCCAACTAAGACATTTATGATAATCTTAAATTAGAAAAAAACCTTTGGTCTCCATGGTTTAAACAAAAAAATGTCACCGTTGTAAGTGGTAATGGATGCGAACAGAAGGTGATCAGGCTGTAATGTTCTCCTCCCAATATGGATGTCCAGAGATCACCTGGGGACTGGGTGTGGCCACCATCAAACCATCCTGTCACAAATACGGCCAGATCCCAACAAGCTTATCCCGTCCAGGCGTGAGAGGTTAAGCCAAACATGTTTCATGCTGGACCATCGTCTCGGACTAAACGGCCGGGCCCGTATTATCGTACAACTTACGATATATCGTAGGCTCCGGATTGGTCGAGATGGCCATCTCGACCAATCCGGAGCCTACGATAGATCCTCACTTGTAGGAGAATACGGGCCTGGCTTATATATTCTGCGATAACTGTAAAGCAAGCAATAAAAACATCACAGGATAATCAGCCCATTTATACGGCTTGGGATATAAATCGCTCTGGTTCGATGTTGGGCCAGCGTCGCAATGCCGTGATTGGACAAGGTACAACATTTCACAGTAAATCTCACCGTGCGATATTTCAGTAATAATCGCTTCTGTTTCAATCTGAAATTATCGCGCCGTCAAGCGGTTTATCCAATCGCGCTATTGTTAATAACGTTATCCTATATACGATATATCGTAACTTGGAGCCCAATGGAAGGTTCCCATAACGTTAAATAGTGGTCGAAAACCTTGTTTCAAATTGGACGCCTAAATCCTCGGTAAACCCATATTTGATAACTATTCACTTCAGGTATAAATTATGTTTAACTTCAAACTGTTTCCTGCTGAAATTATTTTCATATATTTATAATATAACATACCTACATTTGTATAATGCTATATTATGTTGTATATCATGAAGGTATATAACACTTCGTGGCCAGATCCTTTAGGCCTATGTATATGCAGTGTTTATGGACAGGTATGAATACAAAGCATTTGTGTAATATTTATACAACGTCGACCCAACGTCTTCGACGTTGGTCCTACATTGCATAAATGTTATACAAATGTTGTGTTGCTGGGCTACAGGTGTGACAGGTCAGTCGCGATCGTATTGTCTTATGCAACACATGTACTTGAATGGTGGACCCGCCCAAGATAAATTAATATGCAATGGGCAGTCAACGCACTTGTGATTCACATCGTAGGTTCATGAAATGACGGGATAATTAATTGAGCACTTCAAGCAATTTGGTCATTTATTTATTCCTTCGGAAAAGTAGTAAACATTTTATAGTCATTCACCATGTTCACCTCAGACAATAGACAAGATAACTCATCGCTAAATCAATTAAGTGTTCGTGTATAATACTATTCCAGACATCAAATAATTAAAATTGTTCAGCCAAATTCCGTGGTAGCTCAATAAAACTGTCATTGAAGGTCCATGTTACTGGTGTTCCAGTGCTTTCTGTATGCGTTGCATGTTGACACCACTGGCACCCGCAGTGCTGCTAATGGGAAACTATTCTTGTTGCGATATGGTGCTGCTCAGCCTGATATTAGTATAGTCAATAATGGTATGCAAATCGATTCCAGTGATTTCACTACTCTCCCTTCAAAATAGTCTCAGTAATCACCCTAGCTCAAAACAAAATCAGGCCAATTGAATTTGATGTCACCCAAGAATAATAATTATTATTACATATTAAAATATGATAAAATCCCCGATTAGTGCGGCCGCTGTGCGATACGAACCACAAAATGTCAGAAATTTCACACACAAATTGATTAAGGATACGAGAGGTTCACACTGCTCTGCAATGTCAAAAGGCAGCATCTGATTATTTTGAAGGTAAGCAGATACTCCCTTCTGGCTTTGCAGAGCATCACATCGGGCTATTATTGCTCATCAAAACAATCCTAGACGACTGACAACGATAATCGCCCAAGTACACATGGAAAACAGTGTGTGATATGATTTATCTTTATAACATTTGTCACGAAGGGTAAGAACACTGAAGTGCACTTTCAATGTTGACCAGAATAAGTTCTCACAATGGTTCTCATAATGGCCGATGACTCGATGAATCGTGTAGTATCAATATCAACTAGAGAATTGTGACTTTTCAAGTAACAATAATATTTGGGCTAGGTCTTATGAAATTTTGTGGCGGCCATTTTTAATTTTGTTGGGTTATTTTCTATGACAGAATGATTTGGAATTTCGCGTATGAGTTTTTTGGCAGCCATTTTGAATTGAAATTTTAGACTTCGGACTTCAGACGTCAAATTTCAAAGTCCCCACTGAGCTTTTGCACTTTTAAATAGATATATATCTGTTTGTCAAATGTAATCGTCCCCAGTGCACAAATTGACTTGTTTCTCTGTTGACTTAATGTTGTATCACTATCCGTGACGCTAGCACAACATTACAAAAACATTGATTCAACGTTTTGTGTTTGAATAGAATTGCAACTGTTATTTTAATTGTAGCATTTAAAAGGTTTCAACCGTCCATACCAAATACACAATATTAGCTCAATACTGGGCCTCTGTCTGCGACGCTGGCCCGGAATTGAAACATTAGATAGATGTATTTTTATTATTAAATCTAGAGGCTAAAGGGTGGAGTCGGTCTGCACATAGGGGAGCTCTATTCACCCTCCTGTTTTCATTCAAGCAATGAAAGGAAAAAACACCCGACATGTGAATCATCGAACCAACATTGGACCCTATTACAGGCCTATTGCCGTGCAAGCCTAAAGGTAGTATCTGCTCACTTTACAAGTGTACAGATACTGCCTTTTGCCATTCAAGAGCAACATAGTTATCCAGAAAATCCTGGATAAATCCGGACGACCATGCTGGATAATTTAGAAATAGGACAGTGTCAAGCATAGAAATAAACCATTATCTTTTAAACGGGTCTTTACACATATTATAGCCGAGTACTCGTGAGCTACGAGTACTCAGCTATGTGCAAAGACCTCTTTAAAAGATAATGCTTTTTGTCATTGCACGACTGTTAATCATGAGAGACCTGGAATTTGATACTCGTGCTATTTTCACGACAATCTGTGAAAATTATGTATGCCGGCTGATATTTAAAGGTATAGTCGACTGTCAAAATAAATTGGACATGGGTGTCCCCAGAATGCAACAGTGGTCCCTGGACATTCTACAATGACATATCACCCCACATCCACAGTTATCAGCCAATATACTAATACTATATGCATTTCATACACATCGCCGCATTAAGAGCAAGTTCCCAAACCATATAAACTCTATATACTTGAGCGACATCTATGAGAAAATAATTCACCAATTCTCTTATGTGGGCTTTGTGTCGAGACACAAACGGTTGTGTTACCATGGCTCACAGCATATTGACAGTGAGAGCTTTCCCAGCCAACACGGCACACTCACCAAATGTTGGTTTAATGTCGGCAAACGTCGCAGACGTTGGTCTAATATTAAAACAACATCGGGCCAATTTCTCGTTGGAGTAGTATCTTGTAATCAGTTCAGTGGCTGATAATAATGCCGTCAAAGTGTACTCTATAGGCTAATGTAGGCCTACACCTGTCCGTCCCACGCATGCCCATTTCGCAGTTGCATGAATCTTTAAATTAGGGCTACGGCTTCTCTCACGATTCTGCCGACATACCGTACGAGTTTCACGTAAGCAAACAAATATACCTAGGAGTATTCCTTAGTTCCGGCATATATTTCTGGAGTACATGTATACGGCATTCGCATAGTTTGGTCCATCGCGACTGAGCAATATATATCCACCTAATAATGATTGGCGGATGCCACAGGTAAATAAAACTCTTGGGCCTCGTGGAAAATATAGTAAACATGAAAATTGTTTGATATTTTTCATGCGTTTCACGAGTTTAGGTCCGCCCACTTTATCGTTACGACGTGTACTGGTGGGAAGCAGCCTATACTAGTTGCCGTAGAGTATGTAGAAATAGCCAAAAAATGTAATTTGGCGCAAAACTCGGCTATGTTTACTGTTGTTTGTCTTCGACGACAGTGTATATCACTGTATGTGGTAATTTAGCCGACACCTGGGTCAAAACATAGAATAATTGACTGTGCTAAACTGCCCTGAGAAAGAAAACAGAAGTGAAAGCTTATTTGCAAAGCTACTGTAGGACAGAAAAAATCACGTTTTGTTCCCTGTGACAACCGGGAGCCATGGCCGAAATAAGATGCCCCACCCTCTAAGTTAGACGATCATATGCGAAGAAAGAAACAGGACATAGAGCCTATTGTTAAAATGGAACGGTAGTCATAATAATAAAGAGAATTTGAAAAAATAACAAAATCAATATAATATTCCTGCACCATGCTCATGTGGGAGGTTTAGTTATTAATTTTGTTTTTATTTTGATTATAGACCTTTTAAACTTTGGGTTTTAGGTGGCATGAATACTCAGATGGCGGGGGAGAAGTTAGTAACAACATGGCTTCAAATTATCAGTGACAGGTTGACGGAGTATGGTCTTTATGATGCCAAGTGGCTGACCCTGGACATCCCTGGCCAGAGAGACACTCCTTTGTTCACTCTCCAAAGGGAATATCTGCAGACTACAAAAGTCTCGTCCATCTTCTCACTGACCGTGCGCAACCCTTTTTCATGGGACGAGCTGATAGCCAACGCATTTAAGGAGGCGAAGGTTTTTTTGCAATATAATCACCTTTGGTCAAATTGCCTCTCAGGAATAATTTAGTTTTGTTAGGGGAAGTAATATATTATGGGTTTTATCCCATCGATGTAAATTTTACCTCTGTGTTGCAACATTGATTTTATGCCCGTTTGTATAGCGACCGATGTAACTGAGCACCATCTAAAACATGGAGAAAATATCAGTTATGATAACAGTGGAAGACCGAAGCACATAGGCCTGTCCACAGCCAATCGTGCTCTAAAGCAGGAGATGTGACCCCTTTCCCCATAACTGACCCCTGGCTATCTCTAACCAGGCATCACGACGCGTTGTCACGATGCAGGGCTGACGTCGTACGACGCCGGCCCTGCATCGTGACAACGCGCCATTCAGAAAACTACATTCTTTAGAAGACGGACGCCAGAAGGGATATTATCTGGGGCCACGTACCGAGCAGCCCTTTGTGGCTCAGCAAATCTTATTAGTATCTGAAAAAACGACAGACTCCGGCAGTCTGGATTTTAACTGAGGTCACTTTCTCCTGAAACTACCGCGTTAAGTTGTTTGAAGTATAGGATGAAGCCCGATGAGCTCTACATTCCTAGCTGTGAAAATGGTCGAGGTCGAAGGCCGCGGCTTTTTTCACGATAAAAATGTAGAGCTCCGAGGGTTTTAACTGACTTAAAACACATCCAACCATAATGAGGATTCCTCATATTCAACAGCTCGGTCACACCTGACTGATTATAGCACCGTATTTTTATAGGCCAACCATGATAATTAGCCTGTATTTTGTCAACAATAACTCTCCATTTCCGCCTTAGAATGTTGTGGCCGGACAAAGAAAATAATGTTGTGGTGTGTTTTAATTATGTCTTCATGCAATATTCAGGAATTCGTTCAGTGAGTTGTTATTTAAATTGGAGTGTTGTGCCACAGCTGGGTAGTGAAGTGATCTTAGTTTTTTCGATATAATCAATCTATATGTTACAAACTATATGTTGATTTTTCAAAACATATTAGTCCACTCTAAAATCGCACAACGCATGGTCATGGCCTAAGACACTGGTCCAACATTGCAGCGATATCAAGCCAATCCGTCTTTGTTTCTGAAAGTGCACACGAATAGTATAATATTGTATTTTCCATTTACTGAGTATTGTATGATGCTATTTGGCCGATCATAATAAATGCAATAAATAAATAGGAGCGGTATCGGTGACAGTAAGCATGTCTTGATCTATATCTGCATTCGGGCAGCGTTGGACTGGTATTTCGTGCTGAGATTGATCAACATTTTTAGATTGGATTTTTGAATCGATACCAGTTGGGTTAAGTGAGCCCAGTACAGCACTGTTTAAAGTTATTTTACATTGATCGAAGAATTACTCCGGGTAGACATGGTAGAGTAGGTCTGGGGAGCTACGTGAGGTGTTTAAGTTTACTGCTGTATCTGTACCGGGATAGCACAGACAGGGATCAAGATTAGGGGTAGTCCGACTAATACAGTTGGACCTGTGATTTCCCAGTAAAAACTCTTCTTTATGTTGGCTTGCTCACATGCTTCAAAACACATGCGTCTTGTGTTTTGACATACGCAATCACACAAAAACACATCTCAGTATGAGTGTGTCGCTTCTAGCAAGACATATTATATATCTCACGCAATAAATGTGTCATTTAAAATCTACACAATTAAATGTAAATGATACAATTGATATGGCGAGACAATAATCTAAAACAAACACGATCATAAGGTGGGTATGCTTATATCACATGCACTTTATTGTCAACCTGAAATGCTTCACTCAGGTGAAAATGAGTATGTGGTAGTAGAATAGAGATCGCAATGTGTATAATAAGTTCAATGCGCCGAAATGGCTGCTGAATTTTATGCTCTCCGTGGAGTTGAAATAACATACGAATTAACAAGTCCAGCGATTTGATATCAGACCTGATATCAGACTACAAACCTGCCCTTTACCTTTACCCTTTTTAATGTTTGATGCCAATTGATATTAGTAATATTCATAAATTAGTGATATCGCGCGTAAATTCAATAAAAAGATAACACAATTATTTCGATGTTTTAAAGTTATTATTTACTATAACTATGGTGAGGCTAAAATGGCAATCAGTCCCTGAGAGTTTACAGGAGATATATGTGCATCCCTCTGCATGCCATATTTGTTTATTAAAGTTGCTATTCCGATCTGATGGCTTGTTTTTTACGTTGAGCTCACTGATTCCCACAAGCCATTGTTTAATCTCTGCCTTTCTAGGACGTATACATACGTTTTTCAAATAAGCTTGACATCAAATCAACTGCCCTTTTAAATTACAAAAATGCTTTCTTTTATATAGTCCTACTCAGTTTATCAAGTCTGATGTCTATAATATTTCAATCATAAAACAATATTTTTTGTTATTTGAAGATAATGGACGCTTTAAATTGTTGTAAATACTGCGGTTTCACCGTTTCAGGCCGCAGCAATGAGTCATCACCTAGTTACCTTTGACAAATCATCGATTATCACGGCTCCCGCATTTTCGGCTACATGTCTGGGACATTAATAATGTCCCAGCAAACACGAAACATTTGTATAATATTTGTACAATGTTGGACCAACATTGTACAAATGCTATAGAAATGTTTTGTGTTTGCTAGGGTATGATAATTTGGACTTATAAATATCAGTAAACGTCAGACAATTATTTCATGAAATAATTGTCTTCTCCAATAGTGTAATTTCCCGCATAAAACTCTTAATCTCTTAAGCACAAAACATTTGTAAAACCTTTATACTACACCGGCCCAACGTCGTCCACGTTGGTTCAGCATTGTATAAATGCTAGACAAATGTTTTGCATTTACTGGGAACTGCACGATAATACTTATTTTATTGAACTATGTAGTATTTTAGTATTTGAGTATTTTTATTTTACAAATTATATGTCCTCATAGACCGCTTACAACAACAATAATGTGACTCGAACATGACACTTGCAAACTATGTTTAGTCTGATATGTCTGCTGCCAATGATACACTTTAGTTCTCAAATACTTGGCCAGTGTCTATATTCTCAATATATCAGCCACATTGACATTGGTCATCTGCTGTTTTCAAAGTGTGTAAAATAACATAACCTCCAACCTTGATAACATATAAGTAATAGTATGTTATATGTATGGTATCAAGACACAGCCTAAACGGATGCAAAACTAAATAAAGTGGTGGACTAACCCTTTCAGTGTAGGGACGGTCTTTATACGTCAGAATCTGACGTCTGTGGACGTCAGATTCTGACGTATGAAGGCGATCACCGCACTGAAAGGGTTAACATATTTATGAAGTCGTAGACCCATAACATAGGTATTCAAATGAACCGAAAAGTGCTAACTGAGATATTTGTGACGATTGTATATTGGTTTAAGTAAAAATAATTCAGCGTTGTAAGAATTAGGGATTTTTATAAACATGTGCGGTGTGAAAAAACACACACATGATGTCGAACATGCACACTTTATCATTATTGATGACACGGAATATGAAAGCGAGATGGGGAGAGGGAATTTGAGGGTCAAAGTGAGAGAGATGGAGAGTAGAGATGGAGGGAAGAAATACCTAGATAAAATTATATATACTATGTATATGGCGGAGCTAAAAGTACACAAGCGTCAAGTATATTTATTCATGTTGCTAGTTTTACCAGTCGTTAAGAAGATTTGCTGATGGGATGCGGGCTAAGCTTTACTACATCAACGAGCTTAGGGTTATCATCTTCCTATAGACAAACCCTCGCTAACGAGCATGTGACGCGAAACCTTGTCTGGTTTTCATTTTTATGATAATATAAGTGACACACTCATCGAACGGTGTGTGCGTAGCTGTGTCTACGAGAACAAAATGAAAACACAAAATAACTATTACATAGCAAAGGTAAATAATAGATCCGTACTGCCAAAACAAAACATCGAACGGTGTGTGCGTTGCTTTGTCTACCAGAACAAAATGAAAATAAATACAAAATATTACGTAGCAAAGGTAAATAAAAGATCCGTACTGCCAAAACAGAACTGGTGGCTTCCTATTTGTTTAACGTCATTATTCAAATATTCAACATGACACTAGTTTTCATTTGTGGAACGTGGACTATCATAGCATATGATGTGCTTTAAAGGGAAGCAATAATGAAATAGACATTATAGAAAAGGTAAAGTGGTATATTATATGTCTCTGGATACATTGGTAGTCAGTGCCTCAGATTTCGGTCTGACATTCTTATCATTATATCTCGAGAATAATAAGAATGATTGTCAACATTTAGTTGGGCAACCTCTCTCACGGAACAAGTTTATCAAGTCTCAAATGAGAGTATGTGCCCATATAATATCCTCTTCAGCATGTTGAAGGCATGATCACACCTGTTCATTTTAGATCGCCTTGATCAGTCGAAGCAGAGCCTGCAGATTCTAAAGGCCCAGTCACACATACCATTAAGCACGTCTAGCGCAAAAAAATGAAGAATTTTTGGCAGTGCGTTGTGATTCGCTGGCCGTGCGTTAGAATTCGTTGATGATTTGACGAGAACGCCGGATGTACGTTATTCATATATTGTGTGCGTCTACCTCTGCGCACATCTTTTACATGTTCAAAAATGTGAGCGTTTTTCCACGTGTGAATGTAGACGCCAGAAGAACGTCAGACCAGCGCCAGTCTAACGCTAGGCACAAGTACAGCACACGCTGTAAATTCGTTGTGTTTTCGTTGACCAATATTTGTCCCAGTCACACATAAACGACGCACAGTCCACGCATAAAAAAATAAAAATAAGAATTTGAGTCTCGATTGTGAAAAACGTCGCAAGCTGGTAGCGAAAGCACAGCGTGTTCTCAAGCAAAGGGCGAATGAACAGCGCTTTGTTAACGCGTTGGACGCATACAGTGGGCATTTAACCCTAGAATGCTAATGTCGACGATTATAGTAACTTTTATCAGTTTGTTTTGTACCTATGTAACTATTTTTAAAAGATAAAATGTGTCCTAAAATTATGATTACATTATATGTTTGGACGTAATCTCCACAAATTATTAGCAAATTCTGCACTTAAAGCCGTATAGCGTGTGAAACACCACCTCAAAGGATTAAAATTAAAACGTCGTTTTTCAGAGCTCCAAGGGTTAATTTGCTGAAATAGGCGCTGGGCGAAGTACCAGCGTGTGGCCAACGTTTGCTTCCAGCGCTCATTCAGCCAGGGCAGGCGCGTTGCCCGCGACTGCCCGGCGCACTCGACGGGCAGCCATGTGATACAAAGCAAATGTGTTTGGCGTTGATATAACGTTGTTCTAGCGCGCCCTATGTGTTTCTGGCGGTCTTCTGGCGTGTACATTTATGAGTTCATATGCGTTCAATATTTTAAACATACCCAACTTCCTTTGACGATTACAGGGCGCACAAAAATATGCGTAGCGTTAGTGCAGCGCCCTCCACGAACCAGTAACGAGTGCTGACGTACGACCGACGCACAACAGACGCTCTGGCAAAAAAATAATCAATTTTCAGTGCGTGGGTCGTGCGTCGACTATATGTGACTTAGCCTTACGGTCAGGAAAAAAAATAAAAAATGCCGGCACTAAGCGCGCATATAGCGCCCATCCAACGTGTTCCTAACGCATGTCCAGCGAACATATAACGTATATGGGGCGTGCTAAATGCTTTATGACATATTCGTGCCTTGCCCTGGCGATGCGCGATGTATTCGTTAACTGTGTCGGCCTCCTAACGTGCAACGCGGTGGCGAAACGCCGTGTATTCGCTGATTTATACACCTGATTTATTTATAACACGTTGTATATTCGTCTTAAACTCGCTGGCTCTTGTCATATCCTGACAAAATTCATGGACGCACAACGACGCACTGCTCCAATTTGTGTCACTCAAGGCGTGGGCTGTGCGTCGTGTATGTGTGATCAGTCATGGCAGGCCTTTTGTGGCAAATAAACCTCGTTTCAAATAAGTTTACATTTACCACCATCATTGAGTTAAATCCCTTTCCACAGTAGTCCCAGCAAGCACGATATGTTGAGGACATATTCGTTTAGTACTGAGCCGACGTCGTAGACGGTGGGTCAACATTACCCCAACAAAGGTTCAACGTATCTTTTATATATATATATATATATATTTATTTAGCTCTTGAACAATACATATATAAAAAACAGATACAAAAAATATACACATTTTATCATTATAATATTATATGCAGCATTGGTCGTGCTGCGCTAGAACAGGCAGAGAAACCTCTGCAAGCTAGGCAGCATCTATATTCAATATTCATCTATGTACAAAAAGTATGATCATAAAAGTATTAAAAATGTACATAATATATGTTTCCCGCGCCAAAACCAGAGATAAAATAACTACATATCATTATAAATAGTAGCAAAAAACACACTCGGGAAAGCGTAGAAACCATAAAATAAATGCAAGTAGAATACTTTTATGATACAAAAAAAATGTAATCTTTAATAATTGTCATGTTTTTAACATATAAATACCTGTATAAAATTATTACTATTAATCTAAAAACCATCGGCTGGCGTCAGCTCGTAAAGCCGTCGCGCTACCGAAACACAATATACACATACTAATAAAAGTCGGCCATGGTGATTCGTCGACTGCCAACCTAAGTATAGCATCAGAACCATCCGCCGTGATAGCTGGGAATAATTCTTAATTGTGGTTTGTTTTCAGATTTTCTAACTGACAACAGAACATGGGATGGCTAGCTTAGACTCACTCATATAAAACATATAATAAGCAGCATGCGACACCCAATCATGAAGCAACATGTGTTGTAGGAAGCGTAGGCCTACTAATCAGTGCTAATATCTGAATTTATCCCGTTTATTGCGCTTATGATACATCCTGATCTTTGTAAATGTCAACTTTACAGATTAAATTTGTCAAATTAACCCTTTAACCGCCAAATTATTCAATTTAAATTTTCACCCACTTGAAATTGTGTCTCGCTGACGCGATCCACAACTTCAAGTGAGTGAAAATTATTCAAATTTGACAAAATGGAGGTCAACAAATTTCAAATCTTGCTGATTAATGTAACTTTTTATCTTTAACAGGGTTAAAAGCTGATATGTAATGTGCTAATAAAAATGCAAAAAACGAATATTGACGGCACCGGCGGTTAAAGGGTTAATTTGTATGACAGGTCCAGCGAAGCAATCATTATGGCAACAATACGCTGCATCAACCCATGGATCGCGGTGTGACAATCAACATTCCCATATTCACAAACCAATGGGGTTTTTTTAATTCTGCGTCTCCAAGGAAAGGGGATGCAAATCTTATGATTCCATTAAACATGCAACAGTAAACACTCCAAACACACATAAAATTGATATTACGCAAGGCTATAGAACATTAATTTTGGAAAGCAGTGATCCAAAATTGCACAGTTTTTGAATTTCCACCCACTTGAAGTTGTGTCTCGATCGCTACCGCGATCCATAACTTCTATTAACCCTTTCAAGCCTGAATTTACCATTGTCATCTTCATCCACTACAAGCCGCGAATTGCTGCCGCAATTCTCGACTTGTAGTGGATGAAGATGATTTGATATGGGTGGAAAAGTAAAGAAAATTGCCATGTATTGGCCAACCAGTTTCATGGAAATATTCGTTCTAAAACCCTTGATTATAGAAAAATTAAGTCTGTTTTCAGGGATGTAAAATGATGCTTTAATGCATCGTGAGGACTTAAAGGGTTAAGTGGGCTAAACTTTTCTACATTTATACAATTTAGATCAAAATGTGCCTGTCTGAAACATTTACTGTTAATTAAATAGGCTGAAACGGTCTTGGACCGTGATATGATATTAGCACTTTCCCGATTAAAGTGTTCCGATTAGAGAGATAAAAAATGGCATTATTATATTTTGAATATTGTTGGAAAACACACAGCAATCTACCATGGGGCATGTTAATCAGCTGGATTATATGGTTATTTGTCAAGCAAAGTCACTGGCAATTAAACAGGTACAATACTGTCCATTGGTTTTGCACATGATAATTATATATACTGCTTCCTGTTGCAAGTAGACATATTCGTATTTTTGGAATAGTTTTTTTCATAATTTTAAGTATTTCCATTACATTTGGGCTGTAAACTGGGCTGATATTTCGACCCATCGGATATGAAATGGTGTATATGCCACTTTACAAAGTGGAAGATCCACAATTTTGCATCCAACAGGTTAAGATCAAACTGAATTAAAAAACAATCATCCAGACGACATCATTTCTCATACAAGAAAATCTCTTCATCATCATACATGTATCAAGAGACGCCGATAGCTCGCCTGATGTCAAGAGAATCGACCCGCCGGCTTGGGGAAACGGGCTGACCGATGGGAGTATCGCCGGAAAATTATCAATTCCCAGTGTTGCAGTGCGTGTTGAAGGTCTTCACAAATTCTCACTAAGCGATGCCCATCCCATCTGTCACGTCAAGGTCGATGGGTTGACGTGGGTTACAGTTTGTGGGACACAGTATTATCTGCTCAGTGAGCCTGAAACTATCTTGATAGCTGAGCTGATGATTAAGTCCGTCTGGATCAGTATATTGAGATGCATTAAAAGCTTCTGGATACCAATTTAACATTGCTTATATCTTCAAATTGTCTGAGAATACGGCTCATGAAGGCATGTTTTAGGAAGTGTTGAGGGCGATCCTGTTTTGCAGACTACAAGTAAACCCCCTACCGAGCAAACACAAATCATTTGTAAAACATTTGTACAATTTTGGACCAACGTCGAAGACGTTGGGCCGACGTTGTACAAATGTTATACAAGTGTTTGTGTTTGTTCGGTAACCAGTAAACTTCCCCGCCCCCCTGTTATGTCAGCCCCCCCCCCCCCTGTCATGTTGATTAACCCATTACAGCGCCAAATTATGTTTGTATAAACTATAAAGATCGAAGTTGTGTTTTTCAATTAAAAGTCATCATATATGCACCTGATGACATCGCAAGTTTTGATCTGTTCATAGGCACTTGAAATATTTGTTTCAATTTCATGGCATCCGAGTTTTTAGGCGGCGCGAGTGTCGTATATCCACAGCTGGATGGAGGTCAGTGATACCCCGAGCCTACGGCGAAATTGGGCAGCCCAATCATGCCGGGTACTTATAAATGTCTGAATTAGCTTTTCTGCTTCATTTTAATACCTATGTTATTAGTCTACGACCATTAGAAATTTGTGTTTCTTTCAGTGCGGGTACCGACTTTATAAGTCAGAATGTGACGTCTAAAGACGGTCCCCGCTCTGAAAGGGTTAATGACGTTTGTGGGGTTAAAATAACTTGATTATGTACTTTTTAAAAAATGTGTTGGTTTATTAGCCTCAAACTAAAATTGTTCGGTGAATATTATCTTTCAAACGAGCCAGTAATTCAATTAAAACCACGAAAGTATATAGAAAATACAGTGAGTAAATGTTGTTTTGCGTTGCTTTCAGTTTATAATTGCTACAATATCACAACACTAGAAAGCCCAAAGGCGATGTAAAACCACTGAGGGTAATTGGCTTCTGCCAAATAGATGAAACGGCCACACCGCATATCCAGCTTAGGCCTATACCTTAGGCCACTATGTTTTTTTCTCTGGTTTAGATGAGCGCGGGAGATAATTTCGGGAGATAATAAAAACATTTTAAGAAAACAAGTTTATTTCAGGAGAAAAAAAAACATTTTCCCAGCTATGTTTTTATTTTGCTTGTTTTTTTTGTCGCCCTCAATAATTTTATTTTAAATAAGTCGCCCTTATTAACTTTTCTAGAAGATTAATTTGTCAATTTTTTTCTATTTGGGCGCCCTCAATAACTTCTCCAAAAATTGGTGCAATGTTTTTTTTCTTAAATGTTTTTTACTCCCTCATTAAATTTTCAATTTTTCTGATTTAAAACAGAGAAATAAAACACAGTGGCCTTACCGCAGCCGAACCGACTCGGCCAACGATCAAGAATAGGTTGAAATGTAAGAACTGACCTTTTCAGCGACTGGAAGTCTGGATGCAATGTGATGTCGTCTCCACCACACCGATTATATCCAAAAGACAGATGACACGTGTGACAATCGGGTATATAACATGTATAAGTGTTGGGGGGAGGGGGATGGCATCCCCACCTGCAGATTTGTGGAGTCCAGTTAGGCGCTAATTCCCAGGTCTCAATTATCGGATGTTGCGCACATTTTTGTGTAGCGTTAGATGATTGGCCCAGCCTTGAGCCAGCGTTTGACATGCGTACACAAAGCTAGCCATTGACTCAATGTCGGCCTAATTTGGGGCCATCGTTTACGACGCTGGCCCAACATCAATACAAAATTGGCTCGTAGTATTGTGTTTTTGCCGGTTGCTATGTTACCTGGTTACTGGGATATTAGACAGGTACGGGTCCAGTCGTTAATAAACGGTCGCCGCGCGCACTTCCGGAGAGTGCTTATAAACACCCGTGCGTTTATTAACGGGTGGGTAATATTATATAATAATCAATATATATATAACCAGATAATAATCTACAGTTTGGTTGTTTTTGTAACGTATGCCTACATTATTGTATAACTCACCTAGGAAGTAAAATCAATGTCCGAAATCTACGAGTTAACTGTTTTTTTGTTTTGTGCACTAAATCGTGTGTACAAACAACATGGCAGATAGAAAAAGCAAATTACGCATACAAGTTGGTCATCATTATAGCTACCACCTCATGGTATTAACATATTGTACCGGAAACGCATACATTTTTAGCAATGACACTTTAAGCAGTGAAAAGGAGGTGGGGATCAGTGGTCAGAAAACCTATTTCTGGTGATTTTTACCAATTAAAACATTGTATTTCACAGATTCTGCTTCCCAAGTGAATGACCAAGTAGTGATGTGTTGTTTCAATTTATACATTATATCTAAACTGATATTGTGGAACAAAATGTACAGTTAACTAGTCATATTGGCCAACCGTTCATAAATGCCCGGGTATTTAAAGACACTCGCCGGAAGTGCGCTGCGAGTGTTTAGAAACGCACAGGTGTTTTTAATGGGCGGCCATTGATAAGCGGCCGGACCCTGTTAGATGTGCTAGTATTATTTTTAATATGACGAAGACTGCACAATCTGACAACCATGTTGCTGTTCCCATTGCCACCATGTGCACGATGGCGTGGTACTGGCGATGGAGCAACATTACGCCAATATTGGGTTCATTTACTGTCTGGGAGCACTCAATTTCTGAATTTCTGAATAGAGTTAAAGTTTATTTTACTTCATATTTTTAATTGTGGCATATGTTTGTGGAACTCGTATATCTATGCAAAACTTTTGGTCGCTTTGATATATCAAGAACACCAATAGAGTTATAATAATTATACATGTATAGCAGACATGCATTGAGCCGCAAACACGGGCATGCATAATATGTTTACTTAAAGAGACATGCCCCGGTCTAAAATCATAAAAAAATCGGTGATTTTATTTTGGCTTCTTAATATGACCATAATGATGTAAATATGTATTGCAATTTTTTTTTAATTTTTGTGCTGCGCATTCACCAGTTAGACTAGATATAGAGACGAAATTCCTGATTTCTAATTATTGACAACCATGTCAAAAATAAGAAATACGGGAATTTCGTCTCTATATCTAGCCTGACTGGTAAGTGCGCAGCACAAAAATTAAAAAAAACTTCTGCAGTTATAGTCTATGGACATGTGTACATCATTATCAGATTATGGTCATATTATTAGGCTAAAATAATATCACCGATTTTTTGATGATTTTACATCTGCATATGGGCATGTCCCTTTAATGAAAACACCACCGTCTTCATTAATTAGCGGGCTCAGCTGCTCATGTTTTTGGTTCAAAGCAATTGAAGAAAGAACATGTGCTGATTTATGTGCAGTAAAGTAATGGCCTTGTACAAATTGGTCATAAACAGCATTATGTGTGTCATGAAATTGTACCGTGTCTCCAACATAGATGGATAATCATCTGACATACATGTAGTGAGCATGGTTGGACAAACATCCAAGGGGTAGCTCACCCAGGTAATCATATAATTGAAAATTCCCCTCTCCAAAGATAAGCACATCACATGTACTGTAGCAACAATAACTCTAGCTGGACATTTACATCAGTGCAGAAATCGGGGATGGACTTGTGGCTGTTCAGCCCACCATTAATTAAAAGTAAGTTGGCCCCTACGTTTATGCCATTTGTATGTGTGTCTCTAGAAAAGTGACATTGGACTCTAGGATAATCTAGCACCACCCACTATTATCCAGACAGTTCCCCGATACACAGTATAAGATCCTCCATAACTATAACCAACTTGGTATTCTTATATGTATCTGGCCACAACGATTGTATCACTTTGGCCAGTTTTTTTGCCTACCTTTTTAGTGTAGACCTTATTCAAGATGCGTAAGCCTACCATATATCCAAATATATAGATGCTGATTCATTTATAATATAACCATAAAGACAACATTAAATATGCAAATATTTGTATACCAATATGACCAACTACAAGATGTAATAAGGTGGCGGCCATTTTGAACATAAAAATAAAGTTTTAAAAATCAAGTTTTTTTTGGTTTATAAATGTTATGTAGTACGTGTGTGAACACAACCCACATGTTTCTGATTAAATAAAATATGTATTTACAAGTGTGACAACTTGGTATGTGAACGAGTACAGAGAGCGGAGTCCAGACGTTAATTTCCGGGTCTCAATAATCTGTTAGCAGCTGTCAACGGCACATAATGATATTCTCCAGGCATTCTAATTAACTTCATCTGATGTTGCGCAGATTTTCCGGCAACAATATCTGCCCAGAATGGAATCACTTACCATCACTTTCTCGTTTCCGGGCCAGCGTCTACCGCCTTTGCATTAAGCTAGCGTTTGACAGGTGTAGGCTCTACCAGATTGCAAGGGATACTGACACATGTTGATTGTTGGCATAACGTTGGGCCCGCGTCCAGGACACTGGCCCAACAATAAACCAGCGATGGTTCTTAGTATCGTCTTTGGTAAGATGATGGGTTACTTTGATATTGGATATGTTTCTGTGCGATATTACGAAAACGACACATGCTATTGTTCCCTTTGTCATCCTGTGCACGATAGTGATAAACATAGGTTGTTTATGCCACAACAAACACGGGACATTGACCCAATGACCCAGCCAACACGACATGTTAAAACAATGATGTTTTAATGTTGGGCCAGCGTCGCAGACGTTGGGCCAACAATAAAACATCAGTGTTTCAACGTGTCGTGTTAGCAGGGGATGGTGTGATGTTTAGCCAGCGTCGTAGACACAGCACACCACTATTGTTTCAATATCTCGTGTTTTCTAAGTGCACTATAAGCCCATCTTCCCACGCAAGGGCTGCTACTCGCGATGTCGTAGACGGAGCCTTGCGTGGGAAGATGTATAAACCAAGTGAGTTCAAATTCTACCAAATTGACAATGTTCTAGGTATAGTATTGATATGGATGAGGTGCAATGCAATAGTTAAAAAAAGCTCACACCCAAGCAAAAATCCAGAGCAGGTTCATTTTGCTAGGAAACCATGCACAGTTATGTCTAGATTGATTACAAATCGTGTAAATCCTCCTTCAGTTATTACTCAGTCATTCATTCATTGAAGACAGCATCTAAGATGGCGGCCACAACTCATTTTCGCATTTTTGCTCATGATATATTATTAACAACGCATATTGGTACTAAAGTATATCAACTAATTATGTTTATTACCATTATAAATACAGAACTACAACAATGATTCAGGTGTTTGGGAAATATTTAAGAGCTAAGACAGTAAAAAAATAGTAAATATGCAGGCTCCGTATAGCAGATATTTTTAGGCATTTGATCACGTTCTTAATACCATTTAAATGTTATTGTTTTCAAACACTTTTTTTTCTAAACACGAATCCTTGTGCACATGTGGGCAAAAACTCCCCCCTCCATTAAAGCCTCTGGCATCTGGCATGGGGATGGCGGGATGAATCAGATGACACTGTTCCATTCGGAATGCGAAAACGTTCGCTTCGAAGCCGAGGAGGCTACCTTTCGGTCACGGATGTTCCCCACAATGAATATTCTTTAAGAGTTAGCAAATGGATCAATTATGGTTTTCATTTAAATGGTTAACTTCTTCCGCTCTTCGCGACAAATCACTATATCGGGACAATACCCTTTTATCCAAAGAATTTAGGTTTTTTTTTGGCAGCGATCCCATCATGTCTTGCAAGGCGAGATCCGAGTAAATACGAGGCTTTGACCCAATGCTGTATTAATGTCAGGTTAGCGTGGCAGACGGTGATCCAGTATTAAACCAGCATTGGATAATGGTCTCGTGTCTGTTGGAATGATCACAGGGGGATCCCTTACATAGCAAAAACCAGAAGTAGAACCAACATTGTTTTGATGTTGGGACGACTTCGAAGACGGTGGGCTATCATTGAAACAACATCGGGTGAGCATTTCTTGTTTGCTGTGTACCAGGCATGATATAAAATCCAAGCCCTCACAAAATCTTGATTTGAACAAATCACCTACGCCTTATGGATTTGATTATCGTTAATTCGTGATTAGGATCATTTCCAATGTAAAGTAGTAGTAGTAGTAGTAAAACATTTATTTTGGTCTCACCCTGTCAACACAGGTCATTCATACAGAATTGCGAGAGACATAAAAGTATACTATATATGGCTAATGCAATGAGTGAAAACATGCAAATGATAAGATGATATGCTAATTGGATGAATGATAAATATGTACGGATGAAACAGTGAGATGAAGCAGTGAGAAAAAAATTAAATTAAATTATTTTTAAAAGTTTAAGTAAGCAAACTACTTGATTTCACGAGTTGATAATCAGTGTAAATCAGCTGATATAATGGAGCTGATTAACTCCATTGTGATGTAATCTCATAATCTCCCCATAGATTATGAATACGTTGCCTGACAAAAGCAAACACCAACGGTCCCAGTTATATAGCCAGCTTTCACGAAATTCCATACAACTCAAGACTTCTTTGCATAATGTGATTGAATGTGTGCTTGACAATATTAATGCAAATGAAATCAATGGTATTTGTATGTTTGTCTTGCTAAGTGTTTTGAAACAATTGAGCACAAATTACTTTTAAAAATTAAGCAAATATGGCCTTAATGGCACTGAAGTGTTATGGTTTTCAAATTATCCCAAAGAACGAACTCAAATTGTTACCATAAATAGTAAAATTTCCAATACAAAACTCTTTGACAAAGGTGTTTTACAGGCATCTATACTTGGTCCTCTGCTTTTTACTGTATTTATTAATGATTTCCCATCATGTCTATCAAATGCCTTCTGTAATATTTTTGCTAATGATATTATGATGGGTGTGAGTAATAAATCAACAACGAAAAAACAACAAATATTTCAGAATGCTGCCAATGAAGCTATTAAATGGTTTGGACAAAATAGGTTAATTTTAAACATAGACAAGTGTAATGTATTAATTATATCCAACAAAAATATAGTTGACAGCATAGATATTTTTATAAATGGTGTTAAATCACCCTTTATTAATTCTGCAAATTATCTTGGCGTAGATATAGATAATAAATTATCCTGGTCTAACCATATAGATGGATTGTGTAAGACATTGTCTTCGCAACTTTATATCTTAAGAAGGTTGAAACAAATTTTCCCGACGGATGATAATAATTGTGTTTACTACGGTATATTTCAGAGTATTATTGATTATTGTATCACTGTCTGGGGCTCTGCTGCACAAACATATTTATATAAAATACAAAAATTACAAAATAGAGCAGCACGACTTCTTGCACAAAACTTTGACAGGACCATTCGCGGTATTTATCTATTTTGTGTATTTATTTGCAGTATATAAAAAAAAACATACGCACAAATCGAGCACAACTGATCATGGCGCTTAATAACATCATTAAATGACGTCTTTAAATATAAAGTTATCTTAAAAAATTATTAAACATACTTATGAATAAATTGTGTCATTAGCTAGGTAAAGTAAATCCTAAAAAAATGTTTTTTTAAACTTCTTTTTAAACATATTCACAGAGTTTGCCGCCTTGATATCATGTGGAAATTTATTCCACAGGACAGGCCCTTGTACACTTACCTCTGTGTCAGAGGCACTTGCAACGATAAGTCTCCAGGTTGTATATGTTCATCGTAATTTAGATTTTTATCCAGATTGATTCCAAGGAGCGTAACTCCTAACTATTCTTCTGCAGCCAAAGTGATCTTATCAATTTCTAATTTAAACTCCATGTCTGTGGATGCCAGAAAAAATTGCCTGAAATTTAAAGTAAATCAATTTATGGCAGCCTTGGATTCAATCTGGAGAGTTTGTACAACCAACTGTTGTGAGGACTCTATGGCATTATGGTATTGTCATCGGCGTAGTTTACAAGATCGGCTTCTGTGATAAATTTGAACATGTCATTAAGAAAAATGTTGAATAAAATAGGCCCCAGGATAGAGCCCTGGGGTACGGCTTTGAGGATATCAGCCCATTCACTTGCATAAACCTTTTAGTGGACACCTGAATTCACGGAAAAGTCGTGTTGTGGGCATCATAGTTTCAGAGATGTAATGATTACATGTGTGTGTAGAGGTCAACCCATACCAAATCACATTCAACACGATCAATATCGATCATCGTGGGGCAGTCGTGAAAAGAAGCAAGTCCATCTTTGACTATGTTCGTGTCAGTTAATACAGGTATGACCCACGAGGAAAAAGCTACCATCTTGTTTTGGACTGGCAACATACGAAATGGCTGTGCACTCTAAACAATATTGGTTGTTTAGAAGGAACCCTTCAGTACTATCACCATGCAACCCCAAGAGAACCTTTGCAGGGGTTGAATGGTAATAGTACTGAAGGACTCTTTTTAAAGAACCTATGTTGTTCAGAGTGTGGTGTCACGTGACTTTAACTGCAGCTTCATGTCTGCTTGGCTAAGTGATATTGACTATAATGTTGTATTGAATGTAGGTCAGATGGCATCCTGGACTGGACTGGCACCCCACCCCCGTCTTAGCTCTCTGGGGACAGATAAGATGTCCTAATTGATCCCCATAGATCCCGGTAATGGCGAGACCTCTAAGAGATCCGACATTGATTGTTATCCATTCATACCGCCCTGCTAACGCAAATAGCTGTACCTGCTTATTTGTGAAGTAAGCAGTTCCTGCTATTTGTCTTTTTACAACACAACACTCTGACCAGGGAGCGGAACCGACACAGATCTTAGTCATGTGCTTGGTCGAGATGGTCATCTCGACCAAGCACATGACTATAAGATCTCCGTCATACGCTCCAATAAAACCGGCTATCCCAGCAAACACGATGTGTTGGCCCAATGTCGGGCTGATGTTGGCCCAGCGTCGTAGACGATGGGCCAATATCAGCCTGCCATTGGGCCAGCGCCTCGTTTTTGCTGGAAAAATGGTCCAACATCAGACTGACATTGGGCCAACGCCGCGTGTTTGTTGGGATACTTTAGGAGTAGCCTACCAATGACGACAGGTGCCGAATGACCTACATTTTAGAGATCTGATGGGTCAATCAGGTGCCTAACCTGTGGAACGACTTGTTAATATCTAGAACACCTGTGTATACAATATTCCCCTTACCCATGCCTTGCATTTAGATTTTTTTCTATTTCTGTTATTACTTAAACACCCGTTGTTTTGCAAAATGTAGCTATCTCACGGATAAACCTATAAATTGGTGTGATCTTTTGTTATTGTTGCTGTTGGGGGAGGCGGGAAAGGAAGAAGGTGAAAACACTGACAACTGATTTCGTATGAACTTTTTGGATTTGAGAAGAACAAATCGTAACAAATATATAGCACCTAAATCATTCTTTTGAAATTTTAAACATTTCTCGAAATAATGTATGGACCCATGTCTGCGGCTATGGTACAGAATTGGTTACCAGTCCCAGCAAGCACAAGACATTTGTATAGCATTTATAAATGCTATACAAATGTCGTGTGCCTTTTGGGACGTTGGTCCAACATTGTATACATGTTATACAAATGTTTACTGGGGGGCTGTGTACGGTACTGATGGGATATGGTGAAGATTAATTCCGACCTGCGGCCAACAGTTTCAATTTGAAAACAGATTTAAGAAGCCCCCAGGCCCCAGCGCAATACCAGGCCATCCTAGCGAAGACATACGTTAGCAGTACGACTGGCCGACGTCACGCGACGTCGGCCAGTCGTACAGACAACGTATTGCCTTCTCTGGATCTCGCAGGAGATCAGGCAATCAATCCAGATGTCCGGAGACTCAGGCGGAAAGCGAGTAGGGATTGAGGGGCCCAGGGAGCGGGGGCTACGCGAGATAATGCCCTTCCCTGGCATATGGATATCACTAGGCGTCCTTTTTTAAAAGCCACATTGTAACTGAATATTTCATGAAGAAGAAGCAATACAATTCCTTGCTCATTCAGGTGATTTCAACGAATGCTAGTGTATTTTGTCGAGATAAAATGAGGCAACTATAATTAAGGCTGAAGACAAGGTCGAGATAGTTATTCAGTTGTATCAATTATTGGATTTGATTTTCACAAATGTATTCAATTGCAGACTAGAACAGCAGGGGCCGTATTCTCGTACAAGTTACGATATATCGTAGCCTTCTGATTGGTCGAGATGGCCATCTCGACCAATCAGAAGGCTACGATATATCGTAACTTGTACGAGAATACGGACCCTGTTCCCAAACTCCGAGGCCTGGCTTTAGACTGTTTGAGTGCTATAGACAAAAAACTCGCGTAATATTTTCTAAAAATAACAGTGCATTGTTCTTCCTCGTGAGCTAGAATCCTAAAGGTCATGTAATTAATGAAAGATCCAAGGAGACAAGGTAAAATATATCTTCAACGTGCATTCCTTCCACCTCCACCGCCGGCGCTGGCCAATATTCATTCAATACTTGCCTACGATGTATTTCGTACCAATTTCCTTGCTCGTATAGAGGATGTAGTCCTACCCACCAAATTCAGGTTCAATGTTGGGCCAGAATTTCAGTCAACTGCTGGTTTAATGCCAGTCAACATTCTACGACGCTGGCCAAACACTAATCCTTCACTTGGTCGACAAATGGCATTCACCCAATGCTGTTTCAATGTTGACCCACAATCGTTGACGCTGGCCCGATATTGAAACAGCATCTGGTGATTATATCGTGTTCTCTGGCTGCTGCATTGTTATGCGGGTGACGTTTGCAATCACAGCGCCAGAAACACCAGATAACACATACATTGGCCCGACTCTGATGTAATGCTGGGCCACCGTCTGCGACGCTGGGCCAACATTATACTAACCAAAACCCTTTAAGCTCTAATCACTATATTTATTAGTGAATGTATTTTTTCCGAACACTTTTAAAGACGAAAGTACTCAACCTCAAAAGTTATATACGACATGTTCGTAAGGACTGGTACGCAGAAATGTCAACCGCTTATAGCCGGGCCTAATCAACTATACTTGATCAGTCAAAGGTCATTTTTTGCCTGCATGAGAAAAAGTTGCAGATACGATATTTTGCATAGAAAGGCATGGCAATTAAAAAAACTTTCTGCGATATCGTCAATCCCTCAGCGCAGCAAAAGGCTAACCTTTAGAATTACAAAGTATATTAAAAGCACACTTCCACCTTGATGTTATCATCCACACATGACAAAACCTTTTTCTGACAATCAATCTACTATTGAGCACTGATTTAACCACTAGTGACATAAAATCTCAATCTTGTTGAGAGTTACTGGCACTATGGTCATTATTATAATCATAATTATGACAATACGACACTTACGCCGTCTCACTTTGACACTACTTGCCAATAATTTTATTGATTACGGAATTTGGTTACAATATTTATACCTTCTTAATTCATTACATGAAGCATTTTTCTTGGATATTTTTTTATCCATTTGACATATCAATATCTATACAGCATCGAACCAACATTGGGGCAGTGTGTCGTGTTGACTAGAATAGTCTATAGGTCTATAACATTATACGGCCAAATTATAGCGAGCGCAAAATCATGTCGGACGTAATACTATCCCATCACGCTAGGGCAATTCGCTGCGGCCGTTATAAGATAATAAGCCGATATTGTTTGTACCTGTAGTCATTTTGTTTTTGTTCTTGATGGGCGCTATCATCAGTACATCTGCTATTATAAATGATGTCGCTTTCTTTATCTCTATAAATAGGCGGGGGCCCTAGGGTAGTGGTTAGCACCGCTGCCTTTCACGCCAGAGTCCGGGGTTCCCGATCTCGGCGGTTTGAAAGAAACAAAAAAATGTTTCTTCCCCATCCACGTGTGAAACTCAGTATTGTGGGGAGCCTCCGTGACCGAGAGGTAGCGTGCTCGGCCTCAGACCGCCAGGGCTCGAATTTTTAGTCCTGTGTCTGGAGGACAGTGTCATCTCAATCATCTCACCATCCTCTCCTGGTCCAATTTAGCCTATATGTGCACAAAGGTGGCCTAAAGCCCGATTCATTTTATTGTTGTATAGATTATTCAGACCGCGTATGGTATTTTACCCCAGACCAATGAAGGAGTGGCACGGCTTGACACGTCACAAGATCAATCAATCACCGCCGTCATACAGTTGTTATTTAAATCAGGGGGGGGGGGGTAGAACACAACATTTGGTTCGATAATTTTTTATTTTCGACGTGCCAGACTTTATTGTATCGAAACCATTTATTTATTCACACTTGATTCGATTGAACCGCGTGACCACGGCGATATTTTTTATTTCATCAGCTTTTAAAGTGCTACGTGATTCTTTGCCATTTTAATTTCAGCTTCCAGATAACAATAATAATATCCTCTAGCGTGCCTAGATAAACTTAGAACTTAGAGGTTGAAACTTAAAGGTTACAATAAATTTTGTACTTTACTTACGATAAATCATCGCTCTCACTGAACGGTTTTATCTCTTTAACCGCCAAATTATTTAAATGGGATGTGCACCTACTTCAAATTGTGTCTCGCTGACACGATTCACAACAAGCGGGTAAAAAATATTCACATATGACAAAGTGGAGGAGAGCGAGTTTGAAGCATTGTTTGTTTATGCCACGTTTTATCTTTAACGTGTTCAAAATTTAGTATTTATTTAATTTGGTTATAAAGATGAATAAAAGGACTATAATCGGGACCGGCGGTTAACCCTTTCAGGCCTGAATTTACCATTGTCATCTTCACCCACTACAAGCCGCGAATTGCTGTCGCAATTCTCGACTGGTAGTGGATGAAGATGACTTAAAGCTGGTGACAAATTGAAGAAAATTGTCATGTATTGGTAAGACAGTTTCATGGAAATTTTCTTTTTAAAACCCCTAGTCCTAAGAAAAATAAGTCAGTTTTCACGGATGTAAAATGATGCTTTTATGCATCGTGAAGGCTTAAAAGGTTAAAGGGTTACATTTCCATTGTAAAGCTAAGATAAATCTTTTTTAATGAAAAAGAGAGAAAATTCAAATAATCTTATTTTTTAAATGCATAGTGGAATGGGCCTTTGTTTTAATAAACTATTAAAGTATCACATTTCAAACGGCAGCTGAGGGCTTCCTCGTTTCAGTTGTGATGGCCATTTTTATGCCATAGTTTGACTTAACCCTTAACCCTTTAACCGCCGGTGCCGCATATATTCGGGTTTTCCTTTGAGTACTATCTTTTAGATAATGTTAAAGATAAAATTTGACATCAACCAGCAAGATTTGAAAAAAGTTGACCTCCATTTTGTCAAATCTGAATAATTTTCACTCACTTGAAGTTGTGGATCGCGTCAGCGAGACACAATTTCAAGTGGGTGGAAATTCAAGTTGAATAATTTGGCGGTCGAAGGGTTAAAGTACCAGTCGCGTATAAAACCGTTTTGGCGTTTTGACATTAAAATGGTGAGGTTGATATATATATATTTCAAATTCAAATTGTAAAAATATAAGTTTTTCCCCTCTCAAATTGCGGGTCGCGGTGGCTTCAAGTGCATGGGAAAAATTAGCCTTCTATAATTTAACGCTTTAACACTTCAAGCCCTCACGATGCATCAAAGCATCATTTCAAATACCTGTGAACAAATTTAATTCTCCCACAACTAGGGGTTTTAGAATGAAAATTCCATGGAACTGCTTCACCTATACATGGCAATTTTCTTTAATTTTTCACCCACTTCAAGTCATCTTCATCCACTGCAAGTCGAGAATTGCGACAGCAATTCACGGCTTGTTGTGGATGAAGATGAAGATGGTAAACTCAGGCTTGAAAGGGTTAAGAGTTGGATTAATCTGTGTAGTACATAATAAATGCAACATGGGTGTCAAAGGGTCGATCCAGTCAAATCTCAAACCAGCAAACACAGAACATTCACCCAATGCCGGTTTAATGTTGGGTGAACGTTTTTTTGGGTAAACGTTTTGTGTTTGCTGGGGATATATATCCACCGATAAGCCAGATCCATCACATAATGAGCTTGTCTCCACGTGTCTCGACGCGCGAGTATATTCTGCTTCACAAAGCCTGAAGACAGTATCTGCTTACTTGTAAAGTAAGCAGATACTACATTTTAACATTTTAAATACACCTACGCAGGGTTAGATTAATGTCAGCACAATATATAAACCTAAATGTTGTTCAAAGATGTTTTTATAATTTAGCTTACTCGAATTTAATTATGTCTGACTATTCAGCATCTATGGATCTCATTGAAGGATCCAGTAATTTTTGATTATTATCTTTATACACGTGGAGCTTTATAATATTTGTCTGCAAAAAGCTGGCGGTATGATTTATTTAATGTATAAATCTTATTGCATTTAAATTAACATCTTTATAGTCCTATTATTCTGTGACTCAGGATAATTTCCAACATTGAAAGTTATGGCGCTAAATATATCATCGCCGTATGTAAATTAAAAACGTGATGCGCTGGGAAAACGCATTAATTTTAATTATCAGTAAAATAATGAGGTTTAAAATGAAAACTAGATATTAAATAGACCTGTCAACGGGGGGGGGGGCAAAAGGGGAAGTTGGAAATATGTTATAGATCTAATATCAGCGTAATGCAAATTAAATAATGTCCCAGCTAACACAAGACGTTGGCGCAAAGGTATTTTAATGTAGGTCCACCGTCTGCGACCTTGGCCCAACATTAAAGCTGCACTGGGTCAGTCTCGTGTGTTTGCTAGGGTGCCGATCTGACGAGTAAAATAATGTATTCAGCTACAATAACTGTTTGAATGATGAGGTTGCTTGATGATGACGCTCAGCATCGTATACTCCTCATCTCCAGGCGTGGGTTTACTACGTCTATATTGACGACCACATTTAACCCTGTAACCGCCGGTGCCGCATATATTTGGGTTTTCAATTTTTATTAGCACATTAAGTACCACCTTTTAAATATGGTGAAGATAAAATGTGACATCAACCGGCAATATTTGAAAAGAGTTGACCCGCATTTTGTCACATCTGAATAATTTTCACTCACTTGAAGTTGTTGATCGCGTCAGCGAGACACAACTTCAAGTGGGTGAAAATTCAAATTAAATAATTTGGCGGTTAAAGGGTTGATAGTTTAATAATTTTGTGACTGATTGGTTCAAACAAATTGGCTGGCACGTCCCGAATTTGACCACAACACGCATGTCGCCTGTCCCTGAATACTAACATAATATACCTGAATCAAACAATAAAACCACAACGAAACACGAGACATTAATCCAATGTTGGTTATGTATTGGACCACCGTCTACGACGCTGGCCCTACATAGAATGAACATTGGGTCAATGTGTCGTATTTGCTGGGTTACTGACCGATGAAGACTACATACCTTGCAAGCAATCGTTAGTGGTTGCGTGTCAGCGATGCCAAACCCGTAGTGGGAATGTATGCTCCGCGTGAACAACTGGTGAATGGCAGGAACATCATGACCTGCTCTATGTGTCAGTAACCAGGAATATTATAACTGATAGCCGTGCCTCAAAATGGACAGAAAATGAGCAGTTGTGTTTCTCTCGTGGACATGTTGCCACCTTCACATGAGCGGTAGAACCTCACGTACAGACGGTCAAGATTATTATGATGGCAGATTCAATAAAACGGTCAGTGATGTGTCTAGGATAGATCCTGATTTCCGTAATTCCCCCTCTCTTTTCTCTCCTCCAGGCGGCTTAGGTAATCTGACTAATTAATATATGCCCTGGATCGTCACTCCGCCTCAGCAGATACGACACGTTGAGCCAATGGTGGTTTGATGTTGGGCCAACGTTGGAGACGCTGGCCCAACATCATATTGGTTCAACGTACCGCGGGTTGTGTCTACTAACCTAATTTATTTACCTTCTGCCCTGCCCTGTGGAAACAAAGTATTGAGCCAATGTTGTTTTAATTTTGGACTTGTCGTTACTGGCCTGTAGGTATAGGCCTATAGTATGACCAGCTGCTTGTGAAATGATCTTATATATAGTTCAGTCGTTTTAATTGGCTTATGTAAAGACTACTTACATGGCATAGCTTTAACCCTTTAACCGCCAAATTATTCAATTTGAATTTTCACCCACTTGAAGTTGTGTCTCGCTGACGCGATCCACAACTTCAAGTGAGTGAAAATTATTCATATTTGACAAAATAGAGGTCAACTTTTTTCAAATCTTGCTGGTTGATGTCGGATTTGTATCTTTACCATATATAAAATGTGGTACTTGATGTGCTAATAAAAAATGAAAACCCGAATATATGCGGCACCGGCGGTTAAAGGGTTAACGAAACGATAGGACCCACCTTTAACGGAATATACGGCCCACAGCCGCACCAATTCTTGTTGTTGATTGTGCTCAAGTATTAGTTCAAGTATTAGTTGGCAAAAGAAATCATCCAAAAAGATAATATGGTGGTGATTGAGATCCTTCTAACTAAGAAATATGTCTATGTCACATTAGACAGGCGGACTGGGCACCTGTATGCTGTAGTGGGTATGCCGAGTGCCTATCACGTCGGAGCTTCTGGGCTCGTCCCCCGCTCTACCAATAAGGATCCGTAGAAAACAATCACCTTTCTTCCCCAAGCAGTTCTAATCACTCGTAAACTGGTGAAGATACAGTATTCACAATATGAAATATTTAATATTATATTATGTAGATAATCAATACCACACATAAAATAATACATCCCGCGTCAGATTTTTTATAAGAAACGTGTTTTGTTGCCTTACATCATTGTCTTGTCGTACTAACATATACATTAATATTATTTCGCTCGATAAAAAACGGCATGAAATAAAACATGACTTATAATATTGATAAACATTATACCTATACAATACTACCTTGTTAAGGTGCTGATTTGCTTGTCTCTATTTTCCATTCATTTAATGCTGGAATAGTTACGCAATTGCCAGCTTCAAAATATGAGAAATATGTCTATTTATGAAAACTTGATATCTGAAAAAAAAAAATTATTCGATTAACTTAGCATCTATCAAAAACTACTTTCTGGATTTCAGTGTCTCTTTATTTGATCTGAAACATGCTTATATACGGTTCTAGCGGCACAATGGTTAACCCTTTAATCGCCGGTGCCGCATATATTCGGGTTTTTATTTTTTTAGCACATTAAGTACCAACATGTTAAAGATAAAATGTGGCATCAACTAACAATATTTGAAAACAGTTGACCTCCATTTTGTCAAATCTAAATAATTTTCACTCACTTGAAGTTGTGGATCGCGTCAGCGAGACACAACCTCAAGTGGGTGAAAATTTAGATTGAATAATTTGGCGGTTAAAGGGTTAACCCATAAAGCGCTGATAATTTGTGAGCACACCGTGGAAACAAAAGTTTTTTTTTATTTGAAGTCATCATAAATATATTCGTCAGCTCTTTCTGATTCATTTGAACATCCATGGTACGGGTCCACGATCACTAGAAATATTTTTACTCTTACAGTGCGGGGATTGACGGGTCAGAATCTGACGTCTACAGATGTCAGATTCTGACGACAAAAGTCGATTCTCGCTCTGTTAAGGTTAAACCCTCAAGTGGTAATCACATCTAAATCTCCTTCAAGCTTCTGTTTGAACCTTATCCTTCCATACAATTTGAGGGGAAACTGAGCATTAAAGTTAGTTTCTTGATAGGCATATGTTTTTATTCAAGCTGTACATATTATGTAGCTTTTTTAACCACTTTAACGTGTGGTTACTTAGTAACTGAGAAACAAGGTATTTTAGCGCTTTAGAAGTTGAGTAAATTGTATTTGTATTACCCCCAGTAAAGTTACTACTTACGTAATATTACCAAGTTTTTCTCTAACCCTTTCAAACCTGACTTAACATTGTTATCTTCATCCACTACAAGCCGCGAATTGCTGTCGTTTAAAAATTAAAGAAAATTGCCATGTATTGGTAAACCAGTTTCGTGGAAATATTCATTCTAAAACCCTTGGTAGTTGGCAAATTGAGTCTGTTTTCAGGGATGTAAAATGATGCTTTGGTGCATCGTGAGGGCTTAAAGGGTTAAATAAACAACTTCTGCTGCTTGTCTTTGCATTCCAAAGCCAAACAACAGTAACTGCTTACACTTCAAGCTGGCAGTTTCCGCAGTTTACATATTTCTACGACAGAATATGGAGCGACCGGAGAAGACCCTCTACATCAGCATGATCCCAGCAAACACGAACCAATGTAGAATCAATGCTCGGTCAGCGTCGTAGACGGTGGCCCAGCATTGATTCTACATTGGTTCCAAGCCTTGTGTGTCTGCTGGGATCAGCCAGATATCTGTCTGGCTTCACTGCATCCCCATCTCGTCTGGATGCGAGTCTGGTCTGGTCGTCAAAATATTTGTCGAGTCAGCGATAATCCACCCACGCGGCAGTAATTGGCTGAGTGGATGAACCTCGCAGAGGTGGCGCGATCCATTTGGCCAAGGTCAAGGATAATATAAGACCAGGTCTGGACTGTGCTCTTGGGGAATATAGACTGTTGTATTATAGTAATCAATCATCACCCACGATTCCAAGAAGACTCTTCAACCACACCATTGCTACACGGCAGTGCAAAGGCAAACACCACTAACCGATTACTTGCCCAGTAAGCAGTTACTGTTAGCTGATTTTCTATGTAATGTGGTAGGGTATTTATCTACGAGGGGGGCTGTCACACTGTGCAAAGGGGAAATATCACATATACTTACTTTTGATGTAAGCGGTCTATCTTCCCATTCTTAAAGTGAACAAGTAACTGATATCTTTTTTGTCACCCATACATTATTTATTTCATTTATATAGGGTAATAATCACGGGAACTTTAAGCATTAGTACGTTTTGTTTTCAGTTCAAAGGAAAGAACCTCCTTATTTTGGAGGCCAACAATATTTGTTGACGTACATAAAATTAAGTGAAGACTGATTATTGAAAATTTAGCAAAATAAAATATTGTTCAAGAAATTAGAATACGTTTCTTTAATATAATTCTTATTTTTTTCTTACAGTCAATGTATTTCTATAATATCAGTTTACTGCCATGGACGCGCAGGTCTAACGTTTTTGTTGATGCAAGTCGGACATTATTTAGATACAGTCTGAGCGTGGAGATAGTACCATATTTACTATTGCCATGGTCTGAGTTAGAGCAGCTTCACCATCAGCAACTTGTCTACCACAATCTGTTGCTCAGCCTTACTGACCAAGAAGCTGAGCAACAGGCTCTGGTAGACACAGTTATTATTGGCCAGGTGAATGACACCAGAAGTCTGTTGCTCCTCTCTGGTGGCAGAGGAAGCTCTGAGCCAGCATAATACCCAGATATGTCCTCCAATAAGTTGTCCAAAGTGTTGTTTAGTTTAGCTCCAATTACAAACATATTAAAGGAATCGTCCTCTGGGAGTCAAAATGGTCGCTCGGGTCACTAAGTATCATCTGCTGAGACGCTGATTAATCAACATAGTAGATCTGGCAACTGTTCAAATCTCAGTTGTAAATTATCACTCGTAAAACTACTAAAAGCACAGGATGCAACATAGCTGAATTTGAGACCAACTTGGTGGTACACATTGTTATAGTGAATTCATAATTTTACCATTTAAACCCTCACGATTCAATAAAGCATCACTTGGCATCTCTGAAGAAAGATTGAATTCCCTATCCCTAAGTTTTTACGACAATTTTCATGGAACTGTTTTAATATTAGCAATATCGTTTTTTCATTCATCGAATTTTTTTAATAATTATCAAAAGATGTGAACTTGAAACGGTAAAACTTTGAAATTGATGGACTATATTGTCCAAGTAGTGATGGGACGACGTATAAGGTCAGAGCGTGATATAAACCTGGAGTGGACGACACAAATTAACTTAGGACATAAAAGAAACAAAAAATAAGCGTATGTATTACATCAAATATTGAAACAGTACACTTACATCAATTCAGTAGACAAAGCCTTGGCCTTTCTAGTTCTTATTGCTGTTGCGAAAATTAATCAACGTTTAACCCTTTCAAGCCTGGATTTATCATTGTCATCTTCATCCACTACAAGCCGCGAATTGCTGTCGCAATTCTCGACTTGTAGTGGATGAAGATGATTTGAAGTGGGTGAAAAAATAAAGAAAATTGCCATGTATTGGAAAGCCAGTTTCATGGAAATTTTCATTCTAAAACCCTTAGTTGTAGTAAAATTAAGACTGTTTTCAGGGATGTAAAATGATGCTTTAATGCATCGTGAGGGCTCAAAGGGTTAATCAAATTTAAAAATCGGCGATGTGCCGGGAAATTACACGGTAAATACGGCAAGTCCGTGACTTGGGTACAGAAACAACGGATGCAATACCAGGGCACGTATGCTCGTACAAGTTACGATATATCGCAGGCTTGAGATTGGCCGAGATGGACATCTCGACCAATCTCAAGCCTGCGATATATCGTAACTTGTACGAGAATACGGGCGCAGTCATGCCAAAGGCATGCGGTAACTGCCTTTTGGATTGCCAGAGCACAGAAGAGGAGATGACACATTCGCAAAACATTGTTTCAAAAGTTATCATCGCTCTGAGCTTTCTTAAAGCCTGAATTATTTATTAAACCCTTTTCCTGATTGTGTACGGCTTCAAACATGTTTACATCAATATGAATATCACTGAAGTTGAGCATTATTTTGTTAGATGCTTAGTTATTCTAATAATTAAATATTCAAGTGTGTGAAAAGTACTCATATTTTTAAATCTTAGATCAAACATTTGCTATTTCATTTCCAATATCAATTATTTATTCGGATTAAAAATGAATAAAAGCGCCGATAGTGGTGATTAGCGGTAAGAAGTTTGATATAACTGAGATAAAACTTAAGGTGGACATGGTGGCCGAAACATGAAAGAACCTCCAATGATTCCTCTAAAAACACGAAGGACGTCACAAACGATCGTTCAAGACATCCCCAATTCTGCCGTGCAAAGTACTGTGCGAGCTTACCACATAGGCCGAAACAGATAAAACACATCCAATAGCGGTATTTACTTTGACATGAATATTCAAACCAGTCTGCTCGCTGTTGTTAAAACACACCACTACATTATTTTCTTTGTCCGACGACGACATTCTAAGCCGTGAATGAAGAGTTATTGCTAACATAATACAAACCAATTATCATGGTAGGCCTATGGTATTAAAATCGGTCAGGTGTGACCGATCTGTTGATTATGAGGGATCCTAATTATGTTCGGATGTGTTTTAAGTCAGTTAAAACACAGCTAAGAATGTAGAGCTCCTCGGGCTTTATCCTATACAAAATCATGTAAACACTCACTGTGCCCAATGTTGCATGAGGCATTCATGCTCATGTCAGAAAATCATGTGAACACTAATTGTGCCCAATGCTGCATGAGGCGTTCATGTTCATGTCAGAAAATCAAGTGAACACTCAATGTTCTTAATGCTGCATGGGGCGTCCATGTTCATGTCAGAAAATCATGTGAACACTCACTGTTCTCAATGCTGCATGAGGCGTTCATGTTCATGTCTTAAAACACACCACTAAATTATTTGCTTTATCCGACCACTATATTCTAAGCCGGTAATGGAGAGTTATTGTTGATCATGTACAGACCAATTATCATGGTAGGCCTATGGTGCTATAATCAGTCAGGTGTGCCCGAGATGTTGATTATGAGGGATCCTCATTATCGTCGGATGTGTTTTTAAGTTAGTTAAAACCCTTGTGGTTCTCCATTCTCAGCTGGCCTCTGACCTTTTTGACAGCTAAGAATGGAGAGCTCCTCGAGCTTTATCCTATACAAGAAATCATGTGAACACATTGACCAGTGAAGTCAGTACGCAATGTACGTCATCATTGACAATAATCGTTCTTGAGTGTTCGGCATGTTTTCGCAAATTCGCAGAATAATCAGATAAACTATAGCAGACTAATAAAACGTTCTCAATAGTCGTTGTTGACATTGTTGGCTAATCTATGGAATAACGCTGACTATTGACTTTTGGCATACCTCTTTGTATTTAATACCTTTAGACCCTTACAGCGCGGGGGTCGACTTTAGACGTCAGAATATGACATCTGAAGTCGATCTCCGCACTGGATGAGAAAAATATTTATAATGCTTTTACGTAGACACAATAAGATAGGTATTCAAGTGAAGCGGACAGTGCTAAGTAAGACATTAAGGATGATATCAAATTGAAAAAAAACCCTGTTGGTCCAATGGTTTATATAAAAATTGTTCAGCGTCAGGGTTAAAGCCTCGTTATGTTTTGGCCCAATGTCGCAACGTTTTGTGTTTGCTGGATAATTGTAGTTTCCCGTAAACATCCTCACTGAGACGATTCCCAGCAAACACGAGACATCGATCCAATGCTGGTCCAATGTTGGTCCACTGTCTCAACGCCGGCCCAACATTGGTCCAACATTGGGTCGATGTCTCGTGTTTGTTGGGTGTCGGTCAAAACAATTTAGGCATAGTCGTCACAGCTACCAATTGTAATTACGTTACGTGGCATTATAAGTGCTGTTGTTGAATCAGTTCTCTCTGATTATATTCGTGTTTACGAGCAAGCGTGGATGGCCGTAGGTCAAACTCAGCAAATACAAGACATTGCCCAAATGTTGTTTTAATGTGGGCCAGCGTCGTAGACAGTGGTGCAACATTGAAACAACATTGGGTAAAACAAGTAATGACATAATCAGGCGGATGTAGCCACAGGTCAGTCAAATTGGAACATACCGCATTTTCACGTAATGTACCGTCATTCCCCTATATTTAATCCCACAGTGACGGGGGATACCAAATTAGGACAAGAATAAATAATTGAGAATTATTATTATCAATTGTTTCGGGTAGAATTGTTTGTTGCTCGGTTATAATAATCACTAAATCAATATTCACTTAACCAAAGGCGTATTACAATCATCTTGTTTTGCCAAGATGATTAGTAACCTCTGTCACCCGTAAGGGTTCAAATTTCTCTGGCGGGCAGTGTCGTCAGATGCATCGCATCTCGTCGGGAGGGTCTCCTGACCCACTTTAGCCTGTATGAGCAGAAAAGTCCCATCCGTTAATTTACCTGTGTGGATGACTAAGGAGTTGTTGTTTCACATAAAAAATATCGATTAAACTCTTGTATAACAACCAATGGACCTGAAACAACAAGGGGGATAATGAATGGCATAGAAAGGGTGAGGCTGGTGCCACACATCTTCCCACACAAGGCTCGCTGCTCCCGAGGTCGTCGGGAGCAGCGAGCCTTGCTGTCAGGAAGATGGTGCCACATGATGCCACGTACCATTATGGTGAAGAGGTCACATTACAATCCCTGACCAAATGATGATTATAATGATATTATTAACCTTTTAAGCGCTCACATATTCTTGTATAAACCACAGAGAAAAGTTTTTTAAATTTAAAATAATCATAAATGTCTTATTTAGCTCTTTCCGATTCATTTAAATACCTATGGTCTGGGTCTGCGGCCATTATAAATATTTGTATTCTTACAGTGCAGGGAATCGACTTTAGACGTCAGAATCTGACGTCTGTAGACGTCAGATTCTGTCGTCTAAAGTCGATCCCCGCGCTGTAAGGGTTACCCAGGTGCACATCGCCCATTTGCTAATGCTGTATACCGAGCAGTGAAAAATTGCCACGCACAAAATCACATGTGGCTGGCTTTCCAGTGGGATAATACAACCATAATAACAGTTACTCGGGCGATAGAGGAGGGTAAATCAATGGTGATCCCGAGAAAACAAATCCAGCGTGGCTATTATCCTGCGTGGCTATTATCCTGTACTCTGAATATCCATCATATATCACGGGACGTCTGATAAGAGCTTGGCTGGGTGGCTGGCTGTTTTGGTCAAAATATTTTTGTCTGATGAAAAATAGTGTCTGCGAAATAATGGCCTCTAGATTCTAAAAATAAAAGGTGTTTTGAAGAGGGTTTCAACGTTGTTTTGTGTACGTTAGGCAATATCTCAACCCGGCCGCCATTAATATCTACGTTTAGCTCCATAAAGTTTGTTTCTTATTGGACATTCAAAACATTGGACAATCAAAACGTAAAGCTGGCTACTTATTTGATATTCGAAACATTGGACATTCGAAATTTGATATTCAGATATTGGTGAAATAAACAAAAAAAAATTATCGCCTTTCGCATTTATGTCATGTATAGTCAAAACCAAAACGCATTATCTGAATGTGAATATGGACTGTTTGTTGATATTGGACATTCGCTATTTAACATTCAACGTGGAGTTGGAAACGCAGTATCTGAATGTGAATAAGAATCCAACTTTATTGAGCTTCTACATTTGGGTGGCCTGCGTTGAGCGAGTGAATATTGCGTTAAGTCGCTTTCTGCATAAGCATGGCAATATCGCGAGAGAAGGACACCCGAAGTCGGGAATATGCCCTACTCTTTCCGATATACTTCAATGGTTCTTTATAGTGCACAGTACCATACACAGCACTGCAAGCTCCAGGCCTTTGAACTTGTAGCACTGTATATATACATAACACCTATGACAAATACCCGACCAGGGCCTTCGTGAAAGCGGCTTGCGTGTCTGCTAGGTGCTACCATACTCGTTTTAATCTGTTTAATTTGCATGTTAAATCACAGTTATTGAGTATGAAATGTGTTTCTAATCATCAAGATTTACATATGTTAGGTTTCACATTAACCCTTTAACCGCCGGTGCCGCATATATTCGGGTTTTCATTAGATTTACACATGTTAGGTCTCACATTAACCCTTTAACCGCCGGTGCCGCATATATTCGGGTTTTCATTATTTATTAGCACATTGAGTACCACATTTTAAATATGGTAAAGATAAAATGTGACATCAACCAGCAAGATTTGAAAAGAATTGACCCCCATTTTGTCAAATCTGAATAATTTTCACTCACTTGAAGTTGTGGATCGCGTCAGCGAGACACAACTTCAAGTGGGTGAAAATTCAAATGAAGAATTTGGCGGTTAAAGGGTTATAAACAAATATGACTAGTTTTCACCCATTTCATGTTGCGGATCGCGGTAGCGAAATGGAACTGAAAGGGAAGTGAAAACTGACAATTTGAATTATTTAACCATTCGTAACTGATGAATTTAATGTTTACTATTCAATGGGGTATTATCGTCACAGATAACATAAGCAAATTGATGTTGATCTACTTACATTAATAAAACATATTGATTGACAATTTTCATCTTGTGCGAGTTTCATCTGTTTATAACGAAGTAATAATGAACCCGTTGTGCATACACCTTCTCTACTCGCCAGAACGGCCATCTATGTCTGATCTAATAGCTTTCACTGAAATGAAATACCTACATCCTGGGTAAGACACATTTTTCTTCTGCTGCACTTCGAGTTTTTGTCATTAGCTTTTATGTCTCACTACTCCATTCTGAGCTTCTGCTCATAGTCAAAACAATGATCTAAACAAAATACCGTATATTTTTATTAGATATAATCAGAAATAGACAAAGGGAGACTCTTTATCTATTTCTGATATAATGTAAATGTAAATACATTAAATACATACAATGGGAGATATAATATTTGTTACAAAATATACTAATTTCTTCACAAAATGGTTACCTATTTAATTCAAAAATATCTATTTTTTCAGGCAAAAGAATTATTCGATTTTTCTGACATGTATTTTAAGCGACATGTCATGATAAACCAGAAACACACTGGGGCCGTTATGAATACGATCGTTACTTAACCTTCAACCACCGAATTATATAATTGGATCCCCCCCCCCCCTGAAGTTGTGTTTCGCTAACGCGATCCAATTCTCCAAGTCAGTGAAAATTATTCAGATTTGACAAATTTAGACAAAATCTTGCTGATTGATGTCACATTTGTCTCTACCATGTTTAAAATGTGGTACTGAATGTTCCAAGAAACACGTTTTAAAACGAATATGATCGAAAACTGTGTTTAACAGTTGTGCTACTCAATTATTTGTATACATTTTTCATTCACTCAAAGCTGGAATTGCTAACGCAAATTCCAGCGTCAAGTCACGTGAAATATTTCTATTTGTGAAAAATAGTCATCTGCAAAATGTATTTATTTGATTAACTGAACATCTATCACAAACTATTTTATGGATTGCAGTGGCATTTAATATGGCCTGAAAATAGCTTGAAACCAAATGAATACGGTTTCCAGTAGTAGGCCTACAACCTTTAACCGCCGGTGCCGCATATATTCGGGTTTTCATTTTTTATTAGCACATTAAGTTCGCCTTTTAAACATGTTAAAGATAAAATGTGACATCGATCAGCAATATTTGAAAACAGTTGACCTCCATTTAGTCAAATCTGAATAATTTTCACTCACTTGAAGTTGTGAATTGCGCCAGCGAGACACAACTTCAGGTGAGTGAAAATTCAGATTAAATAATTTGGTGGTTAAAGGGCTTGATACTTGGATTTGATTGGGTTATAGATGCTGCTCAATTTGGATAACGGATGTTTCTCTGTCTGACTAGAAAACATTTTGCATTTGGAACCAACCAGCCGTACGTCGAATGAGGAGAAGATCAGATAAATGTTGAAAAAACGTCACATGAATCAATCTCGTGGGTCGTATTTTTCTAAGCATAACAAATGGTTTAAATCGAATCAGGCGAGTCTGCTACAGCTTCGGCAGAATCTGCATACGAGATGTTTTACTTTGTAAAGGCAGTGTTGACTAACTGTAGCATCATTGAACAATTTTGAAAAAAATCCGAATTTCAGTGGATTAAAAGTGTGATTAAATCTCTCCAAATATTAATGCAGCAGCTTTCCTATTATCCGGAATAATACCCATTATTTACAATCTGTTAATTATTCACCGTCAATAAAGCATGATCACTAAACGTTGCTTGTAAAAATTAGTAGTAGTGGTATGTATATAGCATGGTTGACCGTGATATCAGGAATACTGAGTTCGAATCTCAAAACTGTCCATATTCTTTCCACGGTGCACACATATGCGTGACTCTGAATGTTCAAATACATGGTATATTGAAATGACAACTGCGAAAATAGCCGATAAACGCCAGTATAGAATATATATAAAACATACATTAATAATTAATATGTCAAATCGCAAATTGCAAAAAAGTATGTACACTATTAGCCAGATCAATATTTTCATGAAAATTAATTTCACACGAGTCGCAGGAGACCGCGGCATTACCGTTATCAGGACGTTGTTATGGGAAATTATAAAATAATCTGGACAAAGTCACATATCTGATATGTCTGTCAAGTTTATCTTGCCTCGCCGGGGCCACAATTCTCAGGAGGTTTCAGGAATCAATAAACATTTGTCTGGACCCGTATCATTGCCCAACACACTGCCCGTCTTTCTTTTTTGAACAAGAATTTCCTTTGAATATTAATCCTTAAAGCGCGGGGATCGACTCCAGATGTCAGAAGCCTCTTGAAGTTGTGGGTCGCGGTAGCGAGACACATCTTCAAGTGGCTGAAAATTTAAATTATTTAATTTAGCGGGATAAGGGTTAATTCGACTATAGACATCACCTGAGTTTGTTGTAGACTCTATGCTCTCATAATATCATCATTTCAAACATTGGTTAGTTTTGTTGCTGAGCAAATAATAGTGAAGCTGACACAACGTGAAGTTGGGGGAACATGCAAATAAATCGTCAATGACATTTTGACCTTTATGGCTCCGTAATCGTTGAACGACTTACGTCTTGGGAGCAGAAAATGTACATTTGAATGATTATTGACAAAGCCAAATTTCTTTCAGATTATGCCATATCATACCCCCCCCCCCCCCCAAGAATGAAAAAGCAATACAAAGAATATTGATAACAAAATTTGCCTACACGTTTTATCGGAGCTTATTCTAGAGGGTATAATTATACTACCATTCGATCAAGTGGAGCCTTGGTTAATGTCATTGCTCAACAAATGACTTTTAACCCAATAGGTTATGAAATGAATCAGAAAGAGCTAACTATGACATCTATAATGATTGCAAATTGTAAAAATTCACTGACTGGTTTATACAAAAAATAATTCCGCGCTTTAACCCTTTAACCGCCAAATTATTCAATCTGAATTTTTACCCACTTGAAGTTGTGTCTCGCTGACGCGATCCACAACTTCAAGTGAGTGGAAATTATTCAGATTTGACAAAATGGAGGTCAACTGTTTTCAAATATTGCTGATTGATGTCACATTTTATATTTAACATGTTTAAAAGGTGGTACTTAATGTGCTTATCAAAATTGAAAACCCGAATATATGCGGCACCGGCGGTTAAAGGGTTAAGGGTTAGTCTTCTCCCACTTTTCGCCACGAATCACGATGTGTATACATGTGGTGGGGAGTAAATATTAACAAAAATGCAAGTCGCTGCAAAGCTCGGTTATGTGTAAATTGTTATTATACACCTAGAGGTATGTGTGTCTAGTTAAACATACTTTTTAAACATAATTTTAAACATAAATTGCGCTGTGTGTTTCCGAGACGAGAAAACTCCACATGTGAAACTAAGTACATGTAGATTTGCCTTCAACAGAGGGTTGAAATAACCAGCAAGAAGTTGTGAATCCTACATGGGCAGAGCGAATAAACTGTTGATTTCAAAATGCCCTCTAAATCGTAGCGATCTATAATACTGTTGGAGTGTGCTGCATCATTGGATGTATATGTGTGACTAAATAATCATGGTGAGAAGTGAAAGCGACAAGACAAGACAAGCTTAAACAAATGATAGCGACGAAGGAGGTCATCGTTTACATCACATGTACGGCATTTACGATCGTTTACATCACATGTACGTCATTTACGATCGTTTACATCACATGTACATCATTTACGATCTTTTACATCACATGTACGGCATTTACGATCGTTTACATCACATGTACATCATTTACGATCGTTTACATCACATGTACGTCATTTACGATCGTTTACATCACATGTACGTCATTGACGTACATGTGCATCTCCTGTGTCATCCGCCATTCATGGTCATACCACGGTCGGCTGTGAGGTCCTGACACCAGGATCACTTATGTGAAGAAATTATCCTCCTACATGCATTTAACGCCCACTACTGGCACCGGTAATCTCCACATTTACCATGGCTACAGGCTCGTTATTTGTGAGAACGAACACTGAGAAAAAGTCGGCTCTTGATTGTATGGTACGATAGAAAAAGACTCTTTGTCTATAATTCTACACAGGAAAGTACACTCAAAAACATTTTGCAGTACAATAGAACAAAGAAAGCTATGGACACCAACACATAGGGAATTATCTATTTAGGTATACTTGACGTTTTGGTTATTACAATACTGAAAATTGTATAAAACTTTTTGGTGAGCCAGCACACGTGTGGGTAGCACACTATAATAATAAAATATATCCCTCCAAAAAAAGAAAACACAAATCTTTTTTACGTGATTGGATTTTTACCACTTTAGTGTAAATGCTATTATATCATAAAAGCATTCTTTTTATTTTGTAAAAAAACCCCAATAATTGGAACAGTCGAGCGACAGAATAGGGACCATTCCATTCTAAAACAAACACACACACAGGAACAAGAGTTACATTTTTTAACGTCTCACCATCCAAAATAAACCTACATCCTGGCAGTTGTCTACTAGTGATGGAATCGACATACAAAATATTTTAAAGCGGCTGTTCCAACCTTTGTTGAGGATATTTCATAAGCATATATATATATATCTCCTTCATGCAGGATATTAGATATAACTGTATTGTGGTAATCTGCAGGGATACAGTGGGTTACAAGGACGTGTCTCTGGTCTGTGAAAGATTGTATCAATATTAGTTTAATGTGAAGTGTGGTGATCATTCATACGCCAGGGGGCATACATGTAGCTCAAAATCTGTCTGAACAGCAAATTCCTATCGGACTTTTGTTTAAAAACGCCCTACATAGGCTTTATCGTGATATGCTGCACTAGATGGTTGGGGACGGAAAGAAGAAATAAATTCGGCTCGTGGAATTGAGGTAGTTTACATGTATTTCAATGGGACTGGCAATTGGGGTGGTTAGACATTAATATCGTCGGCGTAGAATCAAAAGTGCGTATCTCCAAAATGCTAATTTTTCAGGAGAAGCAAAAAACTTCAGCATATTTGCAATTTTAATGTTTTCTCTGTCAAATTTCACACGAACCTGACCAATACGATTTAAATTATCATGTTAACTATTTTTAAAATAGAAATTGATTTTTCGCGATGTAAGGACGAAAAATTGGAGATAGGCAATTTGTGCATGACGACATTGACACTGATTGGTGGAGATAGGCAATAATACCAACCAAGCAGTACCATTGAAAAACGTTAGGGTTACGATATTTTTGGAAACCTTATGATTGAGAAACACAATAAAAACACATTCGAAACAAATTATTTAGTGTGTGTCGGAAGGACCAGCTCCATATAACGCAAGGGTGTATGTACACAGGGGGTGGGGGTGGGGTAGTGTCCTCTTGGGTCGCAGAACAACAATTTTGATGGCCTGCTGAATTTGAATTGGGTACGAAAAGTGCTAAAATTCAAGAGAAAGGCCTTTATATTTCACATTTTCCCGGGTAGGAGGGCATGCCCTCGGAACCGCATTCCACCTAGCGTCTGGCACAAAAGGTTCTATAAGCCCCAAACCCCCATTAAGTCATGTTCCTCGTATATTGTCAGAGCAAGAAGAAGGATGAGCCTGACCAAAAGATATGCTTTCAAACATTTTAGAAAAAAGACTTACTGTTATTAGGAGAACATTTCTTGATGGATGGGGCTGAGACTGAAAATGGACTTAAACCATTGTTTTTTTCTGCGAGTCACTTCAAGATCACATCGTGATGACGATTCAAGTGTTACCACAATGATCATGTAGAATAGATCATGTAGATAGACATACATGTAGTACATGCACCAAGTTCCGTACTTCTAATACTAGTTACGTTTTAAGTATTAAAAAAAATGATATTTTTATCATGTTTATTCAGTCAATTCAAAGTATGTATCTATTGCAGAGTCTAACTTTATTGAAGAAAATTAACAATAACCAAATTGTCCTGCGCTACATGACACAGTCATGCATGAACACATGAATACGAGTTTGTACTTGTCAGGTATATTTGTATTTCTTCCCACAGACGGAATCAAAACTTTAAACTCTAAAAAACGATCGTTGAATGCATAAACATCCCGAGGCAGAACAGATTTTAACTGCTTGAAATCTTCATAGAACTTTTTTCTTTTATGTTATGACACAGTCTGAATTGGCAAGTCAAAAATTTAAACTCTAAACAACGATCTCAGCGTATAGCACACAAGAGCTACAGAGCTACAAATCTTCAACAATAACTATATTTCATGCTTTTCGTTTACTGTACAAGCAATAGTACAGGTGCTAAGGCGATGTGGAGTTCAGATTGTGATACAAGCACCAAATTTCACACACGTGTACATTTTGATGTATTGAATGAGATAAAAGGAACACTCCAATCAATTTTGACCCGTAAAATGGCCTAATTTGCATGTTTCAAAATGGCCGCGAAATCAAATGGAATCGGGTTTGTTTAAGAAATCTAGATTTGTTTTCTGCATTTTGTGATTCAATTTGCTTCTATGTTTACTATAATTGTGTCTCAGTATCTTTGGATATTTTTCTGATGCTTATTTAACCCGAAAACCGCCCGAGTTAGCATAGCGGAATTATCAGATTCAAATATGTCATTAAAGTTATAATTTTAATTTGTACAGTTTATTTGACTGTAGACACCACTCAATAGAAGCTAAAATATCATGTAAGTAGTCAAATATCTGCCAATTTGGATAACGAAATTCAAAATGGCCGCCAACATTATTATATTTAAAAAGTTAGGTCAAACCATAATCTTCATGATAACAGTTTATTGGACTGTATACACTACTTAATTTGAAACAAAATATTATGAAATTAATCAAACATCCGCGATTTTTTTGTTATAATTATGTAAAGCGTTCTTCATTTTCTGACACGAACACATCAAGGTACATTTTTTATATAAGATGCCCGCGCAAAACACTCGTCAACTGTGTGTTGGATTGCATTTAAATTTGCAATGAGAGTTCTTAAGAAACGTTAACAATATGAATAACACAAATGTATTGAAAACAAACTAGGTTTGCACTTTTTTACTTACAATTGTTGGTGTGAATAAAATTTTACACCATCATCAGTTTTGTTAATTAATATAAGTACAACATATTAGTACACGGTACATAGTGTAGGTATAGCTGAGATGCGGATTCCGGGGATAATGAGCACACTGCGTTTGAAACTTAAGATACTTATTAATAATCCATCTCAAATTCCAGTTATGTCAGCCTTTGAATTGGTAAAAAACCCTCAGAGAGTCAGGGAGAGCCAATTTATTATAAAATATACTTGAAGCTTTAACTACTGTAATACTTTTGAAACCACCAGACAGGTACAGCTCAAGTTTGATGTAGAATACATATAGGAGAGATAACACATCACATAGGAGAGAACAAACATCAATGTGTATATCACAAGCTCGTAGCAGGCATGTCGGTCCAGGTGTTGTATTCTACCCCCGACCAATCGAAGAGTGGTTCAGCCTGTCACATGACGCGATCGGCTAATCACCGCCGTCATCCAGTTGATATTTAAATTAGGGAGTAGAATAAGAGACTTCAGGGGGAATTGTGTCACCACAGCATCACCGTGTATGTAGCTGGCTATTTAAAGCTATCTGGAATTTGCGCACTTTCTGTAGGCCTAACTAAAGGCGAAATTGGTAGCCCACTAATGTGTATGTTTTTGTTGAAAATTCTAAAAATCGGGGCCCCGTTACTTTGTAAGTAAAGCCTCGATCGCCTGTTAGCGGTTATAAACTTGAATATTTAGATATGGTATAAAGAGGATAAGATATTATTGACGAAGATGCAAAATATGCCAAAAATTGACAATTTTCGTGAAATCACAAGATGTAATCACAATATCTTTATTCCACATTGCTCATGGCGGCCATTTTGAAAAAATGCAGATTAGGATAATTTACGTGTTTGGTTACATACGTTTTATCTTCAATGAAGAAAATCATTTGCACATGCTGTTTGGGGCCATTTTGTAGAATAATCATAAATATATCTAAATATTATACTAAGATTCAGTTACACGAGTCATGGAAGTAGCCTGAATAAAATCACAAAATACGGAGAACAAATCGAGATTTGATGTGAACAGAAAAAACATTTTAGTTTTACTTTGCTGTCATTTTGAAATATGCAAATTAGGACATTTTACAGGTCAAAATCGAGTGGGGGTGTTCCTCTTCTATGATTTAGGAGATGAAAAGGCACCTGTGTGTGAAATTTGGTGCTTTTATCACATTCTGAACACCATGGTGGATTTTTGGACCTTAGCACCTGTACTACAAGGGGTATGCACACCACAACTACAGATGAGGCAATTCATCGTCGAATGCATGACTATCCTGTGTATGAAATAAATCCCGGTAATTTCGTGTTTTATAAATGAGTACAATGTTTATCCATTGAATCAGAATGAAGATAATGGTCATTATAATTTTGTCATGCCATTTTACTACAAACTCGCGCGAATCCTTACACATCATAGGCACTTTTGATTATTCATATTTCACTGCCTATGTCCACATTACACACATAAATGGACATACGCAATTATGACTCTTCGTAAATGACAGATTCGAATTTTTGATTCTTCAGATCCTGTACATAGGCATTTTTGAATCTCTGCGAATTGAGCAGTTGGAGATACGCATTTATGAAAAACGGCCACAGGCACGTAGCAACGTTGCCATGGCAACCAATATTTTTTCTCAAGGTGCCCCCTCTAGTATATTTTCAGAAAATTTGAAAAAGTCAAAATTGTTAATTTTGGAGATACGCACTTTTGATTCTAAGCCGACGATATATCGTAGGCACGAGATTGGTCGACTTGGTGATTTTGAACAATCCAATGCCTACGATGTATTGCAACGTCTATCACTGGGGGTGAACTCGGTCACAGCCAAAAATGTTTGGTGACGTTCTCAATCAATGTTTACATGTGTATTGTTTATTTATTCAGCTTTATGTACAGTGGAAACATGAATACATACATAAACACACAAATATATATATACTAAATATGATTGTGATATAATCACATTATCACTGTACTGTGCTAAGAAAAGGTCGCTTGCGACCTCTACTAGGCTTGACAGCTAATATCTAAAAACATTTTTTTGCTATACTGCTCACAATAATGTAATAAGATACAAAATAAAATATAAGATATAGTTCAAAATAGTATAAAATATACAACATATAGATAGTATAAATGGAATTGTAAGTGAAAATAAAAACTACTTGGATGAATTAGAAGGAAAAAAATTATAACATAAAATATAACAATATATCATGTATATAATACAGGAAAAGACAATATTAGATTATATATAAATGTATGATAAAAAATATATATATTATGAATGTAAAACAGCTAGAATTCTATGAACGACAAAAAACACAATTACATACTAAACTCCACGTGCAGCGTTCGTTAGTATTAAATTTACATAAAGTGAAAAATAAAGAAAGAAAATACACTGCCTGCCTCACGTATATGCCGAGGCAAACAATTCCACAAACGCACAAGGCGATAAAAATAGGAAACTTGGAGGGCAGTCGTTTTTACTCTAGGTAATTTAAGCAATGTACCTTTGTTAGAGGACCGTAAACTATGTAAAGATCCGACAAGTTCAATATAACTAGAAAAATCACAGTCAACATAATTATGTAAATATGTATAAAATAACACGAGATCAATAATCTCTCGGCGAAAACAAAGTGGTAAAATAGAAAGTTTTATGCATCTTTCTGCATATGACATATCAGAATAATTATTTAAAATATACTTTGTGGCGTGGCGCTGCACTCTTTCTAGCAATAAAATATCTTTAACATTTGCAGGGGACCATAGAGGTGAACAATATTCAAGAATACTGCGCACGTGTGAAACATAAAGTTGAAACTTAACAGGAGATAGAGCATCAAAACTTATGGAGCGTCTTAACATGCCTAATAAGTAATTTGCCTCAGCAGATATTCATTTAATATTTTTAGACCATGATAAGTTAGAGCTAACAGTGACACCAAGGTCATTAATAGATTCTACGCGCTCTAAAACATTGTGTTCTAACAGGTATACATAGTTGACTTTCAAGAAGCGACATATAGATATTTGTAAACATTTCTTTATAGTAAAATTCAATCTCCATAGTTGGCTCCAGGCGAATAATGCATCTAAATCGCTTTGTAAAATCAGTGCATCATTTTTAGTTGTAATACGTCGATATAATTTTGCATCATCTGCATAAAGACTAATAGCAGAAGAACAAACTTCACAAATGTCATTTATATACAATGCAATTTGAATTAAATTTGCCACGGTTCAGGGTACATGTATTCACAGTCATGGATTTAAGTTTGTAGTATTTTCTACATGTAAAAAATGTTTCGCACGCAGTTGGTGCTTTTGTCAATGGAGTCATTGAAGTTATCTTTCTGGTTTGCAGGACACATCATATGCGTATATACGAAATTTGAGTGTTTTATATCTCACACGAGGGTTCGAGTTAAATGGCCACAACAACTAAGCTTCTTCTGATTGCTGCTGAACAATACACTGCCGAATTACCGCAGTGGCCGTCCCTATCTTCTAGTGGCAATAAAAATAGCGACCTTTTTTTTATCCCGAAACCAATAAGAAACTGTCATCATTAAACCGCGATAATATTAGAAAGCTATCATTTAGAAACCGTGACACCATAGAAAGCTATCATTCCACAACCGTGACATTCATTTTTTATCTATTCTTGGTTTTTTTTCTTTAAATAAATTTAATGGAATATTATAAATACATGCAGTGGCAAAGATTAATAAACGTCCTTAACATCGTAACACGTCCAGTATATTGCAAAAGCAAAGGTATTGAAAAAAAAGGGATAAAGTGCTTCTGTCTGGTAAAGATATATAGCAACTAAACCGTGAACATTGATTGAGATTGTCAGCAAACATTTTTGGCCTTGACCGAGTTCACCCCCAGTGTCTATGGGAATATGGCCTGATATAAAAACTGCCTGGTCATAAACTTATATAAAAGGTCGATTTTTGCTTGACTACTAACAGACTGCTAACAGTTTATTACCCGATTGTACATGTAGCATACGGCTTATCATTTTGACAAAGGTTATCTATCAGATAGAAGATAGATTTTGACCATTGATAGCGCTCTTCAATTTGGTCCTTCATTGTGATGATGTGTGCTAAACAATGTCTGCTAAATGCCAGGACAGCAAACTCGAGACATTGAACCAATGTTACGTTGATGTTGGGCCCATTTCATGTCAAGTGTATATATACTAGTGATCGTCTTGCGGTTTTGATTTTGAAATTACTACGATAATGTTTCACGATTTTTATATATTGAATTGTATTGCTTTGCACCTGTCTGTATACTATTCTAACTGTTAGTGTTACTATTGTGTTATATGTACGATAAAAAAACTATATGTTACTCCCAGCTAACACAAAACACTTGTATAACATGTGTACAATGTTGGACCAGCGTCGAAGACGTTGGGCCGACGTTGTATAAATGTTATACAAATGTCTTGTGTTTGGTGGGCTATGAGTGCCATATAAATCTTATTGTGGGCATATATAAATGTCAATAATATAACAAATATTTTTATCTGCGGTTTGAGACGTTCGAGTCATGTTGGCTGGGAATGGATTATGAAGACTACATTCTACATGTATCAAATCCAGACCTTTTTTAAAATTGATCATTATCAAATAGTATACACTAGAGATCTCAAACTAAACACTATGTTCAGGTTCGACTCGACGTTTTCTTGGTTCAGAAAATGTTATCTGCTGTTTGTCATGTAATTTGGTCATAGTTTCTCAGGTGGACTCACCTTTACCATTATATAGAGCACTTTATCACCTGTTTCTTGTAATACGGGCTTGTAAATGTCACGATGTAAGATGTATCCCCAATAACAGATCAAAACCCGAACAACGGAAAGAAGACGTATGTGTCATAGCCGTGTCATCCTCTTTGACGATGCCACAGTGTTGGTTATACGGCGGGTCAATTGTGGCTCTATAGTACACTCTTAAAACAAAAGGTTATCGAAGGTTCTTTGTTGCGTGGTACTATGCAATAGAAAGGGCTCCACTTACATAGCTGGTATGTATATGGAACCTTCCACGATAGTATACTATACAGCAAAGAACCTTCAAGAATCTTTTTGTTTCAAGATTGTATGTTAGTCACAACATTTTGAATGATTAATGGACACGAGAATGAATCAATTGAGATGCACTTAATCGCTGAGATTGCATATAAATAATACTTTGAAGTTGTGCACATTATCCACTGCGTGTGAAAACGCACAATATGATATATATCATAGGAGATGAAAGCACTTAAAAATAACATACATCAGAGTAGTCTGTTTGGGAGATGACGGGGGGGGGAGGGGTGCTTTGTGATAATTATCTTGTAATAATGGGTGATTATTTTTAGTTGTGGACATTATCCACTACGTGTTACCGCGGTTAACCCTTTCAAGCCTGAATTTACCATTGTCATCTCCATCCACTACAAGCCGCGAATTGCTGTCGCAATTCTCGACTTGTAGTGGATGAAGATGACTTGAAGTGGGTGGAAAATTAAAGAAAATTACCATGTATTGGTAATCCAGTTCCATGGAAATTTTCATGCTAAAACCTTTTGTTGTGGGAAAATTAAATCTGTTCACAGGGATTTAAAATTATGCTTTAATGCATCGTGAGGGCTTAAAGGGTTAAAAAAGCACAAAGTGATATAAATCGTAGGAGATGACAGAACTTAGTTAGAGTATACGTGGGAGTAGTCCATGGAGGGAGACCATGGGGAATGGATTATGTGATGATTCTGTACTCCATGGAGGGAGACCATGGGGAATGGATTATGTGATGATTCTCTTGAAATAATAGGTATCGTCTTTCTTCTGTCCCTCTGCTTATATTATTTGTAATTACATAAATGCACAGAAAACAAAACTAGCATCCTTCTAGACCACTCTGTGAGGGTGGAGGGTTTTTATTCGCGTGCTAATTATAATTAACACACATCACTACATTATTTGCTTTGTCCAACCACGACATTCTAAGCCGGGAATGGAGAGTTATTGTTCATCAAGCACAGACCAATTATCATGGTAGGCCTATGGTACTATAATCAGTCTGGCGCGACCGAACTATTTATTATGAGGGATGGTCGGATATGTTATAAGTCAGTTAAAAACCTCGGAGCTCTACATTCTTAACTTTGAAAAGGGCCACGGCCTTCGGCCTCGGCCCTTTTCAAAGCTAAGAATGTAGAGCTCCTCGGGCTTTATCCTATAATGAATTCGGTGTGGCTGGACAGTGGCTCTAAACCTACGTTTACACACGTACATAGCTCATCCGTTCAGTGTCGTGTCATGAACGCTACATGTAACGATCACTCTGTGTAGAGATCACTACGTGTAGCAATCACGATCAATACGTGTAGCGGTCGTGACACGACACTGAAGACTTACGAATGAGATTAATGAAAATGATTCTGTAATGTAGGGGGCTTGTGTAATGCAGTGGGATTTTCTTGTTAATGTATGACACTCCATACATCAACATTTTCAGAAGATTACACCGAATAAGAAATAATAAGGTGTCGATTTTTCCTTCCAGTTTTAGTGACACTTTCGGTCCCGTGAAACAAAACGACAAAAACACAACTTTTATACCAACATAACGTACAAAATTAAATGTTATGCACATCAGATAGTCATGTATAATATACCTAGTTTAAAATATTACTAAACACAATACTCAGAAGAGCACGCAGAAGTAAAACAATATATATGTTTAGATATAGTGGCACTTTACCTCAATCAGTAAAATATAAAAACACATGATTTTCACACCAGCGTCACGCCTTTAATAGTCTACTACAGATTTTTCAAGAGAAATATAAACAAATTGGTTGCAAGATCGGATGGCGAGTATTCCTATTATTCTATATTTTCAGTTTTGTTGACACTTTCCTGCCAATGGAAAACAAAGAAAACATAATTTTTATACCAACGTAACACACATAATTATATTTCATGCACATCAGATAATCATGTAACGTAGAACATATAACTCAATAATACATAGTGACACTTTGAGCGCAATAAGTTAACTTTAAAAAAACAGTACCGCAAAACCCTTAATACTAAATATGTTTCAAGTGAAATATAAAACAAAATGTTTAGAAGATCGGGTGGAAATTATTTATTTTAGATTTAATGACACTTTAAGTTGAAGAAGGGACAGAATAAAAGATCATCATTTCCTACAGCAACGTAACGCCAATTATTCTATATCGTTTATTAATATATAATATAACATTTTTTTAAATTAATAGAACAGATTTACTTTTATTGCTTTTTTTTATTACTTTTTAGATTTAGTGGCACTACACGTTCAATAAATATAGCATAGTTTATACATCATTATCCCATATTATACTAAAAATGAGATTGTTGTTAGTGTTACGGGTTTTTTTGTACTAAAAGTATCAGATGATCATGTAATAGATCCATTTTAAAATAAATTTAAAAGAAAGAAATCCACACATAATAAAAAAAGTGTTTATTATTTGTTTTCAAGTTTTAGTGACACTTTCCGTTCAGTTATTAAAGGTCAAGTAAATGTCAGGAAAATGTCAAACATAATCATAAACATAAGTGTCGGTTACTGTTTTCATTTTTGCTGACATTTCGAGCTCAATAGATATAGGCCTATCAATTAGGATAACAATATTTTACCCTATCGTAACACCACAGATGCGGTTTATTGCACATCATTTATAGTCATTACTCGGTATAATACACTATTTAAAATAACATATTAACAATAATAACTTATACATAATTAAAAATTTAACAACTGACAAAAAAACTGTCTAATGACCATGACCTGTTAACTTACGTACCTGATGACATGATGTATATGGCTTAAACACTGATCACACCACCCCCACCAATACATATCTAATGCATAACAATAATACTGTCCATATGTTGTGGAAGCATATACAAAGAGGCACCTGACCCCTCTTCCACCTTAAAGTCTTTTCATCACTCTCTCTGATAAGCCAGTCATTTTAGTGTTGTGATTACTGATACAAAATATATAATTATAGTTATTGGTGCCACGCCAATAAACGTGAGTATAGTGACCCTAGGGTTGGCATAGATAAATGGTAAATTAGTTGGGGTATAGCCTCCCGTGGTAGGACCCCTGCTTCTTGTGCAACCAAAGATAACACCAACATACAACAGCCCTTCTGGATGAGGCGCGATACTGCATCAGCCCAGACATTTAACTTGCCAGGGAGATATATAGCTTGTATTTTAAAATTATATATGGCTGATAGCCAGAACAGTTGTCGGAGATACATCATGACTGTTTTGTTTCTGCACGTTCCCTTATTGAGTATGGCCCTTGCCGTTTGATTATCTACATGAAAGCATACACGCTGGTTGGCCCAATGAGGGGCCCACCTAATTGCTGCGAAAATAGCAGCTAGTGTTTCCTTGTAATTAATATGTAAAGTTGTGAGCTCTGGGCAATCTATAGCCCATTGTATATAACCCCAATCATTATTAAAAGTGAAACCGCAACCAGTGTTGCAAGCATCACTTTCTACGTCACATATGGGGGCTTTACTTAGCATGAGCGCTTTGCCATTGAATATTTTCAGAAAATTGACCCACCATTGTAGATCGGCATGAAAATCTGCAGATAATCGTGCTTTGTGATGTGGCTTGCGTAGATGAGCTATTGTGTCTAAAATTCTTCTGAGGTAACTTCTACCTCCGTTAACTACTTGACACGCCCAGTTTAGCTTACCAGCTAGACTCTGCAATTGTCTGCATGAGCCGCGTCTCCTGTTGGAGAATGATAATAATAAGGTTTGAAGCTCTTTAAGTTTATCTTCAGGCAGAGACAGTGACATATCTATGGAATTTATGCATATTCCTAAGAAAATTTACTTTTGACAAGGGTCTTCTACTTTTTTCCATGAAATCCCAAAACCAAGTTCTCTTAGTAATTTGACGAGCGTGTCTAGACCTTCTTTACACCTCTCTCGTGTTGACTCGACAATCAAAAAATCATCGAGATATACAACTACGTTAAAACCCATACTTGCCATTATACGCCGAACAGCTTGTGAACATCTATGAAAAATAAAGGGACTTAGTCTAGCACCAAAAGGTAAACGTGTATCATACATATACGTGGATGATTTACTTGTCCCAAATGCCCACTTGAGACCTGTTAGCTCATAGTGAGATGGATGAATTTGGACATATCTGTAAGCTGACTTTAAATCAGCTTTTGCCATGAAATAACCCGGTTGTAATAACTTCACAGCATCATCAACACTTTGATACTTGAATTTTCTTTCTAATTCTGCATAATCATTCAAAGCCTCACCAGATGGGCGACTGCAGTCATGAATAAGACGCACAGAACCATCTGATTTCTTAATTGTGCCCAATGCGCTGACAATAGTGGGTTTATTTTCACAAATTATATATCGTTGTTCACTCAATTCAACTTTAATTTGATTCTCCACACTTTCAATATTTTCGTCACAAATAGCGGAATGATAATTATCTGATTCCACCTGGCGATAATTTGAATGATTATGCTTATTAGTTATATTAAAACCTTCTCTTATACCCTCTAAAATAAAAACCGCGTCAGGGTCATTCACAAGATATTTTTCCCATTTTTTATAGTTTAGACAGCCTTTTGGCAAAACTGGCTTACCAGAGAGTATTACGGGGTCATTGCCTGAATCCTATACAGTGTAGCTGCGCAGGGTCTGCTGACCCAGCTTATCACTATTGCTATTGCACAGGGCCGGCTGGCCCAATGTCACTTTGTTATCGCGCGAGCCTTGTTGGCCCAATTCCTTGTTGCTTATATGGCGCGGGGCCAGCTGGCCCAGTCCCGTATTGCTGTTACTGCGCGGGGCTTGCTGGTCCAATGTCTTTTTACCGTTACTGTGCACGGCTCGTCGGCCCAATGTCTCTTTTTCAATATCGAGCGCGGCCTGCTGGCCCAATTCCTTAATGTCGTTATTGTCATACTTGTGCGGGACCTCTTGGCCCAATGTCTCTTCTCCGTTTTTGCTGGGGGCCTGTTTGCCCAGTGTCTCTTTGTCGTTATTCCGAGGTGGCTGCTGACCCAGTGTCTCTTTGCAGCTCGAGACTTTCCTCCTATCGTGGCTGGTACGTGTCTTGCGCAGCTTTCGCTGCTCTCGTCTCTTGCTGGCCTGTTGTACCAAACGTCTACATAACGCACCCAGCATCAGACAGGGTACATCTGTCCCCCAGGAGAATTCGAAAACCGCTTGCAGGCTCCTGTATCGCCGGTCAAACTGTAGGATGCTGACCCAGGTGTACGATTCAGCCAAGCTTGTCAGCATAGCCATGTACGCTTGATACTGAAGTACACCATGTACATTGAGCTTGTTGCTCTGTATCAATCACGCCATTATTTTTAAACTGGCTCCTGTCCACTGCAAAGCGTTACCTTTTCTAGGGGTGTTACAATATCTGCAGTCATTCTGTTGTCATCGTCTATCCTTGTTACGTCTATCACTCTCTTCCGTCTATCCTCCAAATTGTCTACAATATCCAGGTATTCGTTCCGACCTGGAACCGCTAGGTGTACCTCCGGTCCTACCCCCGTCCAGTACCTGTTAAGCTGTGCGTACCTCTGGCCTGAAACACTGCTGTGTAACACAGAGATGGCGCATGAGGAGAGAAGCAGGCAGTCCATCGCTTGTCAGGCCCTGACACAGGTCCTGTAGGGCCGCTTGTGTAACGTTGGCAGACATAGCATCCACAGGGATACCTGTGCCCACCGCCAGATTCTCTCCCCCACGGGGGCAGTCCAGGATTGTCATATTAAATAATAATTGTGATCAAATATTCAAAAAGAGCTGGAATCCAGTAGCCCAACACATGGCGTGCCGCGATCAGGGCCGCCATACTCACTGCTCACGAACTACAAGACGCTGTCCCAGCGTGCAGTGCTCTGATAAAGTAAGAATATTTTTCAAAAATTCGTTCAGCAATCGAAACGGCAAGGACACGGCTATTATATCAACTATGAAAATCAATTTTGAAAAAAAATACTTAAAACCCTTTTTCGCTGAACTATAAACGTCTAACAACAGGCTTATGTTGTACTTACAAAAAACCCATAAAATTATACAGACAAATAGGATCATAAACCCTAAAAGCAGGCTCATGTTACACATACTAAAGACAATTATAAGCGTTTCACAACAGGCTGATGTTATACATACAAAAACATACAATTATAATTATTTATTAACAGGTTGCACATACAAATCCTTAGAATTAAAAACCTATATTAATATGCTCTCTCATGATTCATGGAGTTGACATGTTCTCGTTTTAGTAAAAATTCCCTTTAATCATGGCTACTGGTTATGGAATAAAAGTTTTCGATGCGAGAGAAGAGAATCATTTAATCTAGTTCACTACACATAATGCAAGTGCATCCGGGGTATAATTGCCTAGCTGTCAGATGTGTTCGGCAAAGCTTCGCGTTTACAGGCTCTACGTTTAATTTGGGCGGATCAATGCAACTTGGCAAAACACAGTCCATTGTGATCCTGCCCTCAAGAAGATAACTTGAGGCTCATCCATCTGGATAAAAACCTGGTCTACCATTTTCATTCATTCTCATTCTTGAAAAACATTGATATAAATGATGAGTATTCGTCGGTGAGACGTCTGCAGTGAGAACACGTTCATTTCCGCCTCCCAGAACACACATTGATAAATGATGCAACCCGGATTTGCCAACCTTCCCAGTAAAATATTTGTACAAATGTTATACAAATGTTGGATTGTCGCCTTGATGGCGTTTCTAGTCTGAGGACAGGGGATATCCCTAAGCTTGACATAATCCCCGCTCAACCTACTTCTCTTCTCCTCTGCTACTCCTGTTCAGGGGCAAAGGTGATGTTGAGTGGCAACTCTGTCATGATTTAGCCCATTTTTGCACTGACAGGTAGAGCTTTGTAAGAATAACTTCCATCTCTGCCAACGCAATAACATTACTGCACCTAACAACCTGTGGCATCATGGTGATCAGAGGTCGAACATCGATCTCCTCGCGTCAATAGTAGAATATTTGATAATCAGTGATCATGTCAATCACTGCTAAATCAGCTACGCCACCCCAAATCATGTATATTATTATTTCGCCTGATATTAAATCAGGTCTGCACCACACTCGACACACTCTAACACACACAAGAATTGCATTCTTGGAAAAAAAAACATTTGTTGTGTATATAGTATCATATCTGAGAAATGTGTACTGAGTAGAATAACCAGTTTATGAAGTAGATGGTGGCATCAAATAAAGTTTACATCAATAGTTGCTGATGTTTCCCTAAAGCTATTGAAAACTATGTCTAATATTTACAGTTTTCCCACTGCGATTGTAACTATATTGCTGAGTCCATGGTTGTAATATCTCATGGCGATTTAATAATCATCAAATATTATATGACATTTTATTGTGATGAAAATGCAGGACAGAATTGTTTAGGTCAGTACTGAATAATATCTCAAGTACGCGTTGTATATTCTCTTCCACGTGGTTTGATGGCCACAGTTAATTTCGATGTTATAATCTATGCCTTTGCTTTATCTGTTCTAGTTTGCTTGCTGCTTTTCAGTTAAATATCGTAATCAAATTGTGGTTAAACGGGTGAGTTCGACTCTGGCAAAATAAATGTTCACTGAACAGCTGAATAAAAATAAAGTAGGTTAAAAGAAGAAAGACTACTATTGATTTTGTTGCAAACGACCGACTTGATTATATAATAATGGCCAGTGTCTCCTGGCCACGCCTCGAGACATGCGTCCTGCATTGCGCAGACCGGAAATAAATTTGTGCAGCTCTCAAGCGGATGCGCGATGGTACAGCAGCACCATGCAAAGGCAAACAGCAGTAATCACTTGGAGGAAATCAAATTAGTTACTGCTTTAGTTACTGCTTTTGCCTTTGCAGAAGTACAAACGACAGAAACCACTGACTGCACTACTGACCTTTTGATGGGAAACCAGGGAGAAATAAAATAGTAGGTCTGTCTGACACGGCACTTTTACTCAGAGGAATAGGCCACCTTTGTTTGAGGCAGGTGGTTTTAGTCCTGTCCGGCCAGCCGTTTGATAGGCGAGCGGAGATCACAGACGAGCGCTTGATTAAATTCCCTCTGGTCAACTCTTCCTTCATCCCGTATTAGTCCCGGCTGCAAAGACAAACAGCTGTAACTGCGTACTTAAAAAGTAAGCAGTTACAGCTGTTTGGCTTTGCACGGCTGATTACACCCTTTCACAATGCCAGGAAGGGTGTTAATCTTTAGATACCGTTGTCACTAACCATGCTAACATTGTGCTGGCCATGACATTTCAAGCCACAATAAATCACTTCTCCTGACAATGTAATGCTATCACATTATATCTCTACAATTTGTTTTTATTCTAGCTACGACCCTCGTATATGTTTTTTTACCGCTGACGCCCAAAATAAAGCTCTGGAGCTGATATACCGCTGCAAACAAAGTGTAAACGGATCGTCTCTTCGGGTAACTCCACATGCTATATGGGATTTGTGGGTGTTTACTGTTAGACACAATGCTATCATTCAATTTTTAGGACGAAATATTATTAGCAATTTGGACGATTTCTAGTAAATGTGCTTTTGCTTGTGTTTTAATAAAATTAACGCTCAAGCAATTAAATATTGTAATATCCCGACTTCTCATGTGTGACGTGTGAATGAGTCAGTTAATCCTCACAATGTTGAATTATGTTTGTTTAAATTATGGAGACTGAAGCGTTTTTCAATTTAAAATCATCGTAAATGTCTTAGTTAGCTCTTTCCGCTTCATTTAAATACCTATATGCTATGGGATATACGGCCATTAGAAATGTTTTAATTCTTGCAGTGCGGGGATCGTCTTTATGCGTCAGAATCTGACGTCTACAGACGTCAGATTCTGACGCATAAAAACCGTCCCCGCGCTGAAATTAGTGGGCTTTTACGTCGAGCTTATTTAGGATTTATAGATATAAACCTAACAATTAGCAGGTGCCGATTATTGTATGGGATTTTAAAATCGATCAGAAAATCAGGTCAACTGTTCTGGCAGTTCTATGTTGCTCACACCATGCGCTGGCACTATAGACCGCGTAAAAAGTGTGGAGGGGGGGGGGTGATGTACTACTAGCATCTTCACAATATCATGACAAATCGATCCTAACCTAAACCCGCTAGGGACGACTATTGCTGTGTTTAGTTTGTTGTATTACTCGGTGAAAACACCTCTATTGGAAACGAAATGTTTGTTTAATTAAACGTCAAGATTTGTAAATGTCTACTCGCAAATTAAACAAGTATTGGTAATTTTAACCGACGTGCATGTCACGGTAGCGAGACACAACTTCAAGTGGGTGGAAAATTAAATTTTGTAGTGCCGAATTTAACACTGTATGGGTTAACCTACCGGCGAAGATGTGATTCAGAGAATTGTATTAATCAGATGGTACTGTGTCGTTTTTTTCAAATTCATTTGGTCTCGTTAGCTTTTTATTCGCCTGGTGATGTCGTACGGCTTAGCGTTGCGACGGTTTTTGCTATGGGTGTTCTGGTGTGTGTAGGCAGCAAATGTCAAAAGACAAAAACCCAGCACCATTCCACAGAACCAAGCCGATATTATTTACGGATCGCCGTATGGTGTATTTGAAAAGATCCTACGACACCTTTAGTGACACCGTCAGTCCCATGAAAAATGGACTCAAAACATCATTTTTATACCAACATAACGTACATAATTAAATGTTAGGCACATCAGATATTCATGTATAATATACCAAGTTAAAATAGTAATATTAAACACAATACTCAGAAAAGCACGCAGAATTGAAAAAAAATGTTTTTAGTTATAATGACACTTTAAACTCAATAATTACAAAATAAAAACACACGATTTACACACCAGCGTCACGCTTTTAATACTTCAGATTTTTTAAGAGAAATATAAACAAATTGGTTGAAAGATCAGATGGCGAGTATTCCTATTATTCTATCTTTTCAGTTTATGTGACACTTTCCTTCCCATCCCATGGAAAACAAAGAAAACATGATCTTTATACCAACGTGACACATATAATTTTATTTCATGCATATCAGATAATCATGTAACGTAGAACATTTACCTCAATATTACCATGTTCAGAAGGATCCACATAAATAGATAACAAGTATTTTTTTTAGACATAGTGACACTTTAAGCTCAATAAGTTACATATAAAAATACTATCGCAAAACCATTAATACTATATATTTTCAAGTGAAATATAAAAACAAAATGTTTAGAATATCGGGTGGAAATTATTCATTCCAAAATTAGTGACACTTTAAGTTAAATAAGTGACATATTAAAAGATCTTCATTGTGTACAGCAACGTAACGCCAATTATTCTCTATCGGTTAATAATATATAATACAACATATAATTTTAAAGGAAATACAGCAGATAGTTTCCAGAAGAGCTTACATAATCATAATTGACGGTTACTTTTCAAATTTAGTGACACTTCACGTTCAATAAATATACAATTAAAATACCATAATTTATACATCGACGCAACATCATAATCACAATTTATACTACAAAAAATGTAGCATATGTAATAAGCGCGACGTTTAGACCTGATAGTTTGAAAAAATGATAAAACTGTCAAAATTTGAGGACTTGTACTTCAATATATCCCTTTGATATTAAGATGGGAGCCCTATGAAAAAAAAAACGTTTTGCTCCGTTTATGTCGGTGGGGTCTATGAAGTGTAATCGTGGACAGCTGTACACCGCGAAGATGTGGGCGTGGATTGTGAAATTTGTTTGAACAGGGAAATCAATGTTTGTTATCATGGCGATGCGTGGGAGCGATCTACACACTAATTTTGAAAACATCCCCACAAAATGTTAACGACGTAGCTGTAAACAAGCTTAAAATGGCTAAATATAGGTGAAATGTTACTGATTCTAACAAAGCTATTTTTGACTTGATAAACTGTGGCCAAGCCTCAGCCGTGAGCGCCCATAGGAATTACTACACTTATTTGTACCGTCGCAATCAGCGGCTCAAGCCATTAGTTTCGGATACAGTTTGGGCTATACGAAATAGAGTTCGTAAGCTGCATTATATTGAGCGAATGGATCATTTATAGGATAAAAGTGTCAACGCTCGCATACATGTAACTCAATTATCTTTTATCATTTTATTCTGATCTTTTTAATTAAAGTGTGTGAAAATGGTGGTTTAAACAAAAAGGAAGTAAATTATTCTAATATAAATTATATGTATCTATCATGTCGCATAGTTCAAATTTGAATAGTTACTATATAAAGTCATATCTAGTTTAAATAGAAGCAGGGATACATTTAATTTATAATACTGACAAAAAAAAAGTTTTTATCGCTTATTTTGTAATATTTTCATTACACTGATTAAACACACTTGTAATATTTTTATGCTTAAGAAGGTAAATCGTTCAGACTTAGGCTCTATTGATCACAGTTTTGACATATTTGGTCCCGTTGTGCGCCTCACTAATACAGATAAACATACATAATACAAAAATGTATCAAACAATACCATGTATGTGGCAAAGAAAAAGGGATAGAGAAGTGCGCTGTTTTTGGTGATCATGTGGTTCGGCTTCACCACAGCCGAGGCATCCATATATGCCCATAATAAGGGGAAAATTTTACTATATTCTTGTTTTTGTACTGTTGTAATTGGTGAATAAAAATATATTTATACCAAATAATCTGGATAACATAGAGGATTGGATAAATCACTGAATTAAAAAAATAATACTTAAAATTAAAAAGTGTTTGTATATGTAGGCTGCGAATTATGGCGTCTATGCATAGCTACATGTATCTTGTATGAAATAAATGTATTATCATGTGTAGTTTATGTAATATGAATTGGTCTGATTTATGTAACAATGGACTTTTGATTTCTTAATCAAAGTTGAGAATATATTGGAAGCCTTTAGTTAATGATGTGTAGATTTTTACATGATTCAGTTCGAAAACCACCTAAACAAAGCTTGTACAAAGCGGATTAAATATTTTTCTTGCACTAAAATCGGCCAATAATTCACGTGCTATGTGATCCAATTTAATTTGCTATTGATAAATGATATAATTATGATTCACAGTGTGCTCTGTATTTTTCAACATAATTGTCCTTCTATTTTCATATATATAACGGAAATAAATATAAATATATATTAACAACACTTGTGTCTCTAATGTTGTTGTGTGCATGGTTGCACATGCAGACAATTTGTTTTTAATATTAACATTGATTTTAGATAATAATCTTGCAATTAGAAAAATAATTTTGATATGGTATAGCTGTTAGTCCATAATTATTATAATATGTGTTACCCCATTGACACGAAATGACACACCTTTCACTGCTTGTTAGTTATTGGAAAGTGATATAACATATATTAAAACAAAACCACAAATGAAATGTCACTCTGTAGCTCTAACTGGGATTAAAAAAACGTCTGGAAGCAGTGATATCAGTTTACAGTGTGTGTGATAATGATGATAACTTAAGAACTTGGCAACCACAAAGTGACATATCCAGTACGCGCTGCTGAACATTTCAAGTATAAAAACTTTATACTTGACATGATGATACATCGAGATACATTATTGCACATTATATTTTAATTTCAGCTATGCGTGCGAATTTTTTTGTGATGATTCTCAAATGACTTGGATCATTGTTAACATTTGAGTTAAATATGTGTATTTATTGAGCTTATCATGTTTATTAAAATAGTATGTGTTTTTTTAACAATAAAATCGATATATTGCCAATAGCTGGCTCAATGTAAACCGTGACAATAACGAAGTACTGAAGAGGTATTGTCAAATCATTTTAACCTCAGTACGCGTCTTTTCTTTGATGATTAGATGTAATTAACATAGGCATTTGGCATAGTTTTGTTGCTTTAGATAGGCGTATGCACATAGCGAGATTTGACAAACCATCATGCTCATAGAATGATCCGTATATATAATAAGTGCGTATGTTATTATTTGTTAAATTTCCCATTTGCTATGAAAAATATATTTGCCATAAAAAATATAATTTGAATGTGTCACACTGCACTATTTTTTAGCTTACTAATCCCACTTTGACCAGATTTTGATCATAATGGGACAAGAACAGAAAATGGTTTATTTTGTGATTTTAATTGGTATTTGATATTGTTTGATTATTGTGTCCGTATATAACAATATTACTACAAACGGTTTTCTCTGTGCCAGATTGAAAAGCAAAGGCGGTTCCAGGACGGTCAAGGATGCGAAGGCTGATTTTGACTAAATTAAGGGAACTGTCAACATGGCACTAACTTGATCCAAATATTTCATTTTTAGACATATAAAACACATACATATATTTATTCTTCTAATCTGTTAATGTAAACATAATTAAGGTAGGCCTCAAATAACCGAATAATATGGTTAAAGCGTTTCATTATCAATGTCAATTGCAGCACAATTCTATGACTTGTATTATATATTTTTTTCTGATATTATAGTTTTGGCGCCCATTGTGTAAATGAAAATGAAGAAAACAAGTTTATTTGACATAATATTTTATTTTTTTCATGCAAGTTAGGTCCACATCAAGAATTTGCAAGGGAAGGGACATAGCTGTAATTTAACTAAAAAAAGGGGGGTGGTCGACATTTTTTAAATTTAAATTAAGATTATTTAAATTTTTATTCCGGAACGCAATAAGTTGGCTTCCTCTTAATATGTCCGATAATCCGAGATAAATTTATTTCGTCACAATTTACAATTAAAGTCGGTTGTGGTATTTTGTATAAATTAAAAAAACAAAAACATTAAACATGAAATTTGAAAATCGCAAAAAAATGTCCGCGTGGGCTCCCATCTTAAACTGATAGAAAATCATAATACCTATGCTGTGTAAAATATTCAGAACTTTATCACTATTTTAAACTATTTTTAGCTTATTACATCCACTAATGAAATTGTTTTACGGAATTTGTTGTACTAAAAATATGAGATGATCATGTTATAAATCCCTTTTTAAATTAATTTAAAAGAAAAAAGTCCACACATAATAAAAATATGTGTTTATTTTTCGTTTTCAAGTTTTAGCGCCACTTTCCGCTCTGTTATTAAAGGTCAAGTAAATATCAGGAAAAGGTCACACTGAATCATAAACATAAGTGCTGGTTACTGTTTTCATTTTTGCTGACATTTCGAGCTCAATAGATATAGGCCTATCAATTAGGATAACAATATTTTACCCTATCGTAACACCACAGATGCGGTTTAATGCACATCATTTATAGTCATTACTCGGTATAATACACTATTCAAGATAACATATTAACAATAATAATTTATACAGAATTAAAAATTGAACAACTGACCAAAAAACTGTCTAATGACCATGAACTTTCGTACCTGATGACATGATGTATATGGACGTCAATCATCTGAGTTATATTGGCCTAATGTTGGCAAGAATTTACAATGTCTCAAAATATGTCCATAACATTACCATCTCGCCCTCTCTGAAGTATGTTACATCATACAAGACGATCTCATGTGAACAATGTATATTTCATGGCATTGCGTTACAGCAGAAAATGATGGTATTTCAATTTGTCTCTTATTCAAACATTTTTTTATATTATATTTCACTTGATAGTATTAACGGTGCAGTGGTGGTGTGGAAAGCATGCGTTTTTTTTACTCATTGAGCTTAAAAAGTCACTATATAAAAAATATTATTTTTTCTGATTCTGCGTGCTCTTTTGAACACTGTGAGTCAAATTATCTTTAATTTTGATTCATGAAATATATTCATGTGTGTTATGTTGATGTAAAAATGATGTTTTTTTCTTCGGGACTAAAAAAGTCAATGAAACTAAAAAGAAAAATTGAAACCCTATTTTTCTGATTACGATTTTTCTAATAAATTTTTCGCTATAAAGCATGATCAAGAAACATTAAAATCCCACTTTTATTTAGCCACATATGCCCCTACACTACTGGTGTTTCGTTACAAAAACGATATGAATTGATTACTTGAATAACTTACAGATTGGATACGGATACCGATAAAGCAGCCATGCAATTCCCCCTTGGGTCCTACCTGGTCATATCTGTCCAATAATATTGCAGCAGAAGGATCCTTTTGAACTAAAATAATAAATTAAACTTTAAGATCATCATAATTACAATATACTAGTGGATATATCAATTTTACAGTTACATGTAAAAACTATATATACACTAAGAAAACAACCACAGATCAATGTGGGTAACATCATAAGTACCAGTTGTGGCATCCGCACATCCGCAATACAGAATATATACGTTACAAACTGTAGTGCCACCGGTCAGTAGCAAGTTTGATTAGTGAAACTCCATCTTTCCCAACATTCCAGAGTTCAGCAGTTACATTGATTTCCTGACAAATTTCGCATTCATTTTAAAATATGCACTTTCGATCACTTCTCGAAACCCAAAAGACACCGAGCCCTATTTTTTAAAGTAGTTATTTAGATTGCATGCATGGATAATAGCGATGTTCTTTGATGTGTAATAGCTGATTGTTTAATGCAATACAATAACACCTTTCCCAATAGCAACACGCCACACAGTGACTAAAAGCTGAACTATTTATTTGGGCGTCCTGTCACACTCTTTTCTATTACAACACGCCACACAGTGATTAAAACTGAACTATTTAGTTGGGAGTCCTGCATATGCGCAAAATCGTGCAAACAGTGTATTGTCTAAAAAAAATATTTTGTCAACCAACCTGCATACGTCGTTGACTTGCTCGCTCGGCCGAAATAATCAAAATATCCACATGCTCCACATATTATATATCGTCGCTGATATCTTTCCTCGGTGCACACATATGCAGTGACCCAAACTGTTCAAATTCGTGGGATAATAATGGCAACCGAACGTATAACCGACTCGCGCCGCATAAAAAAAACGTACAAAAAAACACAAAAAATGGCTAATATGTCAAAGTTGACATGCAAACAGTCAATAAAACCTCTATATTTTTGTTCGCCGCACAACAACTAAGAGCTTTCTCTTTTGCCGACCCAGCTTTCTGAAACGCTCTGCCTGTGCCCATTTATCATCCGATCAAACACAAAACATTGAAACAATGTTGGTTGGTTCACAATCAGCAATGCTTTCCCAACATTAAAGCAACAATGGTTTAACGTTTCGTGCTTTGTATAGTTTTCAAAAATGCTGAAATGTGTTATAATGTCATCAAATTGCTTGTTATTATTGCTGTTACCACATATACATGTAGAGCATTGGACGGGTGTGTCTTCTCAATCTGTGAATATTTCCGAGACAACGTTTGTACAAGTGAGCCGAGATAAATATTGTGCTATTTTCTAATTTTTAAACAGGCTGTATAAATTTTGAATGTAAATCTTGCTCAACTATTTGTTGAGACCAGCTAGTCATCAACACACGTGTATTTATTATTATCGCATTTTATCGTTTTCTTGTGGGTTTATTTTTTTTCTCGGAATTCTCAAAATGATCCTAAGTTAATATCAAACAAACCATGCGTACAGTACCAGGGCTCCATCCCTACGAGATACATAGGCCTACTGGTGTGTTTTTACATCACGTATTAGAATAGGATGACTTCGAAGTTGTATAAGTCGAACACAGTATTTCAACTTCAGTATTTGTTGTTTTAAAATTAAAGGATAATATCTCATATGAACAGATATTTGGCGGATGACTCCCTTAACTCAAAGCAGAACTATGTGAATCCGTGACGAAGAACGTCACCAACCTGACCCCACTAGAGTGAGCAAGTCAATTAGAAGATAGTTATCGTTAATTAACGAGGAATCTTGGATATTGGCAGCTATCATATCTTCCCAGCGTTGTGTCAATTTGGATGGATCTCGTTTTCACATCATATATCGTACCCTGTTTTATGAAACACACAATGTTTACTGTGATGTATATATTTAGACTTTTGAAAATGCTCTCACTCATATGTTTACATATTTGAATAATGGGTGAAGTTTGCTTTCAAAGTTCGATATCGGACTACACACTGCATATTTATTCTCATTTGCATAACCAAGCAATTAAAACTCTTGGACATGTGAGCATTAGATTAGATTTTACACTTCAAATAAAATGCAAAACCTGACAATTATAAACATTTAACACAGGCTCATGTTGCCCATAAAAAAAACAGACAATTATCAACTTTTAAGAACATGCTCATGTTGCACATACAAACCATATAATTATACAGTCAACTATAAACTTTTAACAACAGGTTCATGCTGCAGATACAAAAACAGACAACTAGAAACGTTTAACAACAGGCTTATGTTGTACATACAAAAAATACAGTTAAACATACAAATATAAGCGTTTAACAACATACACATAAAAAAAAGATGATTGTAAATCCTAACTAAAGGCTCATGTTGCACATACTAGACAATTATAAACGTTTCACAACAGGCTGATGGTATACATACAGAAACATACAATTATAATATTTATAAGCAGGTTCATGTTGCACATACAAATTCCTGGAATTATAAACCTATATTAATATGCTCATGATGTATGGGGATGACATGTTCTCGTTGTAGTCAAAATTCCCTTTAATCATGGATACTGGTTATTCAATAAAAGTTTTCTATGCGAGAGAAGGGAACCATTTAATCTAGTTCACCACACATAATGTAATTGCATCCGGGAATAATCACATAAAGACTGTCAGATGTGTTCGGCAAAGCTTCATGTTTACAGGCTCTACGTTTAATTTGGTCGGATCAATGCAGCTTGGCAAAACACAGTCCATTGTGATCGTGCCCTCAAGAAGATAACTGGAGGCTCATCCATCTGGGTAAAAACCTGGTCTACCGGTTCACAAAACAACATTTTGACACGCATTCTTCTCATTGTGGAAACATATTGATATAAATGATGAGTATTCGTCGGTGGGACGTCTGCAGTGAGAACACGTTCATTTCCGCCTCCCAGAAAGAACACACATGATGCAACCCGGATTTGCCAACCTTCCCAGTAAAATATTTGTACAAATGTTATACAAATGTTGGATTGTCGCCTTGATGGCGTTTCTAGTCTGAGGACAGGGGATATCCCTAAGCTTGACATAATCCCCGCTCAACCTACTTCTCTTCTCCTCTGCTACTCCTGTTCACAGGCAAAGGTGATGTTGAGTGGCAACTCTGTCATGATCTAGCCCATTTTTGCACAGACAGGTAGAGTTTTGCAAGAATAACTTCCATCTCTGCCAACGCAATAACATTACTGCACCTAACAACCTGTGGCATCATGGTGATCAGAGGTCGAACATCGATCTCCTCACGTCAATAGTAGAATATTTGATAATCAGTGATCATGGCAATCACTGCTAAATCAGCTACGCCACCCCAAATCATGTATATTATTATTTCGCCTGATATTAAATCAGCTCTGCACCACACTCGACACACTCTAACACACACAAGAATTGCATTCTTGGAAAAAAAAAACATTTGTTGTGTATATAGTATCCTATCTGAGAAATGTGTACTGAGTAGAATAACTAGTTAATGAAGTAGATGGTGGCATCAAATAAAGTTTACCTCAATAGTTGCTGATGTTTTCCTAAAGCCATTGAAAACTATGTCTAATAAGTACAGTTTCCCCACTGCGATTGTAACTATATTGCTGAGTCCATGGTTGTAATATCTCATGGCGATTTAATAATCCTCAAATATATATGACATTTTATTGCGATGAAAATGCAGGACAGAATAGTTTAGGTCAGTACTGAATAATATCTCAAATACGCGTTGTATATTCTCTTCCACGTGGTTTGATGGCCACAGTTAATTTCGATGTTATAATCTATGCCTTTGCTTTATCTGTTCTAGTTTGCTTGCTGCTTTTTAGTTAAATATCGTAATCAAATTGTGGTTAAACGGGTGAGTTCGACTCCTGCAAAATAAATGTTCACTGAACAGCTGAATAAAAATAATTTAGATGAAGTAGGTTAAAAGAAGAAAGACTACTATTGATTTTGTTGCAAACGACCGACTTGATTATATAATAATGGCCAGTGTCTCCTGGCCACGCCTCGAGACATGCGTCCTGCATTGCGCAGACCGGAAATAAATTTGTGCAGCTCTGCAGCGGATGTGCAATGGTACAACAGCGCCATGCGAAGGCAAACAGCAGTAACCACTTGAAGGAAATCAAATTAGTTACTGCTTTAGTTACTGCTCGGTTCGGTTCCCGGTCTCGGCGGTTTGAAAGAAACAAAATTGTTTCTTCCCCATCCACGTGTGAAAGTTAGTATTGTGGGGAGCCTCCGTGACCGAGAGGTAGCGTTCTCGGCCTCAGACCGCCAGGGCTCGAATTTCGAATCCTGTGTCTGGAGGACGGTGTCATCTCAATCATCTCACCATCCTCAGGAGGTTCTCCTGGCCCAGTTTAGCCTATATGTGCACAAAGGGGGCCTAAAGCCCGATTCATTTTTTTAGTTACTGCTTTTGCCTTTGCAGAAGTACAAACGACAGAAACCACTGACTGCACTACTGACCTTTTGATGGGAAACCAGGGAGAAATAAAATAGTAGGTCTGTCTGACACGGCACTTTTACTCAGAGGAATAGGCCCACCTTTGTTTGAGGCAGGTGGTTTTAGTCCTGTCCGGCCAGCCGTTTGATAGGCGAGCGGAGATCACAGACGAGCACTTGATTGAATTCCCTCTGGTCAACTCTTCCTTCATCCCGTATTACTCCCGGCTGCAAAGACAAACAGCTGTAACTCCTCACTTAAAAAGTGAGCAGTTACAGCTGTTTGGCTTTGCACGGCTGATTACACCCTTCCACAATGCCACGAAGGGTGTTAATCTTTAGATACCGTTGTCACTAACCATGCTAACATTGTGCTGGCCATGACATTTCAAGCCACAAAAAATCACTTGTCCTGACAATGTAATGCTATCACATTATATCTGTACAATTTGTTTTTATTCTACCTACGACCCTCGTATATGTTTTTCTACCGCTGACGCCCAAAATAAAGCTCTGGAGCTGATATACCGCAGCAAACAAAGTGTAAACGGATCGTCTCTTCGGGTAACTCCACATGCTATATGGGATTTTACTGTTAGACACAATGCTATCATTCAATTTTAAAGACGAAATATTATTAGCAATTTGGACGATTTCTAGTAAATTTGCTTGTGTTTCAATAAAATTAACGCTCAAGCAATTAAATATTGTAATATCCCGACATCTCATGTGTGACGTGTGAGTGAGTCAGTTAATCCTCACAATGTTGAATTATGTTTGTTTAAATTATGGAGACTAAAGGGTTTTTCAATTTAAAATCATTGTAAATGTCTTAGTTAGCTCTTTCCGTTTCATTTAAATACCTATATGCTATGGGATATACAGCCATTAGAAATGTTTTAATTCTTGCAGTGCGGGGATCGTCCTTATGCGATAGAATCTGACGTCTACAGACGGCAGATTCTGACGCATAAAAACCGTCCCGCGCTGCTATTAGTGGGCTTTTACGTCGAGCTTATTTAGGATTTATAGATATAAACCTAACAATTAGCAGAAGCCGATCATTGTATGGGATTTTAAAATCGATCAGAAAATCAGGTCAACTGTTCTGGCAGTTCTATGTTGCTCACACCATGCGCTGGCACTATAGACCGCGTAAAAAGTGTGGAGGGGGGGGGGGGGGGGTGATGTACTACTAGCATCTTCACAATATCATGACAAATCGATCCTAACCTCAACCCGCTAGGGACGACTATTGCCGTGTTTAGTTTGTTGTATTATTCGATGAAAACACCTTTGTTGGAAACGAAATGTTTGTTTAATTAAACGTCAAGATTTGTAAATGTCTACTCGCAAATTAAACAAGTATTGGTAATTTTAACCGACGTGCATGTCACGGTAGCGAGACACAACTTCAAGTGGGTGAAAAATTAAATTTTGTAGGGCCGAATTTAACACTGTATGGGTTAACCTACCGGCGAAGATGTAATTTATAGAATTGTATTAATCAGATGGTACTGTGTCGTATTTTTTCAAATTCATTTGGTCTCGTTAGCTTTTTATTCGCCTGGTGATGTCGTTCAGCTTAGCGTTGCGATGGTTTTTGCTATGGGTGTTCTGGTGTGTGTAGGCAGCAAATGTCAAAAGACAAAGGGACACAAAACATCATTTTTATACCAACATAACGTACATAATTAAATGTTAGGCACATCAGATAGTCATGTATAATATACCAAGTTAAAATAGTAATATTAAACACAATACTCAGAAAAGCACGCAGAATTAAAAAAAATGTTTTTAGTTATAATGACACTTTAAACTCAATAATTACAAAATAAAAACACACGATTTTCACACCAGCGTCACGCTTTTAATACTTCAGATTTTTTAAGAGAAATATAAACAAATTGGTTGAAAGATCAGATGGTGAGTATTCCTATTATTCTATCTTTTCAGTTTTTGTGACACTTTCCTTCTCATCCCATGGAAAACAAAGAAAACATGATCTTTATACCAACGTGACACACATAATTTTATTTCATGCATATCAGATAATCATGTAAAGTAGAACATTTACCTCAATATTACATACCATGTTCAGAAGGATCCACATAAATAGATAACAAGTATTTTTTTTAGACATAGTGACACTTTAAGCTCAATAAGTTACATATAAAAATACTATCGCAAAAACCATTAATACTATATATTTTCAAGTGAAATATAAAACACTATTATCGGTTAATAATATATAATACAACATATAATTTTAAAGGAAATACAGCAAATAGTGTCCAGAAGAGCTTACATAATCATAATTGACGGTTACTTTTCAAATTTAGTGACACTTCACGTTCAATAAATATACAATTAAAATACCATAATTTATACATCGACGCAACATCATAATCACATGTTATACTACAAAAAATGTAGCATATGTAATAAGCGCGACGTTTAGACCTGATAGTTTGAAAAAATGATAAAACTGTCAAAATTTGCGGACTTGTACTTCAATATATCCCTTTGATATTAAGATGGGAGCCCTATGAAAAAAATTATGAAAAAAACGTTTTGCTCTGTTTATGTCGGTGGGGTCTATGAAGTGTAATCGTGAACAGCTGTACACCGCGAGGATGTGGGCGTGGATTGTGAAATTTGTTTGAACAGGGAAATCAATGTTTGTTATCATGGCGATGCGTGGGAGCGATCTACACACTAATTTTGGAAACATCCCCACAAAATGTTAACGACGTAGCTGTAACCAAGCTTAAAATGGCTAAATATAGGTGAAATGTTACTGATTCTAACAAAGCTATTTTTGACTTGATAAACTGTGGCCAAGCCTCAGCCGTGAGCGCCCATAGGAGTTACTACACTTATTTGTACCGTCGCAATCAGCGGCTCAAACCATTAGTTTCAGATACAGTTTGGGCTATACGAAATAGAGTTCGTTAGCTGCATTATATTGAGCGAATGGATCATTTATAGGATAAAAGTGTCAACGCTCGCATACATGTAACTCAATTATCTTTTATCATTTTATTCTGATCTTTTTAATTAAAGTGTGTGAAAATGGTGGATTAAACAAAAAGAAAGTAAATTATTCTAATATAAATTATATTTATCTTCCATGTCACATAGTTCAAATTTGAATAGTTACTATATAAAGTCATATCTAGTTTAAATATTTAAATAGAAGCAGGGATACATCTAATTTATAATACTGACAAAAAAGACGTTTTTATCGCTTATTTTGTAATATTATCATTACACTGATTAAACACTTTTGTAATATTTTTATGCTTAAGAAGGTAAATCGTTCAGACTTAGGCTCTATTGATCAGAGTTTTGACATATTTGGTCCCGTTGTGCGCCTCACTAATACAGATAAACATACATAATACAAAAATGTATCAAACAATACCAAGTATGTGGCAAAGAAAAAGGGATAGAGAAGTGCGCTGTTTTTGGTGATCATGTGGTTCGGCTTCACAGCCGAGGCATCCATATATGCCCATAATAAGGAGAAAATTTTACTACATTCTTGTTTTTTTACTGTTGTAATTGGTGAATAAAAATATATTTATACCAAATAATCTGGATAACATAGAGGATTGGATAAATCACTGAATTAAAAAAATAATACTTAAAATTAAAAAGTGTTTGTATATGTAGGCTGCGAATTATGTCGTCTATGCATAGCTGCATGTATCTGTTATGAAATAAAAGTATTATCATGTGTAATTTATGTAATATGAATTGGTCTGATTTATGTAACAATGGACTTTTGATTTCTTAATCAAAGTTGAGAATATATTGGAAGCCGTTAGTTAATGATGTGTACATTTTTACATGATTCAGTTCGAAAACCACCTAAACAAAGCTTGTACAAAGCGGATTAAATATTTTTATTGTACTAAAATTGGCTGGGTACGAGCCAATAATCCACCCGCTTTGTGATCCAATTTAATTTGCTAATGATAAATGATATAATTATGATTCACAGTGTGCTCTGTATTTTTCAACATAATTGTCCTTCTATTTTCATATATATAACGGAAATAAATATAAATATATATTAACAACACTTGTGTTTCTAATGTTGTTGTGTGCATGGTTGCACATGCAGACAAATTTTTTTAAATATCAACATTGATTTTAGATAATAATCTTGCAATTAGAAAAATAATTTTGATATAGTATAGCTGTTAGTCCATAATTATTATAATATGTGTTACCCCATTGACACGAAATGACACACCTTTCACTGCTTGTTAGTTATTACATTATCAATTTACAGTGTGTGTGATAATGATGATAACTTAAGAATTCGGCAACCACAAAGTGACATATCCAGTACGCGCTGCTGAACATTTCAAGTATAAAAACTTTATACTTGACATGATGATACATCGAGATACATTACTGCACATTATATTTTAATTTCAGCTATGCGTTCGAATTTTTTTGTGATGATTCTCAAATGACTTGGATCATTGTTAACATTTGAGTTAAATATGTGTATTTATTGAGCTTATCATGTTTATTAAAATAGTATGTGTTTTTTTAACAATAAAATCGATATATTGCCAATAGCTGGCTCAATGTAAACCGTGACAATAACGAAGTACTGAAGAGGTATTGTCAAATCATTTTAACCTCAGTACGCATCTTCTCTTTGATGATTAGATGTAATTAACATAGGCATTTGGCATAGTTTTGTTGCTTTAGATAGGCGTATGCACATAGCGAGATTTGACAAACCATCATGCTCATAGAATGATCCGTATATATGATAAGTGCGTATGTTATTATTTGTTAAATTTCCCATTTGCTATGAAAAATATATTTGCCATAAAAAATATAATTTGAATGTGTCACACTGCACTATTTTTCAGCTTACTAATCCCACTTAATAAGTCCGATAATCCGAAATAAATTTATCTCGTCACAATTAACAATTAAAGTCGGTTGTGGTATTTTGTATAAATTAAAAAAACAAAAACATTAAACATGAAATTTGAAAATCGCAAAAAAAATTCCGCGTGGGCTCCCATCTTAAAATGATATAACATCATCATACCTATACTGTGTAAAATATTCAGAGCTATCACCATTTTAAACTATTTTTTAGCTTATTACATCCACTAATGAAATTGTTTTACGGAATTTGTTGTACTAAAAATATGAGATGATCATGTTAATAATCCCTTTTTAAATTAATTTAAAAGAAAAAAGTCCACACATAATAAAAATATGTGTTTATTTTTCGTTTTCAAGTTTTAGCGCCACTTTCCGCTCTGTTATTAAAGGTCAAGTAGATATCAGGAAAAGGTCACACTGAATCATAAACATAAGTGTTGGTTACTGTTTTCATTTTTGCTGACATTTCGAACTCAATAGATATAGGCCTATCAATTAGGATAACAATATTTTACCCTATCGTAACACCACAGATGCGATTTAATGCACATCATTTATAGTCATTACTCGGTATAATACACTATTTAAGATAACATATTAACAATAATAATTTATACAGAATTAAAAATTTAACAACTGACCAAAAAACTGTCTAATGACCATGACCTGTTCACTTACGTACCTGATGACATGATGTATATGGACGTCAATCACCTGAGTTATATTGGCCTAATGCTGGCAAGAATTTACAATGTCTCAAAATATGTCCATAACATTACAATCTCGCCCTCTCTGAAGCATGTTACATCATACAAGACGATCTCATGTGAACAATGTATATTTGATGGCATTGCGTTACAGCTGAAAATGATGGTATTTTAATTTGTCTCTTATTCAAACATTTTTTTATATTATATTTCACTTGATAGTATTAACGGTGCAGTGGTGGTGTGGAAAGCATGCGTTTTTTTTACTTATTGAGCTTAAAAAGTCACTATATAAAAAAATATTATTTTTTTCTGATTCTGCGTGCTCTTTTGAACACTGTGAGTCAAATTATCTGTAATTTTGATTCATGAAATATATTCATGTGTGTTATGTTGATGTAAAAATGATGTTTTTTCTTCGGGACTAAAAAGTCAATAAAACTAAAAAGAAAAATTGACACCCTATTTTTTCTGATTACGATTTTTCTAATAAATTTTTCGCTATAAAGCATGATCAAGTAACATTAAAATCCCACTTTTATTTAGCCACATATGCCCCTACACTACTGGTGTTTCGTTACATAAACGATATGAATTGATTACTTGTATAACTTACAGATTGGATACGGATAGCAATAAAGCAGCCATGCAATTTCCCCTTGGGTCCTACCTGGTCATATCTGTCCAATAATAGTGCAACAAAAGGATCCTTCTGAACTAAAATAATAAATTAAACTTTAAGATCATCATAATTACAATATACTAGTGGATATATCAATTTCACAGTTACATGTAAAAACTATATATACACCAAGAAAACAACCACAGATCAATGTGGGTAACATCACAAGTACCAGTTGTGGCATCCGCACATCCGCAATACAGAATATATACTTTACAAATTGCAGTGATACTGGTCAGTAGCAAGTTAGATTAGTGAAACTCCATCTTTCCCAACATTCCAGAGTTCAGCAGTTACATTGATTTCCTGACAAATTTCGCATTCATTTTAAAATATGCACTTTCGATCACTTCTCGAAAACCAAAAGACACCGAGCCCTATTTTTTAAAGTAGTTATTTAGATTGCATGCATGGATAATAGCGATGTTCTTTGATGTGTAATAGCTGATTGTTTAATGTAACACCTTTCCCAATAGCAACACGCCACACAGTGACTAAAAGCTGAACTATTTAGTTGGGAGTCCTGTCACACTCTTTTCTATTACAACACGCCACACAGTGATTAAAACTGAACTATTTAGTTGGGAGTCCTGCATATGCGCAAAATCGTGCAAACAGTGTATTGTCTAAAAAAAAAAATTTTGTCAACCAACCTGCATACGTCGTTGACTTCGGTCAAAATAATCAAAATATCCACATGCTCCACATATTATATATCGTCGCTGATATCTTTCCTCGGTGCACACATATGCAGTGACCCAAACTGTTCAAATTCGTGGGATAATAATGGCAACCGAACGTATAACCGACTCGCGCCGCATAAAAAAAACGTACAAAAAAAAAAAAAATGGCTAATATGTCAAAGTTGACATGCAAATAGTCAATAAAACCTCTATATTTTTGTTCGCCGCACAATAACTAAGAGCTTTCTCTTTTGCCGACCCAGCTTTCTGGAACGCTCTGCCTGTGCCCATTTATCATCCGATCAAACACAAAACATTGAAACAATGTTGGTTGGTTCACAATCAGCAATGCTTTCCCAACATTAAAGCAACAATGGTTTAACGTTTCGTGCTTGGTATTGTTTTCAAAAATGCTCCAATGTGTTATAATGTCATCAAATTGCTTGTTATTATTGATGTTACCACATATACATGTAGAGCATTGGACGGGTGTGTCTTCTCAATCTGTGAATATTTCCGAGACAACGTTTGTACAAGTAAGGCGAGATAAATATTGTGCTATTTTCTAATTTTTAAACATGCTGTATAAATTTTGAATGTAAATCTTGCTCAACTATTTGTTGAGACCAGCTAGTCATCAACACACGTGTATTTATTATTATCGCATTTTATCGTTTTCTTGTGGGTTTAATTTTTTTCTCGGAATTCTCAAAGTGATCCTAGGTTAATATCAAACAAACCATGCGTACAGTACCAGGGCTCCATCCCTACGAGATACATAGGCCTACTGGTGTGTTTTTACATCACGTATTAGAATAGGATGACTTCGAAGTTGTATAAGTCGAACACAGTATTTCAACTTCAGTATTTGTTGTTTTAAAATTAAAGGATAATATCTCATATGAACAGATATTTGGCGGATGACTCCCTTAACTCAAAGCAGAACTATGTGAATCCGTGACGAAGAACGTCACCAACCTGACCCCACTAGAGTGAGCAAGTCAATTAGAAGATAGTTATCGTTAATTAACGAGGAATCTTGGATATTGGCAGCTATCATATCTTCCCAGCGTTGTGTCAATTTGGATGGATCTCGTTTTCACATCATATATCGTACCCTGTTTGATGAAACACACAATGTTTACTATGATGTATATATTTAGACTTTTGAAAATGCTCTCACTCATATGTTTACATATTTGAATAATGGGTGAAGTTTGCTTTCAAAGTTCGATATCGGACTACACACTGCATATTTATTCTCATTTGCATACCCAGCAATTAAAACTCTTGGACATGTAAGCATTAGATTAGATTTTACACTTTAAATAAAATGCAAAACCTGACAATTATAAACATTTAACACAGGCTCATGTTGCCCATAAAAAAAACAGACAATTATCAACTTTTAAGAACATGCTCATGTTGCACATACAAACCATATAATTATACAGTCAACTATAAACTTTTAACAACAGGTTCATGCTGCAGATACAAAAACAGACAACTAGAAACGTTTAACAACAGGCTTATGTTGTACATACAAAAAATACAGTTAAACATACAAATATAAGCGTTTAACAACATACACATAAAAAAAAGATGATTGTAAATCCTGACAAAAGGCTCATGTTGCACATACTAGACAATTATAAACGTTTCACAACAGGCTGATGTTATACATACAGAAACATACAATTATAATATTTATAAGCAGGTTCATGTTGCACATACAAATCCCTGGAATTATAAACCTATATTAATATGCTCATGATGTATGGGGATGACATGTTCTCGTTGTAGTCAAAATTCCCTTTAATCATGGATACTGGTTATTCAATAAAAGTTTTCTATGCGAGAGAAGGGAACCATTTAATCTAGTTCACCACACATAATGTAATTGCATCAGGGAATAATTACATTAAGACTGTCAGATGTGTTCGGCAAAGCTTCACGTTTGCAGGCTCTACGTTTAATTTGGGCGGATCAATGCAGCTTGGCAAAACACAGTCCATTGTGATCGTGCCCTCAAGAAGATATACTGGAGGCTCATCCATCTGGATAAAAACCTGGTCTACCGGTTCACAAAACAACATTTTGACACGCATTCTTCTCATTGTGGAAACATATTGATATAAATGATGAGTGTTCGTCGGTGAGACGTCTGCAGTGAGAACACGTTCATTTCCGCCTCCCAGAACACACATGGATAAATGATGCAACCCGGATTTGCCAACCTTCCTAGTAAAATATTTGTACAAATGTTATACAAATGTTGGATTGTCGCCTTGATGGCGTTTCCAGTCTGAGGACAGGGGATATCCCTAAGCTTGACATAATCCCCGCTCAACCTACTTCTCTTCTCCTCTGCTACTCCTCTTCACAGGCAAAGGTGATGTTGAGTGGCAACTCTGTCATGATTTAGCCCATTTTTGCACAGACAGGTAAAGTTTTGCAAGAATAACTTCCATCTCTGCCAACGCGATAACATTACTGCACCTAACAACCTGTGGCATCATGGTGATCAGAGATGGAACATCGATCTCCTTACGTCAATAGTAGAATATTTGATAATCAGTGATCATGGCAATCACTGCTAAATCAGCTACGCCACCCCAAATCATGTATATTATTATTTCGCCTGATATTAAATCAGGTCTGCACCACACTCGACACACTCTAACACACACAAGAATTGCATTCTTGGAAAAAAAAACATTTGTTGTGTATATAGTATCATATCTGAGAAATGTGTACTGAGTAGAATAACCAGTTTATGAAGTAGATGGTGGCATCAAATAAAGTTTACCTGAATAGTTGCTGATGTTGTCCTAAAGCTATTGAAAACTATGTCTAATATGTACAGTTACCCCACTGCGATTGTAACTATATTGCTGAGTCCATGGTTGTAATATCTCATGGCGATTTAATAATCATCAAAAATATATGACATTTTATTGCGATGAAAACGCAGGACAGAATAGTTTAGCTCAGTACTGAATAATATCTCAAATACGCGTTGTATATGCTCTGCCACGTGGTTTGATGGCCACAGTTAATTTCGATGTTATAATCTATGCCTTTGCTTTATCTGTTCTAGTTTGCTTGCTGCTTTTCAGTTAAATATCGTAATCAAATTGTGTTTAAACATATTAAACGGGTGGGATAGACTCTGGCAAAATTAATGTTCACTGAACAGCTGAATAAAAATAATTTAGATAAAGTAGGTTAAAAGAAGAAAGACTACTATTGATTTTGTTGCAATCGACCGACTTGATTATATAATAATGGCCAGTGTCTCTTGGCCACGCCTCGAGACATGCGTCCTGCATTGCGCAGACCGGAAATAAATTTGTGCAGCTCTGCAGCGGATGCGCGATGGTACAACAGCGCCATGCGGAGGCAAACAGCAGTAACCCCTTGGTGGAAATTAAATTAGTTACTGCTTTAGTTACTGCTTTTGCCTTTGCAGAAGTACAGATGACAGAAACCACTGCACTACTGACCTTTTGATGGGAAACCAGGGAGAAATAAAATAGTAGTCTGACACGGCACTTTTACTCAGAGGAATAGGCCTACCTTTGTTTGAGGCAGGTGGTTTTAGTCCTGTCCGGCCAGCCGTTTGATAGGCGAGCGGAGATCACAGATGAGCGCTTGATTGAATTCCCTCTGGTCAACTCTTTCTTCATCCCGTATTAGTCCCGGCTGCAAAGACAAACAGCTGTAACTGCTTACTTAAAAAGTAAGCAGTTACTGCTGTTTGCCTTTGCATGGCTTGTTACACCCTTCCACAATGCCACGAAGGGTGTTAACCTTTAGATGCCGCTGTCACTAACCGTGCTAACATTGTGCTGGCTTTAACATTTCAATCCACAAAAAAACAATTTTGTCCTGACAATATGATGCTATCACATATTATCTGTAGAATTTGCTTTTTATTCCAGCTCCGACCCTAGTATATGTTTTTCTAACGCTGATGCTCAAAATCAAGCTCTTGAGGGAATATACCACAGTAATCAAAGTGTAAACGGATCGTCTCTCCAGTCAGCCCCACAGGATATATATGGGATTTGTGAGTGTTTACTGTTAGACACAGTGCTATTATTCAATTTTCAAGACGAAGAAATATTATTACCAGCTTGGACGATTTCTAGTAAATGTGCTTGTGTTTGTGTTTTAATACAAGAAAATAACGCATCAGAAATTTAATATTGTAATTTACCGACTTCTCATGCGTGACGTGTGGGTGAGTCATTTAATCATCACAACGTTGAATTATTTTTTGAGGTCAATGTGACAAGATATACAGTAAACACGAGACTGCATGCCTCCACAAATTTAGTTTAAATTGATTTAACTGTTTAAATATACCTTAAGTAAAACAAACAAGTTATTTCAGGACTTTTTTAACGTATATGGTTTTATTTTCATTCATTTGTAGCCATCCATTACGACAAAAATGTATCAATAACAGAAAATAGTTAACCCTTGTTATGCTAGGACAGCATATATCTTCATCATCATCGTCGTCATCATCAATTCATCATCACTTCAATAACGCATTTTATGATCTTTGCTACAAAATATACAAAATAATAAAATGGAAAATGGAGAATTACCATTGTTCATCAGATAAGTAGGTCAGGTATTCTATAATGGAAATTTAGGTCTCATCTCGTGTATATCTCTGTATGATCAAGGGGCCAGACAAAAAAACTGTGTCGAAAAAAACGATTTGTATACTGATATATCAAGATATTGAAGCCTGTCATGTGACGAGATCGGCCAATCACCGCTGTCATTCAACTCTTATTTATATTAGGGGGTAGAATATCAGACTTGGACTCAAGATTGGTATAGGCCTAATGATCTTTGGACTATCGAACCTTCGGACTATTGAATCTTCGGACTATCGAACCTTCGGACTAGTGAACCTTCAAACCTTCGGACTTGTGAACCTTCTAACTATCGAACCTTCGGACCAGTGAACCTTCAAATCTTCGGACTAGTGAACATTCGGATTATCAAACCTTCGGACTAGTGAACCTTCGGACTATCGACCCTTCGGACCAGTGAGCCTTCGGACTATCGAACCTTCGAAATATTGTAATTATATTGCTGAGTCCATGGTTGTAATATCTCATGGCGATTTAATAATCATCAAATATTATATGGCATTTTATTGCGATGAAAATGCAGGACAGAATAGTTTAGCTCAGTACTGAATAATATCTTAAATATGCGCTGTATATGCTCTGCCACGTGGTTTGAGGGCCACAGTTAATTTCGATGATATAATTTATGCCTTTGCAGCATCTGTTTCAGTTTGCTTGTTGCTTTTCAGTTAAATATGTAATCAAATTGTGCTTAAACTGGTGAGTTAGACTCTGGCAAAATAAATGTTCACTGAACAGCTGAATAAAAATAATTTAGATAAAGTAGGTTAAAAGAAGAAAGACTACTATTGATTTTGTTGCAATCGACCGACTTGATTATATAATAATGGCCAGTGTCTCCTGGCCACGCCTCGAGACATGCGTCCTGCATTGCGCAGACCGGAAATAAATTTGTGCAGCTCTGCAGCGGATGTCCAATGGTACAACAGCGCCATGCGAAGGCAAACAGCAGTAACCACTTGGTGCAAATTAAATTAGTTACTGCTTTAGTTACTGCTTTTGCCTTTGCAGAAGTACAGACGACAGAAACCACTGCACTACTGACCTGCTGACCTTTTGATGGGAAACCAGGGAGAAATAAAATAGTAGATCTGTCTGACACGGCACTTTTACTCAGAGGAATAGGCCTACCTTTGTTTGAGGCAGGTGGTTTTAGTCCTGTCCGGCCAGCCGTTTGATAGGCGAGCGGAGATCACAGACGAGCGCTTGATTGAATTCCCTCTGGTCAACTCTTCCTTCATCCCGTATTACTCCCGGCTGCAAAGACAAACAGCTGTAACTCCTCACTTAAAAAGTAAGCAGTTACTGCTGTTTGCCTTTGCATGGCTGATTACACCCTTCCACAATGCCACGAAGGGTGTTAACCTTTAGATGCTGTTGTCACTAACCATCGTCTCTTCGCTTAACTCCACAGGATATATGGGATTTGTGGGTGTTTACTGTTAGACACAGTGCTATCATTCAATTTTAAAGACGAAAAAATATTATTACCAGCTTGGACGATTTCTAGTTAATGTGCTTGTGTTTGTGTTTTAATACAAGAAAATAATGCATCAGAAATGTAATAATGTAATTTACCGACTTCTCATGCGTGACGTGTGAGTGAGTCAGTTAATCCTCACAATGTTGAATTATTTTTGTTTAAATTATGGAGACTAAAGGATTTTTTGTAATCATCATAAATGTCTTAGCTATTTCCGCTTCATTTGAATACCTATTTTACGAGTCTACCACCAGCAGAAATTCTTTCCGTGCGGGGATCGTCCCTATACGTCAGAATCTGACGTTTACAGACGTCAGATTCTGACGTATAAAAACGGTCTTCGCGCTGGAAGAGTTCAATTAAAAGGCTTTTACGTCGAGCTTCGATCTGAGTATTTAGGATATACAGATATAAACCTAACAATTTGCCAAAGCCGATCATGGTATGGGATGTGAAAACCAATCAGAAAATCAGGTCAACGTTTCTGGCAGTTCTATGTTGTTCACACCATGCGCTGGCACTATAGACCGCGTAAGAAGTGTGGAGGGGGGTGATGTACTACTAGCATCTTCACAATATCATGACAAATCTATCCTAACCTCAACCCGCTAGGGACGACTATTGCCGTGTTTAGTTTGTTGTATTATTCGGTGAAAACACCTTTATTGGAAACGAAATGTTTGTTTAATTAAACGTCAAGATTTGTAAATGTCTACTCGCAAATTAAACAAGTATTGGTAATTTTCACCCACGTGCATGTCACGGTAGCGAGACACAACTTCAAGTGGGTGAAAGATTAAATTGTGTATGCTGTATGGGTTAACCTACCGACGAAGATGTAATTCATAGAATTGTATTAATCAGGTGGTGCTGTGTCATTTTTTTCAAATTCATTTGGTCTTGTTAGCTTTTTATTCGCCTGGTGACGTCGGTCAGCTTAGCATTGCGACGGTTTTCACAGCTGGATGGGATAGGGTCTGCATATGCTCATTGGTAGTAGAAGTATAGACATGGAAGTGATTGTCACAGCATAGACACATCCCACTTTCTCGTGGGTATTCTGGTGTGTGTAGGCAACAAATGTCAAAGACAAGAACCCAGCATAATTCAACAGAACCAAGCCGATATGTTTTGTGGATCGCCGTATGGTGTATTTGAAAAGATCCTGTGACACCTTGTGTGTCGACGTTGGTCGAGCATTGTATAAATGTTATAAAAGTGTTTTGTGTTTGCTGGGTCTCGGACACTTCTCGCATAGAGACCATCAAGCAAACCCCAGATTCAGCGTTCACGCCCACTTCACCACGCTGCCTGGGCAGGGCATCCTGTAGAGACTTACTATGTAGTGGGAGATACACCCTGCAATGACAGAATGTGGCAGGGGCCTTGGTGTAGTGGTTGAAGCAGCCTGCTTAGAAAGTCTGAGATCGCGGGCTCGAACCCCGATCTGGCATTTAAGTTTCGAAGAAACAACATGTTTCTTCCCCGCTCACTCGTGAATATTCGATGTTGTGGGGAGCCTTCATGACCGAGAGGCAGCGTGCTCGGCCTCAGACCGCCAGGGCTCGAATTCAGAATTCTGTGTCTGGAGAGCAGTGTCATCTCATTCATCTCATCATCTTCAAGAGGTTCTCCTGGCTCAGTTTAGCCTACACGTGCACAAAGGTGACCTACAACACCATTTGTTTCATGTCATTTCCACCACGCTGCCGGTTCCAGAGTTTAGAAAAATGCCTAATTAATCAAAGATTTCAACAGTTAACTGCCGAAATTTATATTTTAATTTTCACTATTAATCTGTCCAGAAAACATTAGACCTGGACCCAATGTTATTTAAGTATTGGTTTGCGACCAACATTGAAACAACATTCGGTCAACGTACTTTGTTCGGTGAAAGTTACTTATAGGATAAAGCTTGAGGAGCTCTACATTTTTAGCTGTGGAAAAGGCCGAGGCCAGAGGCCGAGGCTATTTCCACAGCTAAGAATGTAGAGCTCCGAGTGTTTTAACCGACTTAAAACAACACATTTTTCAATGATATCAATACCATAAATCTACCATGATAAAAGGTCTGTAGTAGGTCAACATTAGCTCCCCATTCCTGGCTTAGAATGTAGTGGTCGGACAAAGAAAATAATGTAGTGGTGTCTTTTAAAAGCGCGACTCGTCCCAGTAAACAAGATACATTGACAAAACGCTGGGTTGATGTTAGGGCATCGTCTGCGACGCTGGTTCAACAGTTTACCGGGACAAATTCTAGTGGATGAAACTCATTCATATTTGTTCAATTTGAGACAAAAAATGTCATCTTTGCTTACACAACACATATATTGCCACCTTGCTATAAAAAACGTCGTGTCTGTTACTTTACAAAGTGGCAGACATGACCCTTTAATACCAAGGTGACGATATGTCTCCGCTGTCCAAATAAAACTATAACATACATAATTGTCTTCCTAAAAAACACAAAACATTTGTACAATGTTGGACCAACGTCGAAAACGTTGGGTCGACGTTGTGCAAATGGTGTACAAATGTTTTGTGTTTGCTGGGGAATTGGCTGTTCATACAACAAGAAACATTATGCATCCAATTCTGTTTAAATTTTGGGCCAGCCTAGTAGACAATGAGCTAACACTTACCCAGCAGTGGGTCAATGTTAGCTGGGAAGCAGACAGGGAGGTCGGAGTCGGTTTTCGATTTATTGTCTGAATGGGTACAGCTGATGCCAGACGTGTGAGGCAGCGTACCGGAATCACCCACTTCATGTCAGACCCAATTCACTTCTGTGTGCCGGAATCACTAGTGACCGGAATATCAAGAAGGGCTTAAGGACGGGTGTGGTTTTTATCTGTTCAACTCCGTGAAATCGCCGTAGGTTTCCCGGACAGCAAATATCGATTATGTTTCATAGTTGTTCCCGTGGTGGGCCAGTGGCAGAGACGTTGGCTTATCGCTGCAAAAGCGTTAAACAACTCCTGTTAAAGCTTCTGGATTCTCGTGAAAATTATTAAGTCCACTCTCCCATTCTGAAATCACCATTGGACTATTATCTAAGTGCATGTATAAACGGTAACGTAATGCAGAAATACATTCTGAAAAATTATCTTGTTCTAATCTACTTGTCACAGATGAGGAGCGCTTTTCACTTTCTCATTAATTAAATTATTGGATGTTGATTTAGGCCGCCTGTCAGATCGTTGTGGAGAAGTGTTTAGATCTCGTGGTTCTGATACTGAAGAGGGTGGTTGTGAATTCGACCCCGTCGCTGCCAGTTGAGTAGACATGTAGCAGATCCACTCATTGAGGTATGGGATAGCGAACTCGGGAAAACTTTCGATTCATTGTACATTCAAAAACTCATTGGAATGGGAAGTATATTCAAATATCGGTATCATCAAGGAAAATAGAATCATTAAAATGAGTTCGGGCAACATTGACACGATTTCGCTGTTCAAGTCATGTATTAACTATTGGAATGGGTAGGCGAACTGGTATCTTATTAGACGACAGGTTATGTGCCTTCTGTAAAAATAATGGAACTGTAGTCGTTGAGGACGAGTGTCATTTTTTTATTATCCGCGTTATCATACTATTAGGGAAAGATATATGTACATATATTATACAAGATAGGTAATGTGTTAAAATCACATGGCAATATACATTGTATGGCATACATAACTAAAATCTTTTTAAGTGGCATTGCCATAATAAACACTGGATAATAATATATTGACAACTACTTTTAAACAAAATTAAAAGGCATTGCCAAGATAACATAGGAGTTATCATATTAGGTATACTATAGTTTCGAGCTCAAAAATACACCTATTGCTGTATGAAATTACCATCATACGAAATGTTCTACACACAAATATAACATGTTTTTGATATGCTGTATATAATGGGCATGTACGCCTTATATTAGCTGAATAAAGATTACTTACTTACTTACTTACTTACTCACATTCATGTACTCACATTCATGTCGGATCGTCTACTATATCGAGACTGGGATCAGAAATATACACCCTCAGTAATAATAATGTACTGTGTGTCTCATTCAAAGTGTCAAGAGTACGAATAATTAGTATTATTGTGGACCATGATTGGTCGTGGTTCCATGTGCAGTTTATTTAATTGTATTTAATTCAAACTTTTAACCCTTTTACCACCGGTGCCGCATATATTCGGGTTTTCGTTTTTTGTTAGCACATTAAGTACCACATTTTAAATATGTTAAAGATAAAATGTGACATCAACCAGAAAGATTTTAAGAGAGTTGACCTCCATTTTGTCAAATCTGAATAATTTTCACTCACTTGAAGTTGTGGATCGCGTCAGCGAGACACAACTTCTAGTGGGTGAAAATTCAAATTGAATAATTAGGCAGTTAAAGAGTTAATTAGTACTTTTCTATGTTCTGGAAGCCGGCAGTCCGGTGGAGTCAAACATTGAATCCTTGGCCCGGTTTCAGCCACCGATTTAGGTCGAATTTGTGTCGTCAATATCAACAGTCATCACCAACAGCCAATAAGTGAGACGTGGCCCTGAACATCCGACGTGATGGGTTGCGCTTATTTAGCACACATGTTCTGTTTCAAACAGTTCAAACGTACAGGGTAGAAGTTTTCGCATTTCCTAATGGTGTGTTCACGCCAAGCTACGTCTGCTTATAACAATGAAATAAGAGTTAAATGATGAATTACGATGTGTGTCCCACGTCTATCCTTCTCGTTCTGGGTCTAGTTGGCCTACAGCCCTTGTCTGTCAATGGCTTATGAAAGCAGACAGCTCCAGCCTTGAAAGTCTAGGTCTGTGTGCAGGATAACTTGGTTTTTATTGAGCGGGTTATCAGGATGCTCCTGGCCCTTATTCAGCTAGGGTGAACTGCTCGTTGTTGGAAGGTGTGCATAATAAACACTAAGACAACCATGGTCAAACGTAGGTTCAATGTCTGCGATATTGGTCTTACATTCTATCATGGCTGCTCTCTCTTTTCACAGCGACTCTTTCATTTTTATTTTATGATGGATTGTGTCAACTTTATTGATATCGTGCAAAAATGAGAGGTCCAGCACATTCATCATAAGTGGCGGCTGCCCAGAGGTCACATACATCTATTATTAATAGCTGTATTACGGGCTAATATTTATTGCACACTCACGAAATTATGTTTATTTTAAAATGTCATCAGAATGTTTTAATACGTATATATTAACAGATAAATACATATTGTTTCTTTTTACATACACTCTGGTTAGATCAAGTTATCCTTTTGGTTTCTACGCTTTCAAAAGTGGTTTAGGTGTATTAATCGATCTCTTCCCCATCCACGTGTGAAAGTTAGTATTGTGGGGAGCCTCCGTGACCGAGAGGTAGCGTGCTCGGCCTCAGACCGCCAGGGCTCGAATTTCGAATCCTGTGTCTGGAGGACAGTGTCATCTCAATCATCTCACCATCCTCAGGAGGTTCTCCTGGCCCAGTTTAGCCTATATGTGCACAAAGGTGGCCTAAAGCCCGATTAAAAAAAAAAGTATTAATCGATCGATCGATCGATCGATCGATTAATACTATTATGAAAGGACACGCGTGGCTATATCGCTATTACGTGTTTATAACGTTTTTTTCACCATGTTTACCAGTAAGAATGATGTACTTAGATCGCACATGATGTAGTGGTCGGACAAAGAAAATAATGTAGTGGTGTGTTTTAAACAAGTGCTAAACATGGTGTGCTGTGATCGATCGCCTGCAATGTGCGATGCTCATCATTATTCTCTTCAGTGGTTATTATTGTAATAACAAAATCAGACAGCGGATTCAACCACAATAGTAATTTGCATGATCCTTCCAAGACAACAATTTATTTAAATTGATAAATTGATGACCAAAAAATCTTTGCTGAAAGGGGACGCTTTCACTCAGTAAACACGAGAAGGTGAGCGAATGCTGGCTTAATGCTTGCCGGTCATCTACCGCGCTGGATCAGCATTGAGCCAGCATTTCATCAACATTTACTGGATATACATGAAAGACACATCATAGCCGTTGTCTGGCGGAAGTGGTACACAGCTTGTGTGGCCGGTGTTCTCGCATACAAGTTACGACAATATGGTAGGCTTCGTATTGGTGGAGATGCCCATCTTGACCAATCCGTGGATGGGTGTTTGGGTGCCTGAGTGAGTGAGTGAGTGAGTGAGTGAGTGAGTGAGTGAGTGAGTGAGTGAGTGAGTGAGTGAGTGAGTGAGTGAGTGAGTGAGTGAGTGAGTGATTGAGTGATTGAGTGAGCGAGTGAGTGAGTGAGTGAGTGAGTGAGTGAGTGAGTGAGTGAGTGAGTGAGTGAGTGAGTGAGTGAGTGAGTGAGTGAGTGAGTGAGTGAGTGAGTGAGTGAGTGAGTGAGTGAGTGAGTGAGTGAGTGAGTGAGTGAGTGAGTGAGTGAGTGAGTGAGTGAGTGAGTGAGACATCAATCAATCAATCAATCAATCAATCAATCAATCAATCAATCAATCAATCAATCAATCAATCAATCAATCAATCAATCAATCAATCAATCAATCAATCAATCAATCAATCAATCAATCAATCAATCAATCAATCAATCAATCAATCATGTAATTATGTACGCCTAACTATGTAAAGCGTAAAACAACGCGATTACCCTCGCGACGTCGCGCCGTTTTATCAAACACAATTTGATCATTGTCAAAACATACCAGCGCGACGACGTACGCGAGTGCGATATGCAACGCGATCATTTCCAAAACTGTTATATTTTTGTCGCGCGTCGTGCCTGTCGCCCAGACGGTCGTCGCGCCTCACATACCGCATTGGTCGTCGCGTTGTTCATCGCGTTAGTTTGTGGACAGTCGCAGGAGTTTTGCGTCTTTCGTCGGGTCATTCGTCGCGTGTCTAATCGCGTCACCCTGCCCAGTCAGGTCAGACCGTCAGACTACCAGTCTGACCTTGACAACAGGTGTTTGTGATGCCGGTACGAAAAGGAGGGGGTGCGAGCATCATGAATATTCATTATGACGTCACCGGTTTACTGACTGTGGTATGGAGGTCACACTCAGGTAAGATTGTCTGACCTGCAGGAGTTGGGCAGGGAAGAGGGGGGTTCTGAACTCATAGCACATATACGTGATATCAAGGAGTCTGCCGGTAGCAGACAACTGGATAGATGAAGATGAATCGCGTTCGCTTAGGTCTGTTTTGCGCTTAAAGTGCGTTATTATTTTTCAAAAAAAAACACAAGCAAACATAAAAAGTTACAGGCCTACTCCAGAATCCGGCACTGAGTGGAGGTACGCTGCATCTGCCGTGCAGAACCGAAAAACCGTTTTCTGCTTATTTTGCAAGTAAGCAGATACTACCCTGTGGCTTAGCAAAGTAGTATGCCATGCAAAGCCATCTTCACTTGGCCAGTCTCACGCGAGGGCTATCGCAGCAGCCTGGCCGTATCGAGTACTATATCTGTATATGTGGGCATTTTGAGGGTGTGTCTGAGATTCAAACCTCATTGGATGTTTCAGATTTATTTAGAGGTCACGAAGAATTGACCTCTTGTTCAGCTCTTAACACAGTTACCTGTTTCCGCTGCTAGATGTGTTATATAGATTTGGACAGTGATGTGTACTGAGCTCCCACATGGCGGCCACTAATCATATAGTGGCCGCCATCAGGGAGTTCGGTACACAATCAGCGTGGGATTCCGAACTTTTCTATATCTATCATATCAACGGAAACAAGCAAGCTTATCTCTCAGGCAGTTGTCAAGCGTTTTCCGATTGGCCTGTCTTGAGACGCTGCGTGCGCAACATTCAAGGTATACGTGTTGCTTTTTAAAATAATTAAACGCTAGGCTCGATAGAGCAAGGTATCGCCCTGAGTACTCGTGGGTAAGATAACTTGTTAGAGAAGATGTGAAAAGCCAAAAGGCACTATCTTCTTAGTGTGTAATTAAGCAGATAGTGCCTCTGCCTTCGCGCGGCATGTTTACCCGTACACATCACCGCATCATTATTTTTTTTATTTGCAAGCCACTACGTTGTTTGCACTACGAATGGGCTTCTTAAGAAGCCATAAACATGATAAAAGACATGAAAATTAGATAAAGTAATTAATATTTACGTCCCTCGTTGTTAATGCTTTCAATAGAATGGTCGTCGTGCAATTTCTCTAAGCGCTTCCACACACAATACAACAGGCGCGATCGACGATAAAACGTTACACAAAACACTTGTGGGTATTCTTAGATGGCAACAAATAGCATCTGGCAAAATTCGCGTGATTTTAATTTTCGCGAATTTCGCGAGGAGGGCAAATTCGGGAATTTAAAAATCTCGCGAAAATTATTATTATATTAGTGCTACTAAATTAAAATGAAAATTCGCGAGTTCTAAAGCCATGTGATAAGAAGGATTTTTTGTTCACCAGTAAAGTTACTAATTTCGACTGTGCGTTCGGAACCTAAAACAAAATCATAGATATTTGTGTCAACCCTTATGTTACATTGAGTGGGCAACACATATTTGCATAAGTATGGACAATTTCAATCCAAACATATGTCAAGCTAGCTAATTTTATGCACATTTCTCTCTCAACATGTAAAGACTTATATCGGATGTAGACGTGATTACCACTTTAATGTTTAATACTTTAAACCCTTTAAACCCTCGCGATGCATTAAAACATCATTCTACATCCCTGAAAACTGGCTAAATTTTCCTACAACCAAATAAAGGGTTTTAGAAAGAAAATTCCATGAAACTGGTTTACCATGGCAATTTTCTTCACTTTTTCCCCCACATCAAGTCATCTTCATCCACTACTAGACGAAAAATGCGGCAGCAATTCGCGGCTTGTAGTGGATGAAGATGACAATGGTAAATTCAGGCTTAAAAGGGTTAAAGCATGTATTTGGTACCCACATTGAAAGAGTAAACACGTGATCATTATTTGAATGATTGAGTGATGCACCCGGGAACTAAATATGGCGTGTACGACATCACTTTTATCGGCACGGCGCACATTGTGCAGAAACGGCGGATAGAAATGTTGCGTGTGTTTTCTTAGCCGGAGGGATTTCATATCTTGAACACGTCATGACAATATGAAGGATGTTGTGGTCGCTGGCTTTGATTCAGTAAACTGATCGTAAAAGGCATCCAGCGTGAGTGATCAAAATCGGGGGAAAACTTTTCAGATTGTATTTACGAATTTTTTTGTCATCGACGTTGAAAGTACAAAAGCTATTGCAACTACGTGACACCGCTAAAGGGGCATGATTTATCTTCATCCATGATTCTCCCCCGATAGAGTAAAATATATTGCCACACATAAATACGCTTGGTCTTCTCGGCATTTATTCTGTGCCTGTCGCCCAGACGGTCGTCGCGCCTCACATACCGCATTGGTCGTCGCGTTGTTCATCGCGTTAGTTTGTGGACAGTCGCAGGAGTTTTGCGTCTTTCGTCGGGTCATTCGTCGCGTGTCTAATCGCGTCACCCTGCCCAGTCAGGTCAGACCGTCAGACTACCAGTCTGACCTTGACAACAGGTGTTTGTGATGCCGGTACGAAAAGGAGGGGGTGCGAGCATCATGAATATTCATTATGACGTCACCGGTTTACTGACTGTGGTATGGAGGTCACACTCAGGTAAGATTGTCTGACCTGCAGGAGTTGGGCAGGGAAGAGGGGGGTTCTGAACTCATAGCACATATACGTGATATCAAGGAGTCTGCCGGTAGCAGACAACTGGATAGATGAAGATGAATCGCGTTCGCTTAGGTCTGTTTTGCGCTTAAAGTGCGTTATTATTTTTCAAAAAAAAACACAAGCAAACATAAAAAGTTACAGGCCTACTCCAGAATCCGGCACTGAGTGGAGGTACGCTGCATCTGCCGTGCAGAACCGAAAAACCGTTTTCTGCTTATTTTGCAAGTAAGCAGATACTACCCTGTGGCTTAGCAAAGTAGTATGCCATGCAAAGCCATCTTCACTTGGCCAGTCTCACGCGAGGGCTATCGCAGCAGCCTGGCCGTATCGAGTACTATATCTGTATATGTGGGCATTTTGAGGGTGTGTCTGAGATTCAAACCTCATTGGATGTTTCAGATTTATTTAGAGGTCACGAAGAATTGACCTCTTGTTCAGCTCTTAACACAGTTACCTGTTTCCGCTGCTAGATGTGTTATATAGATTTGGACAGTGATGTGTACTGAGCTCCCACATGGCGGCCACTAATCATATAGTGGCCGCCATCAGGGAGTTCGGTACACAATCAGCGTGGGATTCCGAACTTTTCTATATCTATCATATCAACGGAAACAAGCAAGCTTATCTCTCAGGCAGTTGTCAAGCGTTTTCCGATTGGCCTGTCTTGAGACGCTGCGTGCGCAACATTCAAGGTATACGTGTTGCTTTTTAAAATAATTAAACGCTAGGCTCGATAGAGCAAGGTATCGCCCTGAGTACTCGTGGGTAAGATAACTTGTTAGAGAAGATGTGAAAAGCCAAAAGGCACTATCTTCTTAGTGTGTAATTAAGCAGATAGTGCCTCTGCCTTTGCGCGGCATGTTTACCCGTACACATCACCGCATCATTATTTTTTTTATTTGCAAGCCACTACGTTGTTTGCACTACGAATGGGCTTCTTAAGAAGCCATAAACATGATAAAAGACATGAAAATTAGATAAAGTAATTAATATTTACGTCCCTCGTTGTTAATGCTTTCAATAGAATGGTCGTCGTGCAATTTCTCTAAGCGCTTCCACACACAATACAACAGGCGCGATCGACGATAAAACGTTACACAAAACACTTGTGGGTATTCTTAGATGGCAACAAATAGCATCTGGCAAAATTCGCGTGATTTTAATTTTCGCGAATTTCGCGAGGAGGGCAAATTCGGGAATTTAAGAATCTCGCGAAAATTATTATTATATTAGTGCTACTAAATTAAAATGAAAATTCGCGAGTTCTAAAGCCATGTGATAAGAAGGATTTTTTGTTCACCAGTAAAGTTACTCATTTCGACTGTGCGTTCGGAACCTAAAACAAAATCATAGATATTTGTGTCAACCCTTATGTTACATTGAGTGGGCAACACATATTTGCATAAGTATGGACAATTTCAATCCAAACATATGTCAAGCTAGCTAATTTTATGCACATTTCTCTCTCAACATGTAAAGACTTATATCGGATGTAGACGTGATTACCACTTTAATGTTTAATACTTTAAACCCTTTAAACCCTCGCGATGCATTAAAACATCATTCTACATCCCTGAAAACTGGCTAAATTTTCCTACAACCAAATAAAGGGTTTTAGAAAGAAAATTCCATGAAACTGGTTTACCATGGCAATTTTCTTCACTTTTTCCCCCACATCAAGTCATCTTCATCCACTACTAGACGAAAAATGCGGCAGCAATTCGCGGCTTGTAGTGGATGAAGATGACAATGGTAAATTCAGGCTTAAAAGGGTTAAAGCATGTATTTGGTACCCACATTGAAAGAGTAAACACGTGATCATTATTTGAATGATTGAGTGATGCACCCGGGAACTAAATATGGCGTGTACGACATCACTTTTATCGGCACGGCGCACATTGTGCAGAAACGGCGGATAGAAATGTTGCGTGTGTTTTCTTAGCCGGAGGGATTTCATATCTTGAACACGTCATGACAATATGAAGGATGTTGTGGTCGCTGGCTTTGATTCAGTAAACTGATCGTAAAAGGCATCCAGCGTGAGTGATCAAAATCGGGGGAAAACTTTTCAGATTGTATTTACGAATTTTTTTGTCATCGACGTTGAAAGTACAAAAGCTATTGCAACTACGTGACACCGCTAAAGGGGCATGATTTATCTTCATCCATGATTCTCCCCCGATAGAGTAAAATATATTGCCACACATAAATACGCTTGGTCTTCTCGGCATTTATTCTGTGAAACTTAATGACCTCGACCTCCTTTGTTTTCACCGAGCTGGCTAGTACAATGAAGTAGGGGGGAGGTTTCTTATATAACCTTGTTTTCACCGAGTGACGTCACTGCGTTTCACAGAATAAAGTATGGGGAAGGGGTGTTATATAACCTTGTTTTCACCGAGTGACGTCACTGCGTTTTACAGAATTAAGCTTTGAACTATTCAATTTCAAACTTCTAAAGCTCGATTCACAGGAGATCTTTGTATGATCACACTAACGTGATGCACGTGGTGCACGTTGAAACAGATGCATCATGGAGGTTTAGAGACAGAGGGCCAGCTCTCTAAAATCAACCTTAAAATATGAATAATCAGAAAACATAAGTCTAAAATTAATACTTTTACAAAATATTCACACAGTAATCTGCCATTGTCATCAGAACTCAGAACGGAAATGTCTGATAGCGTGAACGCCTTTGTCTGATCAGAATAATCTGATCGAATTAACCTGATCAGACAATCTGATGTGATCAAATTAACCCCATCAGATTGTCTGATCAGGTTAATCTGATCAGATAATCTGATAAGATCAAATTAACCTGATCAGATTGTCTGATCAGGTTAATCTGATCAGACAATCTGATGTGATCAAATTAACCTGATCAGATTGTCTGATCAGGTTATTTTGATCAGACAATCTGATGTGATCAAATTAACCTGATCAGATTGTCTGATCAGGTTAATCTGATCAGACAATCTGATATTATCAAATTAACCTGATCAGATTGTCTGATCAGGTTAATCTGATCAGACAATCTGATGTGATCAAATTAACCTGATCAGATTGTCTGATCAGGTTGATCTGATCAGACAATCTGATGTGATCAAATTAGCCAGATCAGATTGTCTGATCAGGTTAATCTGATCAGACAATCTGATTTGATCAAATTAACCTGATCAGATTGTCTGATCAGGTAATCTGATCAGACAATAAACAAATTAATCTAATCACGTTACTCTGATGTGATCAGATTAACCTGATCGGATAATATGATATGATCAGATTATTCTGAATGATTTGATGTGATCGGATTAACCCGATCAGACAATATGATATGATCTAGTTAATCTGATCAGATTAATATGATGTGATCGGATTAGCCTTATCAGATAATATGATACGATCAGATTATTCTGATCATAATAATCTGATCATAATAATCTGATCAGATTAATCTGATCAAATTAATTTGATCAGATGAATCTGATCAAAATAATCTGATCATATCATATTGTCTGATCATAATATTCTGATGTGATCAGATTAACCTGATCAGACAATATGATATGATCAGATTTATCTGATCAGATTGATCTGGTGTGATCGGATTAACCTGATCAGACAATCTGATGTGATCGGATTTTTCCGATGAGATTGTCTGATCAGATTAATCTGATGAGGAATCTCATCTGACCAGATCCACCTGATCGGATTTAAGCTCATGTCAGATCAGACAATTGTGAACCGAGCTTTATAGAACACGCCCAAAGTGGAGTGCTAATGTTTTGGGCAACAATATCTCAAGCCGATAGTATAATGAGCCTACATTACCTCAACTGGATTGTTAACATGACTACCAGCTTTACAAATGAAAAACTGAAACAAATATAAAATAAACATTTCTGAAAATAAATGTCTTAATAAAGCTGAGTATCTACTTTATCAAAATCGGACGCATTTCATGTTTATGCACGATATATATGCATCCGGTGTTGGCTCACTGATGGCCTACCGTCAACAGCACTGGATATTACTTTTTAGAGCAAGAAGGGATTTTAAATGTGCCAGGTAATATATTTTGTAGTTTTACCATGTCATCGATACTCAGCCGCGGAACATTTTTTAAAATATAGTTTATCAGTAACATTTAATATAATGGCCTTCCACGCGGCCTTCAAGTTTTGACGGTTTGACCCCTATGCTGCTGATTTTTTTCAGACTATTTTTCATTCATTTGAAGCTGAAATTGCTAACGCAATTTCCAGCTCCAAAAATAATTATTTTTTATGAACAAATATACATCTTCAAAATGTAACTATTAGATTAACTAAGATTAGATTAACCCATGGAAATCAAAGTTTTTTTTTAATTTGAAATCATAATATATGTCTTAGCTCTTTCTGATTCATTTGAATACCTATGTTATGGGTCTACGGCCATTATAAAGATTTCTACTCTTACAGTGCGGGGATCGACTTTAGACGTCAGAATCTGACGTCTACAGACGCCAGATTCTAACGACTAAAGTCGGTCCCCGCGCTGTAAGGGTTAACAAAATTATTTGCAAAGGCAAACAACAGAGACTGCTTACATGAGTCTCAGTCTTCTCTCGGTCGTAATATTGCCTTACTCATAGCGTAGACTTTTATTCTCACTTTGATCACGAATGCACAATTTATCCCTGCAGCATGCTCACAAAATGCGGGATGAATTAGAGTACTGTCCAGTTTTTTCTGCCTTTTACCTACAACAAAACACTCAAAATATGGCACCTTTTTCTGCTATCACCAGAGGGTCTGTCGTGTGATTCCAGAGTCAACATTGGGCGACTGCATTCCCCCCTTCACTACCTTACATGACGGAACTTTCCGTCGTCATTCGTTATGTTACGTAACCATACATGACGGAAATTTCCGTCGGATTTACTATAGTTACAACAAAATCCCTGGATCCTGAGATGCACTTCGGCCTGGAAGTGAAGTGGTTAAAATAAAACGAGGCGACGTAAAGCCTTTCGTGAAGCTATACACCTATTTCCGACTTTTAGCATCCCATGTACATAATGCAAGAGCGTCGGGAAACATCAGGAACGTTTGAAACAGACCGTACACTTTGGGCCAATGCCGTTTCAATGTTGGGTCAGCGTTGAAGACTGTGTACCAACATTGAAACAGCATTAGGTGAATGCCCTGTGTTTGCTGGGAAATCCTTTTATTGGACATTAGGGACTCGATATTCCCAAGAGGAAGGCGATGATGGGTGGGGAAAAGATAACTCTTGGGCAGATTTTGCTGATGGTAGCAATTCCGTTCTGATGTCAAAAACCACCCACAACATAAAAACAATATATATCGACCCAATGTTTGTTTATTGTTGAGCCAGCGTCAGAGACATTGGCCCAACTTTAAACCAACCCTGTGTCAACCCATCGTGTTGACTGAGAGCCTCGACTGGCAAGATTCTAATCTGATCAATTTTGCAGCAGTTGGCGTGTTTCAAATTGGCGATGAGCTGCTTCAGTTTCAATCTTTTTAAATATAATAATCACGATTGACTCTTAGGGGGTTAAAACTTTAAACGCCAAACATGACTGTAATCGATTTAATTATTTTAATTTGCATTTTAATAACTGACATCTTTTGAAAGTAAATGTGTCTCCGATAAGCAACATGGACAAATTCCCGAATCAAATTTGACCAATCAAAATGATTTTCGCCCGTGCACTTAGAGCTGTGAATCGCGTCAGCGAGACAATCCTTCAATTGGATAACATCCCAGCAAACACGAGACTAACACAAATGCCAATAAATTGTTGTTTTACCATGTTTACAAGTTCAATACTGGTGATCTGGAACATATGCGGGAACCCTGCGCCCAATACGCAAAGAACACAAACCGATAAGTATGATATCACAATTCCTGTGAAAACACATCCTGATCTAGGCGTAGGGTGTTTCATGTTGAAACATCTATCTCCAGCTGAGACAAGATTATTATTATTATTATTATTTTACTGCATTTTTAATGCGCCATAAAATGAATCGTGCGGATTGTTCAGAGGCGCAGTACACAAAAAAGCGACCGGTTTATTTAAAAATGTATATGAATATGAATGTTTCATTAAAAAGTACTGCTTGAAAAGCCGACAGAGCTACAAGTCGTAAGCTTGCTTAAAAAGCATAGTCTTTCTGTAGGGATTTTGCGCGCATTGTGTCAGGCAGATCATTCCATGGAACAGCACACGAGAAAGCCCGGTCACCATAAGAGCTACTCTTCCTACTGGGCACAATCAAGATATTCTTATCTGCTGACCGGTGCTGAGGTGACGGTTCATGATGCTTGAACAACTCTGATAAGTAGGCTTATATATGATGGTCCATGGTCATGAAGGACACGGTATACCAGCAGCAATAGCTTATACTGGATGCGCAACTTGATAGGAAGTCAGTGCAGGCTCACGAGTACTGGTGTAATGTCATCTTGCTTCTTTGTCCTAGTAATAAGCTGACCTTCCCAATTCTGAACGCACTGAAGCTTGGCTAACAAGTAGCCTCGACTGAAATATCATAGAGCAACGCATTGTCATTGTCTAGTCTAGATGTTATAAACTTATAATAGCATGAACGTGTATCAAAGTTGATTTGTCGTTCAAAAGGTGACAATTTTTGAAGATAGAAAAGATGTGAAAATGACATGACTGGCAAATCTTCTGGACCTGTTGTTCAATGTCCATGACACTGCTCATAATACCGGCCGATGCTGAGCACCACCGGAGAAGGAATGACAAGCGATGAGCCTATTTTTATGTGTGGCACTTTGAGCACATGCTGACAGAACTCACTACAAGTACATCTGTTTTATCATCATCAGGTATTTCTTTCAACCGCCTACGTATTTCAGCAATGCATGATTCCATACGTTGAACTGTTCTTGCTGTGTTCCCGTCTGATAATGGGCTAACAACATGAAGACTTGTGTGTCGTCAGCATACAAGACTGTACTGTACGCTTGTCCCAGACCATGTTAATCCACATTTGTCGAGAACCAGAAAATTTCATTTCTTATCAATTAATTTGGCCTATTTAGCTAATCTTAGTTATCAGACAAGAGAGGTACAATTTAAAAGCTTCACGCCACACAATGACGGACCACATTATAGCGGCGATATCAAATTTGGAAGCAAAAGCTGCTAGCTTGCAGATACCCTATGGTACACAATTAAGGCAGCTGTAACCTGTCAGCCATTATGAGCCATTATGAACTGACAATCAATCTTCTTGTCTTAAATTTTACTATAACATAATGATGAACATAAAATGCTGGAATTGATTTAACAGTTTTGATGAATTCACAACGAGCAATAGATCATTTTTAAATTTAGAAGGAGATGGATCAGAATAAACCCACCAACCCAAAAACGTTCAAGAGCAGAAGGTCTGTCGTCTCAAGAGGACGGCGAACTCGGGCCCATGTCACGTAACCAGAGCTCGTCGAAAATAATACTACGTTTTTACCCGTAAGCTTTCACAAATGCTCGCGTGTCATTCCACGCTTAATGGATGAGAAGACTAATTAACACTTTAATAGACATGTACAACTCTAAAATATTAGCCACAACAATTCAATGCACCTTTTCCAGTTTATTTTGCTGTGACATCACGATCATAATCACGTACAGACAAATTGCACATCCAGACTGACTTATATCAACCCTTTAACCGCCGGTGCCGCATATATTCGGGTTTTCATTTTTTATTAGCACATTAAGTACCACAAGTACCATGTTAAAGATAAAATTAGCCACAACAATTCAATGCACCTTTTCCAGTTTATTTTGCTGTTACATCACGATCATAATCACGTACAGACAAATTGCACATCCAGACTGACTTATATCAACCCTTTAACCGCCGGTGCCGCATATATTCGGGTTTTCATTTTTTATTAGCACATTAAGTACCACAAGTACCATGTTAAAGATAAAATGTGACATCAATCAGCAATATTTGAAAACAATTAAACTCCATTTTGTCGAAACTGAATAATTTTCACTCACTTGAAGCTGTGGATCGCGTCAGCGAGTACCAACTTAAAGTGGGTGAAAATTCCAATTACATAATTTGGGGGTTAAAGGGTTAAATCGTTTGCATATTTGATATTGTGTAGATTTATCTGTATTTTCTGATTTCTGGTTAGTTTGTAGTGGATCCCGGAAGTGGTAGGATGCTGATGGCGACGTCGGCTGAACGCCGGGTCAGCGTTCCCAGCGTTCTCACGTTCCCAGGCTTCCGGTACTTAATCCGGGGCGATCGAAATCAAATTATATAAAGAGGGGTGGTTTTGAGGGACGTCTTCTTCAAACGCTCGCCACATCACCACACGCCTTTGTCCATCACGATAAAGACATCTTACCCCCCAAGCTACGAAAACACCCCTTACAAAAACGACTGACATTGTACCTAATCGATATCAAAGTCGTTTTTGCAAAAAAATATTTTGCAATTAGTTTACTTAGTGAAATTGAATCGCCGTTTTAAATATAGATGTATCTCTCTCTCTCTCTCTCTCTCTCTCTCTCTCTCTCTCTCTCTCTCTCTCTCTTGGTGTGACACTTTGTTATTGCGGACCTCTCAGGGGACATAACCTGGGGAATCAACTTGACCTGAAATGCCCTTCTCAGCCTTTGAACAATAGAGGGCCGGAAGATGCACGCATGTTTTATCTGAACTCCTTATCAGTTCACGGTCGTCCGGATATAAAGCTCAATGCTGAGCCAGTGCAGATTCAATACTGGTCCAGCGTCAAACAAAATGAGCCGGCATTTAGTCAGTACTGAGACAATGTTGAGAAACCCCTGATTCGGTTTGTCTATGGGTTCACTTCGTTGGGGACAGAATCACAACAGTCCTCTCAAGAACATTAACGACGCGACACATCAAATCCTGGTGACCTCCTCACTAGGAATAAGTTGATGAATAAACAAGCAATGATATTGGCATTTGAAAGATATCTAATGATACTACTAAATGCAGTTTTTTTCAGATTTTAGATTTTGAACTTTTGAAAAACACACAGTCATGGTCACATATCTGCTCATGCTTTATGTTATTTTATTGTTTGTTTGTTTGCTTGCTTGCTTGCTTGCTTGCTTGATTGCCTGCTTGCTTGCTTGCTTGCTTGCTCGCTTTCTTGCTTGCATGCTTGCTTGCATGCTTGCTTGCATGCTTGCTTGCATGCTTGCTTGCTTGCTTGTTTGCTTGCTTGTTTGCTTGCTGGCTTGCTTGCTTGCTTGCTTGCTTGCTTGCTTGCTTGCTTGCTTGCTTGCTTGCTTGCTTGCTTGCTTGCTTGCTTGCTTGCTTGCTTGTTTGTTTGCTTGCTTGTTTGGTAACTTGCTTTGTTGTTTGCTTGCTTGCTTGTTTGATTGCTTGCTAACTTGCTTGCTTGCTGGCTTGTTTGCTTGCTTGATTGTTTGCTTGCTTGCTTGCCTGCCTGCCCACCTGCCTGCCTTCCTGCTAGCTAGCGTGCTTGCAAAGCTGTAATTATATATGCCAGATACCCAGTGTTCGTGGAATTCTCTCCTAGCTTGCTTGCAAAAAGAATCTTAATCTATCATATTCCAGTTGTGATTATATTTGCCAGATACCCAGAGTTCGTGGAATTCTATCCATGAACATTCACTAAAGCTCGCGTATCATGCCACGCTAAATGAATGAGAGAACTAATTAACTCTTTGATAGCCCTGGTTTCCACTGGAATTACATCTCTTCAGATGGTATTCAAAGCATCACGAAAGTTAGTGCAATAGCGTGTTGACCGCTACAAGGACGATATTTTTTTACAGTCCTTATTTTCATAATTGTTAGCCACGTTGCACGACAAATGAAACACTCACATAATTAAACGTTCACAGTACACAAACAGAGGTACAAAAGGTTAGCAACGCTCTATAGTTATACTACAGACGGGTGTAATCCGGGGTGCAGAGGCAAATAGCAATAACTGTTTGCTCGAATAACTAAACAGTTACCTCTCTTTGCCTCTGCACGGAGAGCAGACGGGAGTAATTCATCAAGACGGAAAGCCAGACCGGCGGGAATTCAATAAAGAGCGTCCCGGACGGTGCGGGTTGGAAGATCTCACGGAAGATATGGATGTTCAGAATATACTAGACGTTCAACCAAAGAGTCAACTCCTATTAATTCGTTTCTGCATTAGAAATATAAGTACAAATGTACACGTATTGTGATTGTAAAAGATTTAGAACAGCTGTGGAACGGCATTAAAGGGACTGGCCCAGGCTAAAATCATTAAAAAATCGGTGATTTTATTTCGGGCTCTTAATATGACCATATGATGTAAGCATGTACATAGACTAGAACTGCAAATTTTTATAATTTTTGTGCTGCGCATTCACCAGTTAGGCTAGATATAGAGACGAAATTCCTGATTTGTAATTATTGACAACCATGTCAAAAATAAGAAATGCGGGAATTTCGTCTCTATATCTAGTCTAACTGGTAAGTGCGCAGCACAAAAATTATAAAAATTTGCAGTTCTAGTCTATGTACATGTTTACATCATATGGTCATATTAAGAACCCGAAATAAAATCACCGATTTTTTGATGATTTTAGTCTGGGCCAGTCCCTTTAAGTAATCGGTAGATTAACGTTACTCGTGTATGCTTTGAACTGTAAACATGCATCCCAGCAGACACAAGACGTTGAATCAAAGTTTGCTTGACGTTGGTCCACCGTCTACGACGTTGGACCAACGTCAAACCAACATTGATTCAACGTCTTGTGTCTGCTGCCATGCGTGTCACGCACTCCTTTTATCCTGGGGGTGATTGATGCCACAGCCAGACGCTCCGAGTATTGTCTTGGGCCTCCCATCTTAGATTTTATGGCCTTCAACAGTTCTTGCAAAATTGTATTTCACCTCTGTCCACATGGATTGGTCCGTTTTGGTCGCATGTAAAGTTTTGAAATGAATCCATATCACATATCTATCAAAAGAATGTATCAGGCTATTTTTAAAGTTGAAAACATTTTCATCAGATCGGAAAGTGGTGTATTGACCAGCGTTCAAGTTAAAGCTGCATAACTGTTTTGTTTATTTTATTCAGACGACTAATCCATGGAAAATGGTGTTTTATTTTTTTATTTTACTGCTCCGGTTACTGAGTTATTAAGGATTTAGGTTTTTTTTTTTTTTTAATTGTTACCCCACCAAAACAAGCCAGATCACAGCGAGTAAGACATACTGTCTATATAATCAGGACATTAAAAGTACCAAGTGGCAGATGATGGTCATCATAGAAAAAAGAGAGGAAGACTTTTAAAATTATAGGTATTTTTTAAGTGATCATAGATACATTTCACAGTACAACGTGTATTGTCTCATATCAGTTAGACATATATTATTACTTTGTGTGCTATGGAGGATATCTGCATGTAATTTCATGTTTAATATCGGTAGGGGTATGGAGAATGTCGCTCACTAGAAAAATAGAACTCTATTTCGGTAAGGTGCTTTTAAGTGTGGGCCAGCATCAGAGCCTTTGGCCCGCCATTAAGACGCTCTCCCCAGACCGTGAGAAATTGTACTCGGAATTGACATCAAATTCAGTGATGTAAATCATCGTTTTCGCTCGCTGGATTTTCGTGATTTTCTTGAAAAACATTTGCATTTTTTTATTAGGTATCTCATGGACATTTCAAAATATAGTCAAAATGCTACTAGACAATATCAGACTTTATTTTATTGTATCGTAAATCATCACATACAGTGATATAAATCGCGCTATGCGGTAAAATAAAATAATATTTAAAAACATCAGACTTTACTGTAACCGATTTGACCCAGTATCCACCATCTAGATCTGCGGCTGGTTATGAGGGCTTTGTATCTCAGCTAACACGAGGCATTGATCCAATGGCAGAATAATGTCGGCCCATCGTCTGCGGTACTGGCCCAACATTATGCCGATTCAGTTCAACGTATGTGTTTGCTATTAAGAGGGTGGTTCCGTGCTGGCCAATGTAACATTATATTGGCCCATAGCCTCACCGTTATTACATGAATATTGTACACACACCGAATCACTACTTACTAATACTTGATGGTGTACCGCGTGGTAAGCTAATTCCGCTACATTTACCAAGTTTTAGTGCATTTATAAGGCCTTTAAAACAATAGCAATGATTGTTTTGGACGTTTTAGGCTAGTTTAATCGAAATAAACAAAACAGTTATGCAGCTTTAAGTAAACAAAAGAAGAGAAGTACGAAATAAAACCACGACCACGATAAGGCAGTGGTTACCGTAATATACAGTTGATATGCAGACTGTTTTATAAATTTGTCACCTTGGTATTGATTACCTTTGAGTTGAAAGAGCTACCTGCTCCTTTCAACTCAAATGGGCGAAAAATACTTCTTATTTTCATAGGGCTTAGCCGCGAGCCACAACCCAAAGTGGGTGACAATTACGCATATTTGTTTAACTTGATACCAAACATTTGCAAATGTTGATGTTTAAACACACATTTCGGTCTCAACAACTGTAAATTAACGGTAAATTAACCTGGTAATAAAAGAGTTTAAAAGCGACCATAGTCATGCTTATCTGTTTTGGTGTTAGTTGGGAGAATTGTTTCAGGAGGGCGTGACCATAGTCATACATCACTGATTCTTGTCATCCCTTGGCCCAATTAAGCCTAATTGTATTCAAAGTGCCTGATATTCATTCGATGAATCCATTTTGCACCGGAACCATTTCAGACGGTGTCATACTCTAATACGACTACAAGTATCCAGAAGCTAAAATGTAAGATGTAAGCCAGAGCGCACCGTCCACCTTGGAGGGCAGCCTGGTTTGATGCAATAACTGAGATGCACCGGAAGAGATTAGTGATGTCTGGCAGCATATAGGCGATGTAAGAGCCCTTCCTGTCAGACGCACCTGTACGGGGTGCCACTCATGCCATGGAGGAAACTCATCTCCTATGCAGGATTTAAGTCTACATAGAAACGACAAACAGCAGTAGCTACTTACTCAAACAGTAAAGAGTTACAGTTCATTTCTGTCTTCAGAATTCAGATTGAATGTTGCCTGCATTCATATTAGATACTGTGTTCCAGCAAAAATAAAATGTTATATAGTTTTAGCAAACAGTTCCCTGGCTACTATCGATTGGCATTTAATGACGGTGTGGGGTGCTTGACCTTTTGTCTTGAATTAAGCAGTGCTTTCCATGGCACTGCGCATAATTATCATGAGAACAAAACCTGAATACATTATAAAAGAGTATGATATCTTGAAGAATGTCGTTCAATAGAGTGGAGGAAGCTACACAGATCTCTTTCGACATGTTAGATTGGAGAAAACAACCTTTCTTTTAAATATAACAGAATGGTTTTGATACAGCTCCCACTTTGTCTTAATAATAATGTGTAGAACTGTTGGATATAAATGGCGAGTCCCGTCTTTCCTACAAAAGTAAACAGCAGCCATTGCTTATTTTTATGTAAGCAATTACTGTTGGTTATTGCACAGGCACATGTGTGTACATCTGATTAAGTATTTTATTGCGGTTGAATCTACAAATATACTGAGAAGGAGAGAAGGAATTAAACAAAACCTACAACAAAAGATACGCTTTTAGCAGCACAGCCGCTGTCATTTCATAGATTGTGGGTTTTTGTGTAATGAATATATAAGATGTCGCATCTATCTCTATAATCCGGCTAATATAACGAATATCTTGAACGATCATGTTTCATTAAGTTAAGCCAGGACATGATGCAATTGTGAAAATAAATCCTTATTTTCTGTCACTTTGATCATGCTGACGCTATGCTACAAAGATCCCATGTTGGGATGGCAGACGAGGCAACGGGATTTAATTAATTCCAGTTGACAGTGGTATAGCAGTTTATGGCAACAAGGACTAAACGTTGGCACAACGCCGTCGTGATGTTTATACATAGGCTGTGACTTCTGGCCCACAAATAACCCAGCAAACACAAGACAAAAAACAATGCTGGCTTAACGTTGACCCAGCGTCGTAGATGGTGGGCCTACATTACACCAGCATTGTTCCAGGGTCTTGTGTTTGCTGGGTTATCACAACATTGGAATTATGTACATCGATCAATTATTTGGTTTAAGCATATTATTCTTTCGATTGGAACCATACACAAATTTTAATTTGAGATTCATTTATTTGGAAGAATGTTAATACAACGATGGTATATTGCTAGAATATTATAGTATACTATTGTTAAGATTTCGGGCGAAGACAGACGAAAAGTTTTCAAAAGTGCATAAAACATATATTATGCATAGTAATATAGTCATGTATTTAAATTATATATTACACCTAAAAATTCAGGTGTAATTATCTTGTACCAAAGGGTGCTGGTCACCTGTATTTGGCATCCTAATGTACACGATTGTATTTACAATTGCATATTTGTACAATCATTGTATATATTTGTGATGTAAAGCCTAATAAATAATTAAAATAAAAACAATATTGCCGTATTATATGCATCATTTCTTTATGATCATGGTCACCAGACAATTTTCCCATGGATCATGCACAAATCTGATTACCATGCTTGTGATTACCTTTTTCGGATAACTATGTAACTGAGCGGTTAAAATTAAACGTGTCGGTTTTATAAGATTTCACGTCACTATCACTACCTTGTGAGCACGATAACATTGTCAGTTGCTATGTAGGTTTTTTTATAAAATGTTCTCTGGTCTATTGCACGCTTTCAATAACCAGTTTTTTATAACATATTTTTTTAACTTTAACAATTTTCCTTTATTCTTTAGCCGTGAACTGACTCACGCAGCATAGCTCATAAATCCACCTTAGGTGATATAAATATGGTCCATCTAAATCACATTCTAGGAATATATACTAGATAACCTGCCACTGACAATATGATCGCTATTCTACAGGCGTGCGGACATCATCATATCCTTCCGTACATACATACGCACATGTCCTGTTCCCTAACTGTCTAACTCATAACCCATTAAATATGAAGCGTTGGGATAATGTTGTTTTAATGCTGGGCTAGCGTCGCAGGATTAACCCACCTTTCGCATGGAAAACAACACCACGGACGAGACGAGGTGAGAAGAAAATAATACCATATCGACCGAAATTATGCGTCCGCTCGTCGCGCAACTTGTGCCAGTGACCGACTCGTTTTCACCTGTCTGCTGTGGGTATTGAACGGGATATCATGGGATTATGTGCGATATATGAGAAGCAGGGCTATGGTATTCAAATTCGGGCCAGCTTTGAACCGCCATATAAGATAAACTGCTAGCAAACACGAAACATTTAACCGATGCAGAATTATTGTTGGGACAGCGTCATAGACGGTGGGCTATCATTAAATTGGATCTATAGACTTGCTTGCTGGACAAGCAGGATGTCTGGAAAACCTTACAAAAACAAGAGGAGACGCGGTGAGCACTGTTAGTTTGTCTATCATTTTCTGCCAGCCTGATTGGTTTATGTCTCTAAATAAGATCAGAAGAAAATGACATATTGACATATACGGTACCATAATCTAGTTTGTCAATCAATAGACCCGGACACAGCCATCATCACAAAGACAAACATCCGTAACTGCTTACTTGTAATGAAAGCAGTTACTGCTGTTTGCATTTATACTGAGATAAGGGGAACGGCACGAACACCGATAAAAGTGTTAAATGTCTAGTCCCTTCTTGCAAAAAAGCTGCCACCTCAAACCTACACTCTAAACAAGGGTTCTCCTGGGGTTGCATGGTAATAGTACTGAAGGGTTCTTTCTAAAGAACCTATATTGTTTAGAGTGATGAATTTAATGTGAATCTGACTAAAGTGGGATTGATTTCTCTCTTTTTTTAATATCTTACAATTCACCAACATGCGAATTATTTGCTTCATTAATAATAGCTTAACTAACAGTTAGGATATTCTTAACTTTTCTAATGAATGTGAAAGAAAGTTAGGATAATTTCAATTTTAGGATTCTTATAGTCGGATTCACAATAACCGTGGTGAATGATTTTCGCTGATTTATCGGTCAATTGTCAACCAATTGTCATGAAATTTTGCAGGCACTGTTTTCTGGCGATGGGGCGACTACCCTGAAAATTTCATTAGTTCCGTATCAGAATTGCATTACATGTCAAATGAACAACATGTGAAATTTCCAGGGTAGTCACGACATGAATGGAAAATAATAGTGTGTGTATAATTTCATGAAAATTGGTTGAGAATTGACTGAGAAATCCGCGAAACTCATTAATCCTGTTTGATTAATTTAATGTGAATCTGACTAAAGTGGGATTGCTTTCTCTCTTTTTTTTAATATCTTACAATTCACCAACATGCGAATAATTTGCTTCATTAATTCATTCGAGAAGAAACCAGAGATATCTCGGATATCAGCTCCTTTGACAATACAAGACGAAGCACGAGGTAATATAAACAATATCATAAACAATTTGAAACATGTCTCGTCCACAGAGACATGTATGTACTCAGAGGGACGTCTTAAATGAGTTAGGCCTAACCCTTAAAGCGCTGAAATATTTTGTGTATAAACCTTAGAGACCAAAGGGTTTTTTCAATTTGAAACTATCATGAATGGCTTATTTAGGTCTTTCCGCTTCATTTGAATACCTATGTTATGGATCTACGGCCATTATACATATTTTAATTCCTTCAGTGCGGGGACAGATTTAGGCTTATAATCTGACGTAAAAAGACGGTCTCCGCGTTGAAAGGCCTAAACTTCGATCCCTGAAGCTTGGTAGACTGAACAAATTGAATTGCATTGAAATGGTACATGATGTTGCAGCGTTGTATTTGTAGCTCATTACACTAAAATAGCGTCGGCTGTCTATCTCAAAGTAGATTTAATTAGTAAGCCGTCAGATGTAGGCTGTGGTCAGCTAGTCAACAGCAAAAACCAGCAGTAATTAGCCAACGAGGGCGTATTAAATCTGTATATGTCACAGATAAGAAGGCTGATG